>CM019070.1:144062630-144553602 GCA_009667805.1 Leptobrachium leishanense | reverse complement strand
AATTAAAAAAAAATTGTATGTGTGAATCAGCAGCAAAATCTCTCTGCATGGCAGTATACCTCTAACTACCAAATGAACAATGTAGTTAGCAGTTGCAGCGGATGATGCACTTCCTTCCAATAAAGCAAAATAATTCTTGGTCTCTCTATCTTTTATAAGTCCTTATGTGGTCTTCTTGCCTCAAAAAGAACACAGGACAGAAAGAAAAACCATGGTGCAGCCAATTAACTGGATGAAGTCCGTCCAATATTAAGGAAAAAAACTCACGTTTGGGTGTCACCCCTCGGACACCAGATGTATGTGCAACCGGTAGATATTAAGAGGTACCGGATCCCCTCTCCTTTGGATTAATGCCAGCGTTGTAATCTTGCTTCCAATCACCAACAGGACACATGTAAAGAGTACAAAGTAAATTTATTAAATAAAAGCGATAAAATACACCACTGATACGTGTTTCGCAAAATATTCGCTTTCTCGCTCTCCCTCCCCTTCCTCCTTACTGTTACTTTCCCCCAGCCAGGCCCACTGGTGCTAAGAGCTCATAGAAACATAAACTTGAATACAGCCCCAACGTGGATCAATGGAGTGGGGGTCTCTTGCTCTTGTCTTGGTGTTGGATTAAATCCAATTGTATTTCATTGTGGATTCTGGAGTTCTTTTATACTGGTGCTAAGAGCTCTTCTTAACCCTCATGGTTTTTAGGGTTAATCTGTTTGGCTCTCCTCCCCTGGAGTCTCAGCGTCTGACCAGACATGTGGTCTCATGACCTGCACTACCCTATTTAACGGGTATCAGTGCACTTGTTTCCTGATCCAGTATAGATCTTCCTTGCTGTGTTCCTGGCATTGCATTCTGACGATGCTTGCTATTAACCCCTGGTACTGTATATTGACTTCTTGGTTTATGACTCCTAGCTTTATATCTTGACTATTCTCTTGCTTGATTCCATTTGTGTTTTGTCTGTGTGGTATTCAGGATTCTGGTTTATGTTTGAACCACACTACAGTCTCTGTTGTTTGTTTATCTGGTGTGAGTCCTAAACGTAGGAATCCAGTTTTGTTATATGTCCCTACTGGTTGCAGCTCTAACCTCACGTTCTATATGTGAGTCCTGCCCTGCATGTTGCTTACTATTTCTGCCAGTTCTGTTTATCTGGTTTATGTTGTGTGTATCTAGTGCAGCAGCTCATTGTTGTGGTTTATAGAGACCACCTTAAGGATCTCTTTCTTGTTCAGTTGTTGCTAGATAATCCTTCTTGGTAAATCTTGGTTGAACCCTGTTGTTCCATTGTGCTTATTTTCCCACCCTGTACTCTGTATAGTCAAAAGGTCATTCAAGGACCTTACCCCAATGCAGGGCTTTCCACATGTGTGCATACTGTCTTGTCTGGTTCTGTTGTATCCTGTGTCCAGGGTTCTGCAAAATGCAGAAATACACATACCTGCCTAAAGGGCTTAATAAACACAGCAGCAAGGACCCCCCTTTGGCTCCTGAGGGGGGCCACCGTAACACTTACTCTCCATCACTCCCCCCTCCCCTCCCTCTCACTTCCCCTCTCTAATATTTTGGCACCAGGTTCTGATTTCTTATTACACGTTTAGTTTGTAGCGCTGCTTTAAAACTGTATGGTGCATTGAACTACTGCTGCCACCAGAGGGAGACATTGTGGACTATGCTGGACAAAACGGACTCCATCTCCCATCACCCTTTGCGTGAGGACAGGAAGTGGGTGGTACAAAGAGGAGGAAGGACATCAGCAGCCTCGTGCAAGGCATGGGCAGTGTGAGCAGAGCCACGAGAGACGTAGGATGCATGCTGGGGCTGTTAGGGTTTGAAACCAGGCCGGAGTGTGGAAGTTGCAACAGTCCTGTTAAAGATCGTGCTGTTCCCTGAGCGTTGAGAGTACAGAGCGAGCAGAGAGAGAGAGAACAGTCGCAGGTGACACTTCTGGGATCCTGGCAGAGTTGGAGTGCAGAGAGACAGCGGCATCCATTGCTGCAGTGATCGGAGAGAGCGTGTGAGTTGGCCGGCTGTGTACTACACTGAACTGTTCTTGACAAAGTGCGGTTTGGGAGAAGAGGGACATCATGTGAGGAGAGGCTGCAAACTGAAGAGGAGTGCTGGTGGCCTATGTGTTCGTGTTCTGGCGGAGGAGAAACAGATCGGGAGTGCAGGCGTTAACAGCATCGAGTTCCAAGTGGCAGCGAGGACAGATCCTCTCGAGAGATCCCTTTCTTCAGCGTTCATCTGTCCAGGACAAGCGGTTACACCGGATGGGTGAGAAGGCTTCGGCCTGGTGAAAACGCAGAACATTGCACACTTGTTTATTGTTTCTTTAAGGGCCCCAGCGGTGACTAGTCGAAGATTGTTTTTGTTTCATTCACTGGCCAGTTGAACACAGTACCCAGGTACCCTAGACAACACACATATATTTTTGAGCTATTTTTCACGGGACTTACACTCCAGAACTTAGGGGGTTAACCGGTTTCTTTTACCGCCGCGTGTTTTTCCCGCGTTACGAATTCTTGTTACTCAAATACCGTATAGGCGTATTATATGCTGCTTTATTGGGATCAGTAAAGAATATAATATAGAAAAATCCACAACAGTGCTGGTGTATAGTTATTTCCTAGTGCGGTGAGACTAACCGAGGTTTATTCAGCGGCTCCTTCGGGGGTGAGCGCTACAAGTTAATTTGAGTTTACATTTGAATCACAGCCCCAGTTCACCCCCGCTGGTAATAATTCTTAAAACTCAATCTTTTGCCTCAGTTCACCCTTTGGGTCCATTCCCAGACGTTTAAAGGCTTTATTTTACTCATGAATTTTGTGCACCCTGGTTGTTGTTCACTGACCTGCACATCTTATACAGCAGTTAATTAATAATAATCAGCCCCTTTCATTCTTTTCATTGATTGCACAATGTTTGTTTGCTGAAATAATCTGGATTAAACAACACGAGTCACAGCCATGCACGCACGCACACACACGCATGCACAAGGGTTCGTGTCTCCCTAGCAACGCAGTATTTCACAATTTTTCATTAGCATTTTATAACTTGCAAAGAAATGGCTAATAAATTTGCAGGTCAGTGTTAGGGATGAGCCGAACACCCCTGTGTTCGGTTCGCATTCGAACTCGAACAATTTCAAAAGTTCGAGTTCGAACACGAACCGAAGGCAATGGGACTTGAAAGTTTGAATTTTAGATTGCCCTCCAAGAGGGCATATATGCAAGATATTTCCCATAAAAGGTGTATGGGGGTCCGGGTAGTGCCCTGGGGGACAGGAAACAAGGACAAAAAGTTTAAATAAAAAAGTTTTTAAAGGAACAGTGAGTTTTCCATGAAATAAGGGTTAAAAATAAAAAAAAAATTCCTTCAAATATTGTGCCTAGGAGGTCCCCATAACCTGCCCGTGAAGTGGCGGATTTGTAGGTTGTATAGAAACATTTAAAAACAATGTCGTAGTGCCCTGGGGGACAGGAAACAAGGACAAGAAAGTAAAAAAAAAGACTTTATTAACCCCTTCACTGCTGACGACGTGTGGGCTCAGTTACTCCCGCTGTATGCTGAGGAGGACGTGTCCCACACGTCATAAGCTTTGCAGGACCCCCGGCGGAGATACTCACCTCTCTGTCCGGGGTCCCGCGGCGTTCTGACTTCAGCATCCTCAGTCGCTGAAGTCAAGCTCCTCCCGACGTAAATGACGTCATCGCGCCATGTGCGATGACGTCCAGTGCAAGCATTTTTATCTAGTCAGGCGAAGGTGCATTTTGTTGCCCCCCCCATCCATGTCATGTCAAGCCAATCAGGATAGAGGTGCCATTATAATCTCTATATATACACATATATGAGCAACCCTAGTGTGTGTGTGTGTATATATAAGTATATTTGTCCCCAGCTCATATGGGTATATTTGCCCCAGATTACATGGGTATATATTGCCCCAGCTCATATGGAAATATTTGCCCTCAGCTCATATGGGTATATTTGCCCCCAACTCATGGATATATTTGCCCCCAGATCACATGTGGATATATTTTCCCCCAGATTACATGGGTATATATTGCCCCAGCTGATATGGAAATATTTGCCCTCAGCTCATATGGGTGTATTTGCCCCCAACTCATGGATATATTTGCCCCCAGCTCATGGATATATATATATATATAAAAGGATAAACGAGACCATACGGCGCATAAAACAGTGAACAGATAATTGTATGAACTACTGGTTAATAGGAGTAAAAGTGAAAGTGTCCTTTAAGATATAAAAAGTATCCTTAAAAATGCAAAAAATGTCCTTTAAAATACCAAATAGAGGAGGTAAAAGAGTACAAGAATTTTAAAAGGATTAATAAGTCAATTTGTGCAAAATAAGTCAGTGGTTTATACTCAAGGGGTGTTGTTGATTGAAGACAAATACATTAATCTTCACTGTGGTGTGGATATCAAATCTTCTCTTTAAAGGTGTCCCTCAGGGAAAAATAAAGGCAATAATAGTGCAGATGGTCTTACTAAGATGAGGTAATTTAATAAAATGAATGTTTCACTCACATTTATTAGAGCCTAAGGGAAATCCAGGCTCAAGGAAAATAGCTTGCGGCCAAGTATAGGGTGGCACGTCCCTCCTTTCATCTGTGGTGATTACTAGATAAAGCAGAGAGCACTCCCATAGCGTAACTCTGTGCAATACAGGTGGAGGATTAAATTAAAATTGGTCACACTCACCAGTTATAGAGCCTCTCAATTCCAGGCTCAAGGAGTATCGCCTTGGGTCCTCTTAAGGTGGGGGCCAAACCTCTTTGATGTAGCAGCAGTTGGTCCAGATGTCCAAAAAAAGGAAAAAGTGGCGAATGCAAAAATATAGGTAATGAATTTATTGGAATAAATAAAATCCTGGACAAATTGTACCGAGACGCGTTTCGGCTAAAAGCCTTCCTCAGTCGGTATGTTTAGTGTCCACAAAGTGCAAATAAAGTAAAAGTGAAAATGAAAGTGTCCTCTTATATAGTATCATTTCCTGCCACATTCAATTTGTTAACTCCCTATTTCCTGTTGGTCGATTTCCGTTCGTTCGGATTTACCCAGAAATGCTTTGCGGTCGTTTCGGAATAAAAACGAAAATGAATACAATACATTGAACGATCGCGGAAAATCCGAATATTTTGAACAATCGCAGCAATTACGAATCTTTAAAACAATAATCTTGTGTAGAGAATTTAAAACAAGGCTTAAAACCAAGTTGTAGCCTATGTAAAATACGGAGATTCGGAAAAGCATTTCGCATCGAAAGTAAACAAAAAGGTCGACCAATAAAATTCTACGAAAAGTCGTAAAGGTTATTATCATGATCGAAATGCACACATAGTCCCGGCATACTAAGATCAAGTGAAATACAGGTCAGGTATATACATACGATACGAAAAAGAAAAGAAAGACGAAAGAAAATTTCTTTCTTTAGTTTCACCATGCGTGAACTGGACAAACCCTTTTTACCCAGAAGTGCTTTGCGAAAATTTTCTTAGTTTCGTTTTCGTTCGTATCCATAGTCTGGGATTTTACCCAGAGAGGCCTTGCGAATACTTATTAGTCTCGTTTTCGTTCGTATAATGAACCTGACTTTTTACCCAAGGTTTACTCGATTTTTTAGGGTATAGTAATAATAATTCATCTTTTCGTATATAAGAAACGAAAGGGACGGAAAAAAAGGACGAGAAGAAATATATGAATTTTCTTTTCGTATCTAGTAGAAATAAAAATAAAAAATGTATATATGCTAAAAAGCAAAGGTGTTGTCAAATAGGTAAATTCAGATAAAGATAGGGTAGAGGAGTTTTAATAATGTCTTATCATGGCCGTTCTGTATAAAGTAGATTGGGAAGTTGATCATAAGAAAGTTGTTAAAATCGCATAAAAATGGGCTCGAATTATAGAATATATGCATGATAGTAAAAATATTAATATTATTGATATTAAAAATATTAATAATAAAAACCTAAAAGTGGAGAGCTGAGTATCATAAAAATGGATATAAAAAATGGATATATAATAAATCGGGGGGGTCATCTAAAAAGGGGGGGGAGGAAAGATAGAAGAAAGTGTTATATCATTTAAAAGGAATAATTAATTAGCTGTTAAGAAAATGGCACAATTCAAAATCTGCATTTAATCCATGTGGCTGAAGTGTGTTCATTAAAAAAATCCACCTCATTTCTTCTTTGCCTAGTCGTGTTTCTAGGCTTCCTCCTCTCCAAAGGGGTTCAAGTTTTTGGACTGCCATGAATGAGAGGCCTTCTGGGTTTTGCCCATGTTTTAATTTAAAATGTAATGATACACTATGCTTATCAAAACCTTTCTTAATATTTCTTATATGCTCCTGTATACGTATGTTGAGTGGCCGTGTAGTACGTCCCACATATCTGAGTCCACAAGGACAAGTTAGGACGTATATAACATTTTTTGAAAAGCATGTCATCATTCCTTTGATCCTAATTTTTTGGCCATTTCTTTCAATCTCCGAACTTATTTGTTTCTTGCCTCTGGTATTTCTGCAGTTTAAACAGTTTCCACATTGGTGGAAACCTTCTCTTATTCCAAAGTGGTTAGGTACTTTCTTATTTCTCACCCTATGTGAGAGTTCCATCTTTAGATTCTTCACCCCTCTGCATATAATACGTGGTATCGTTGGAAGGATGCCATTCAATATAGGGTCTCTTTGTAGTATTGGCCAATGCTTCTTAATACTCTTCCTTATTTCTTTATTGAGAGGATTATAAGAAAATATAAATGGCACTCCTTCCATATACTTCTGCGTGGAATCCTCTTTCTTTTTCTTCAGAAGTTCCAGTCTTTCCATTCTTCTAACTTCTGTTCTTGTGTCTTCCAAAGTCTGTGGGTTGTATCCTTTCTCAACGAAATCCAAATGTAATTTCGCGGACTGGGTGTCAAAGTCCGAAATATTGGTACAGTTTCTTTTCATTCGTAAAAACTGTCCTTTCGGGACGGCATTAAGCCACTGAGGTAGGTGGCAACTCCGGCGTTCTATAAAACTATTACAATCCACGTCTTTAAAGTGCGTCTTAGTCTTGATCTTGTTATCCTCAACAAAGATTTTTAAATCTAAAAAGATAACTTCACTAGTACTCCAATTTGAGGTTAAGATAATGCCTCTATCATTGGTGGCTAAAAGATTAAAAAAAGACTGTAAAACTTCAACTCCCCCTCTCCATATAAAAAATATATCGTCGATATACCGGCGATATAAAACCAGGTTTGTTTTCCAATCAGATAAAAATGAATTTTCCCAATGTGCCATAAAAAGATTCGCAAAACTAGGGGCAAATCTTGTTCCCATTGCTGTACCAGACACTTGTAAGTAGAACTCCTCTGAAAACCAAAAATAGTTGTGTTCAAGTATAAGTTGTATGCCCTGAAGGATAAAATCGATCTGTTCCGGCTGTAATTTTTGACCTTTCTCTAAAAAGAATTTAGCTGCCTCTATCCCTTTATTATGCGGGATGATTGTGTATAATGACTGGACATCGCTGGTGACTAGTATGTCACCGTCTTTCCAGTCTACGTCCGTCAAAATCCGTCAGTCTCCCCTTTTAAGCGGTGCATGGCTTTAACCCCTTAGGCACCGGGTCGCACTTCAGCGCCGAAGTGCGGCCTAGCTCCGGCTCATCCCTAACACCTAACAACATTTTTTTACTTTTTGTCCTTGTTTCCTGTCCCCCAGGGCACTACCCGGACCCCCATACACCTTTTATGGCAAATATCTAGCATATATGCCCTCTTGGAGGGCACTCTAAAAATCGAACTTTGAGTCCCATTGACTTGTATTGAGTTCGTGTTCGAGTTCAAATTCGAACTTTTGAAAAGTTCGACTGCGAACCGAAATCGGGTGTTCGGCTCATCCCTAGTACTCTTTGATTGCCCTCTGCTGCTTGTGCAGATGCTGCAGCATTGCTAATGTCGAGTTCCACCAGGTGGGCATGTCACAGATCAGACGGTTTGTGGGAAGGTGGAATTCTCTTTGAATTTCTGCCAGGCGAACGCTTGCTGGGAATGACTGTCTGAAGTGGCTGCAGACTATTCTGGCCTGGCTGAGAAGCTCTGCCAGCCCTGGGTACCTGGTTAGGAAATGCTGTACCACCAGATTTAGGACGTGTGCTAGGCATGGTACATGCGTCAATTTACCCGGGCGGAGAGAAGGTTGCTGCCATTATCATAGAAGCAGCTTTCCGGAAGCATGGTGGATTAACAAGCTCCAGCACAGAGCCCCGTCTTGGATCCCTCCCAGCTGCAATCATAGTTACCCAGTGTGCCGTGAAGGAAATGTAACGACTCTGGCCATGCTTGCTGGACCACGTGTCTGAAGTCACATGCACCTTGCTGCTGACTGCCTTTCCCAATGACTCTAACATTGTGTTCCACGTGCTGGTATAGTGTTGGAATGGCCTTCCGTGAAAATTAATGGCGTTTTGGAACATGCCACTGTGGTACAGCACATTCAGCAAATTCACAGAAGGGAACAGAGTCCACCAGCTGGAAAGGCAGCAGCTGCAATGCGAGTAATTTTGCTAAGCTGGCATTTAGACGCTGTGCTTGGTGATGGTTGGGACTATATTTTTTCTTACGCTGCAGCAGCTGGGGCAACGTAATCTGACTGCGTAAATCTTCAGCTGATGGGATGCTGTCACATTGTGAGGAAGGACCTGGTACATCCAATACTGTAGCATCATCCCTGTCAGTGGAGGTTGTAGCAGGCAATGACATGGCAGGACATACAGTGGGGGTAGAGACAGATGAGGAGGAGGACCTACGCAAAGTTTTGCTCCAACGGGATGCGTGGCAGGTGGTCATATGTCGCCTCAAGCACGTGGTACACAAGCGTCCGGTGTCTTTCCCACGCTTGAGCCTCATCTGACATAGATTACAAATAGCAACGGTGGGGTCTGCTGCACATTTCTTAAAGAACTCCCAGACAGCAGAGTTCCTGGATGTGTGCTTTGAGACAACAGCGCTCTGCACCTGAGCAGCTCTGACATCTGATGCCTTGGACTGGCTAGTGCTGTTGGTCATAGAGGATTCTGTGCCTCGTGTTTGTTGTGCCTCCTCCTCCTCACTTGACTCCTCTGTTCGATCAGGCACCCAGGTGGAGTCAGTGACATCATCATTGTTATCACACCCTATCTCCTCATCACTGGAGCCAACTTGGCAGTATGCTGCAGCTGCTGGGGCAACATGAGTGCCAGTTATTTGTGTGTCTTCACTGGCACCCCCTTCCTCTAGTTTGATTATACTCCCTTCCTCAACCTCAGAGATTGAATCAGCGCACTGTACTTTCTGCGCATCCTCAAGCAGCATGTCACTGTCATTGTAGTCAAACAATTCAGCTGACTCCTCCGTGTGTGATAGCGAGGCTACGGCAGGAGTAGCTGTGGACATGGAGGCTGCATTAGATGCTTTGGCAGCTGAGGTGGACCGTAAAGCACTACAAGCCTGGCTGGCAGAGGACTCGGAGGATGAGGATGGCCTGGTTAGCCAATCCACCAAATCCTCTGTATGTTGCTGCTGCTTAAGACGGCCAGCACCAGTTAGAAAGGACAAGCATCCTCCACGACCAGAGGCACAGCATCCCGACACAGAGGCTGCTTGCCCTCTTATCTGTGTCTGGGAGCGTCTGCCTGTCCTTTTTTTGGTCTTTCTGACATAGTGAGTGATATATAGATTAAATATACAGAACTCTGATTCAACTCTGGTATAAAGATTAAAGATTTCCAGAAGTCTGGTATAACTCAGTGAGACACCCTGATAGCTGGCAGCCAGTGACAAGACAGAGATTACAATTCCCAGAAACCTCCTATAACTCAGTGAGACCCCCTGATGGGTGGCAGTGACCAGACACAAATTACAATTTGCAGAAATCTGCTACAAGTCAGTGAGACCCCCTGATAGCTGGCAACAGTGACAAGACACAGATTACAATTCGCAGAAATCTGCTAGAAGTATGTGGGACCCTCTGATTGCTGGCAGTGAGCAGACAGATTTCAAGTCTCAGAAACCTCCTATAAATCAGTGAGACCCCCTGATGGGTGGCAGTGACAAGACACAGATCACCTCAATTCCAAAATATTTTGTAGAAATGACTGACCCCCCCCCCAAATTCTGTGAGGTAGTGAGAAGACACAGATTAACCAAATTCCCAAATATTTTGTAGCAATTACTGACCCCCAAATGGTAAATGTTCGTAGTTCGCGAACAGGCTATATTCAATGTGAACTCCGAACTGAGCAGCTCATCCCTACAACCTAGTAGCTGCATAGTATATTGGTTAAGTTCTGGCCAGTGATCCAATCTCAACACCCAGTAAGCCAGTGGATCATCTGCTGTAAAGGTATCCAGGTCTGTCCTTGCCCCTAGGTAGTCCTGAACCAAATGGTGAAGACGCTGGCAATGGGTGCCTACATTTGATGTCCCTGGGCGTCGTGGACTAAAAAAATTAGAAAAGGCATCAGTCAAGTGGCCCCCTTCACCGCTCTTCCTCTAAACAGCAGCCTCAGAAGCTCCTGTGTCATCACTTGGTAACCTACCAGTGTCTGGAAAGGTGTTACACAAGTGTCACTTTAGAGCGTCCTCAAGTGGTTTCATCCTGTTCTCCCTCTGTGAGGGCAGGATGAGCTCTGCAACCTTACCCTTGTATCGTGGATCAAGAATGGTTGCCAACCAGTAATGATCCCTCTCCTTGATAACACGAATCCTCGGGTCCTTTAGCAGGCTTTGCAGGATAAGGGAGCCCATGCAGTGTAGGTTGGAGGTGGCATTAGCTTCCGAGTGTTCCTGGTCGCTGAGGATGACCGTATCGTGCACTGCCTCCTCCCAGCCACGTACTAGTCCTTGGGTTTCTGGGGACACAAAACCCTCCCTTGAGGAATCCCCACCTTCAATGCCCCCCCAAATTTAAATATTCATCCTCCTCCTGTCTGATCTGAGGACCCGCAGGAATGCTGTCTGCGTAAAGACTGGGGCCTTGAGAGCTAGGGAAGTCTTCCTCTTCCTCCCGCTGCTCTGCCTCTAGTACCACATCTATAATTCCCCGCAGAGTGCGCTCCAGCAGAAACACTAAAGGAATTGTGTCACTGATGCATGCACTGTCCCTGCTCACCATCCTCGTTGCCTCCTCAAATGGTGACAGTACAGTGCATGCATCCTTGATCATCAGCCACTGCGGGGGGGGGAGAGAACAAGTTGACCTTAACCTGTCCTTGTGCCATACTCACGCAGGTCAGGTACACATTGATGGCACTGGCAATGCTGCAGCGCCTGCACAAGCAGCAATGTCGAGTTCCACCTGGTGGGCATGTCACAGATCAGACAGTTTGTGGGAAGGTGGAATTCTCTTTGAATTTCTGCCAGATGAACACTTGCTGGGAATGACCATCTGAAGTGGCTGCAGACTTTTCTGGCCTGGCTGAGAAGCTCTGCCAGCCCTGGGTATCTGGTTAGGAAACGCTGTACCACCAGATTTAGGATGTGTGCTAGGCATGGTACATGCATCAACTTACACTGGCGTAGGGCAGAGAGAAGGTTGCTGCCATTATCACAGACGACCATTCCCAGCTCAAGCTGGCATAGTGTTAACCATCTCTGCGCCTGCCCCTGCAGAGCTGACAGAATTTCTGGCCCGATGCAGCTCCGGTCCCCTAAACAAACCAGCTCAAGCACAGTATGGCATCTTTTTGCTTGAGCCATTGCGTAGCCCCTGCCACACGTCGGTTTAACTGCCACTTCGCCAGAGACATTGAAGGAGGAGGAAGAGGTGGTGGAGCAGGCAGACCTCATACAAGCAGCCTTCTGGAGGCGTGGTGGATGAACAAGCTCCACCACAGAGCCCCATCCTGGATCCCTCCCAGCTGCAAGTAATGTAATGGCCCTGTCCATGCTGGCAGGACCACGTGTCTAAAGTAATGTGTACCTTGCTGCTGACTCCATATCATTGTCTTCCATGTGCTGGTATAGTGCTGGAATGGCCTTCCATGAAAAGAACTGCCGTATTGGAACCTGCCACTGTGGTACAGCCCATTCGGCAAATTCATGGAAGGAGGCAGAGTCCACCAGCTGGAAAGGCAGCAGCTGTAATGCAAGTAATTTTTCCAAGCTGGCATTTGATGTTGTGCAAGGGGATGTTTGGGACTATATTTTTTCTTACGCTGCAGCAGCTGGGGCAATGAAATCTGCGTAAATCTGCAGCTGATGGGATGCTGTCACATTCTGAGGAAGTACCTGGTACACCCATTACTGTAGCATCATCCCTGTCAGTGGAGATTGTAGGCAATGACATGGCAGGACATATAGTGGGGATAGAGACCGATGAGGTGGAGGACCTATGCAAAGTATTGTGCCAACGGAATGCATGGCAGGTGGCCATTTGTCTTATCAAGCACGTGGTACCCAAGTGTGTGATGTTTTCCCCATGCTTGATCCTCTTCAGACATACCTTACAAATAGCATTGCTGCAGTCTGCTGCACATTTTGTGAAGAACTCCCAGACAGCAGAGTTCCTGCACGTGTGCTTTGAGACAACAGCGCTATGCACCTGAGCAGCTCTGACATCTGATGCCTTGGACTGGCTACGGTTGCTCATAGAGGACGTTGTGCCTCGTTTTTGTTGAGCCTCCTCCTCCTCACTTGACTTCTCTGTTCGATCATGCACCCAGGTGGAGTCAGTGACCTCATCGTCATCACCCCTGAGTGCCAGTTCTTTGTGTGTCACTGGTACACCCTCCCTCTAGGCTGATTATACTCCCTTCCTCAACCTCAGAGTTTAAATCAGAGAACTGGAGTTGCTGCACATCCTCAAGCATCATGTCACTGTCATTGTAGTCAAACAATTCAGCTGACTCCTCCGTGTATGATGGTGAGGCTACGGCCGGAGTAGCTGTGGACATGGAGGCTGAATTAGATGTTTTTGCAGCTGAGGTGGACTGTAAACTACTACAAGCCTGGCAGAGGACTCGGAGGATGGCCTGATTAGCCAATCCTGCAAATCCTCTGTATGTTGCTGCTGCTTAAGATGGCCAGCACCAGTTAGAAAGGACAAGCGTGCCCCTGCAGAGGATGCACCACGTCCACAATGAACAGGGGCACAGCCTCCCGACACAGAGGCTGCTTGCCCTCTTATCTGTGTCTGGGAGCGTCTGCCTCTCCTTTTTGGTCTTTCTGACATGGTGAGTGATATATAGATTAAAGATATACACAACTCTGATTCAACTCTGGTATATAGATGGGAGATATGCAGAACTCTGATTCAACTGTGTTATCTAGATTAAAGATATTCAGAACTATGCTATAACTCAGTGATACACCCTGTCCCTGATAGCTGGCAGTGCCAAGACGCAGATTAAAATTCCCAGAACTCTGGTATAGTTCAGTGATACACCCTGATAGCTTGGCAGTAGCTGTCAGTGCCAACACAGATTCCAATTTGCAGAAATCTGCTATAACTCAGTGATACAGCTTGATATGCAACAATCTCCTCACCTCTCTGATTCACTCCTGCAACAAACACACGCTGGGGCTGCGGGGAAGCCTTATATAGTGTGCTGCGGGACTTAGCTCTGTGAGCCCATGATTGGGCAAATTTTGCCCAAATCAGGACTCTGAGCCCTGATTGGCATAGTCTTGCACCTGACCTGTGGTCAGGTGCAAGGCTGTAGCCAATTACAAGCTTCAGGCCAGTGGAAAAGTGCATTGTGGTCCATTGTGGCGAACACGCGGAAATGTTCGCTGTTCGAACAGCCAATGTTCAAATCGAACCGCCAGCCCATCCCTAGCCATTACAACTGAGCCGCACATCTAACAACTCAAGCTGCCATTACACCCAAGCTGCCATTACAACCGAGCCGCACAGCTAATTTTGTTGAACTGCCAGAAAGTACAGTGCCTGTTCGACGGCAGTAAATCTATTCAGAGACACCGAACAGCAGAGAAAAGTTGACTAAATTCCCTGCTGTTCGGTGGTTTATTCGGGCAAATCCCATAGGATTTAATGATAAAAATATTACCGTTTTAATCCAATATCTAATAAACCGTTAGTTTAATATGCAGCAAAAAGTCTCTTTATAGATTTTTTTTTATGATCTTTTAGGCATTTTTTTCAGGCTTTTTGTTTGTAAAAAAAATTCCCATTGGTTTTTTTAAAAGCGTTTTTTCTTTTTTCTGTAACAGACCTTTTTATTATCATTCATAGCATCTTATATGTAAATTCCAGATAGTTTTGTTCAGTAGTTTTTTTGCAAACAGCGTTTCAATGTTGACTCTTTCAACCATATCGTTTATTTTTTTTTTACCCTGTTCCTCAGCTTGTCAGCTTTTTCCAGTGGCTGGTCTGCGCTGTGATCGGCGGCTCGGAGGCTTTTTCTGACGCGTTCGTGTTTTTTGCTGCGGTTGTGGCGAGTTTTCGGTGGGTTTTCAGTGGGTGGTTGGCAGGTTTGCGTCAGTTTTGTGGCAGCTTTTCCCTGCACTCCAGGGGACCCTGAGGTGAATGCTGAATTCACCGCAGGATGGGGAACTTTGATTCCCCGAAGTGCGGGGAACGAGAGCACCGACATGTCGGCCACATTTCGGTGCTCTCTGAATAACCCCCTCTGAGTTAAATCACCAGACTTGATACAATGTTGTTTACATTTGAAGAACCTCTGTCTCCTGATGATATACAGAGCTAAAAAAAAACAGCAGTGGCGATCCAGAAAGCTTTGACACTGATTTAGGGGTAGGAGTGTACTGGCCATCAGGACTACTGGGAGAATCCCGGTGGGCTGATGGCTCAGTGGGCCAGTTTGGCCAGCTGCCTCACTGGGCCTGAGCCTCAGGCCTGCCTAGGTCGGTTGGCTGGCCGGCTAAGCCTGCCCCCAACCCGTTGCTCGTCTAGGTCAGCCGTCTGAGGATTGCACAGGTCGGCTGGCTGGCTAGGCCTGTCTGGGGCTTTCCTAGGTCCTTTAGTCGGCCAGCCTGCAGTCTGGGACACGCCTACGTCAGTTGGCCACCTTGTGCCCGCCAAGGTAGGCTGGCTGGCTAGGCCTGCCAGCAACCTGGAGCTTAGGACAGCTACCACTCCAGGCTAGGCCTGCCCGCAGCTAGGGGCTCACCTAGATCGGCTGGCCGCCTGCAGCTCGACTAGGCCTGACTTTAAAGAAAAAAAATAATGAAAAGACCAAAAAATTAAAAGACCATTTATTCTTTTACTTTGAAAAAACACTTATTCTTTGATCGGTTTATATTTTTTGACATTTTTATTTTTCTATTCTTAAAAGCCTTTTTTTAATATTGTGACAGATCTTTTTATTAATATTAAAGGACCTTTTTTTATTATTTAGACACATTTTTACTGATTTAACCTCCTATTAGGAGAATAGGAAACTTTAAAAAAAACATAACAATTCAGTTCAGAGGAATTTTCCAAAGTAAATTTTGGCTCAATTCTGCGGTTATTGGTGCAATTTTTGTGGATTTCGCCGATTACTGCTTCGGTGACTACAGGCTTAACACTCATAGAAGGTAACAATTTAGCACAGCCCGTGCAAACAGATTTGAATGTAAGGATGTCAGGTTATGAGAGCCAGCTAGGACAAGCCCTAAACTCACTCAGTACTCACCTAAAAGGCTGAAATTCTAACTCCGATAGGAAACTGTAGAAAATTGTAGAAAATTATAGAATAACATTTGGAGTTAGGGTTTAACATCAAATAATGTCATGGGCTGCATTTAAAGATGGTTTTGAAATAGATTTGAGTTCTGAGTCACAATTAGAGAAAACATGTCCTTTGAATAAGGATTAATTAATTAAGCATAGATACACAGAACTTGTCACAAGGACAATTGGAGTCAAAACCAGCACATTTAGGATTAAACCTATAGTATATTGACAAAAAAACGACAGAGTAGATAGTGGCAAATGCATCACAGCTAAATCAGCTGGTTTACACCACTTGTGCTGGTTTCAAGTTTAGCAGACATACAGAACACATATCTTTAATAGAATAATTCTAAAATCAAAATGAGGCAAACAAATGTAATAATGGGTAGTACTTGATGTACTGTTAATAGGCCCCACTTAGAGGGAGGACAAAGAGGGAACCTAAATATAGAAAGACCCTGTTCACTGCTCACAATTCCATCCTTAAAATTATGGATACGGCAGACAGGGACTTAGAGGTCCCTCCTATGGTGATCAATACAAATGGTAATATGTGTTAGTTATCATCAGCCTCCTTGGCTAAGTTAACCATCTTGATTCATAAATAGTACACCACAAGGTGAAAGCAATGTGAGCTATTTTGACTAAATCAAACCCTCCTAAGGGAGATGAATTTGAGATGTGCATATAGCACTATAGATTGACTTATTATTATTCTTTATAAAGCGCCAGCATATTCCGCAGCGCTGTACAATAAGCACAGTATAGACAGGGTTACAATACAATGAACAACATTTGACAAACAGTACAGGAGGAGATGAGGGCCCTATTCCCGTAGGAACTCACAATCTGGGAGGGTTGGGGTTGGAAACAGGAGGAGAGGACTGTAAGGTGAGAGTGATTGATGGTTGCGTCAGTGAGTTGGGTGGTAGGCTTCCCTAAATAGGAATGTTTTAAGGGAGCGTTTGAAGGAAGAGAAGTTAGGGGAAAGTCTGACAGTACGAGGGAGAGCGTTCCAGAGAGTGGGGGCTGCGCGTGAGAAATCCTGCAGTCTATCATGGGAAGAGGTGATGCGGGGAGAAGCTAGGCGCAGGTCACTGTTTGACCTTAGGGAGCGGGCTGGGGTGTATTTGGTGATTAGTGAGGACAGGTAGTGGGGAGCTGAGTTAGTGAGGGTTTTGTGTAGGTAAGGATAAGGATTTTGAACTTAATTCTGCAGTGGATGGGGAGCCAGTGAAGGGACTCGCAGAGGGGAGCGGCAGAGACAGAGCGGCGGGTGAGGTGAATTAGCCTGGCGGAGGCGTTCAGGATGGATTGTAGGGGGGAGAGGCGGGACAGAGGGAGGCCAGATAAGAGATTATTGCAATAGTCGAGTCGGGAGATTACCAGGGCGTGTATGAGTTGTGTTTTGTGGTGACAGCGGTAAGAAATGGCCGAATTCTGGAAATATTATGCAGTTGGTATCGGCAGGAGGAGGAAAGAGACTGGATGTGGGGGATGAAGGAAAGAGCAGAGTCAAGTGTAACTCCAAGACAGCGAACTTGGTTTGATGGGGAGATGGTGATACCCTCCACCGTGATAGAGAAGTCAGGAGGTGGGGAGGCATTGGAGGGAGGAATAAGTAGGAGTTCAGTCTTTGACATGTTGATCTTTAGGTGGTGGGAGGCCATCCAGGAGGAGATGCCAGATAAACCGTCACTGACTTTTGAAAGGACAGGGGGAGAGAGATCAGGGGTAGAGAGGTAGATCTGAGTGTCATCAGCGTAGAGGTGGTAATTAAAGCCAAAGCTGTTGATGATTTTGCCCAGGGAGGAGGTGTAGATGGAAAAGAGCAGAGGACCAAGGACAGAGCCTTGAGGTACACCAACAGATAGAGGCAATGAGGAGGAGGAGTTACCAGCAAAGGACACACAGAAGGACCTGTTGGATAAATAGTCAACCCAAGCAAGTGCAGTGTCACCGAGACCCAGAGAGTTGAGGGTCTGTAGAAGGGGGTGGTCAACAGTGTCAAAAGCAGCCAAGAGGTCAAGCAGGATGAGAATAGAATAGTGGCCGTGTTTTTTAGCAGTTAGGAGGTCGTTGGTGACTTTGAGGGCAGTTTCAGTTGAGTGTAGGGGACGGAAGCCAGATTGCAGGGGGTCAAGTAGGGAATTGGAGGACAGGAAGAGGGAGAGGCGGTTGAAGACTAGTTTTTCTAAGAGCTTAGAGGTAAAGGGAAGCAGGGTTACAGGGCGGTAGTTGGATGGAGAGTTGGGATCGAGGGATGGTTTCTTTAGTAAAGGGGTAACTAGCGCGTGTTTGAAGGCGGATGGAAAGGAGCCAGTGGACAGATAGGTTGAAGATGTGTGTGTGAGAGCAGGGGTGAGGGAGGAGGAGAGGGGAGGAATTAGATGTGAGGGAATGGGGTCGAGCGGGCACGTGGTGAGATGTGAGGAGGACAATAAGGAATTGACTTCCTCCTCACTTGCTGGGATCAAGCGGCAGAGATACCTGTGGGAGTGGAGGTGGCAGATAACTATCTTTTGTTGGGATGTTGCTTCTGATAGTTAGAGTTTTACTGAGGAAGTAGTCTGCCAGGTCTTGAGCGCTGAAGGCAGCTGAGGGGGGAGGTGCAGGTGGGTAGAGGAGGGTGTTGAAGGTGAACCAGAGCCGTTTAGGGTTGGAGGACAGCGTAGATATAAGAGATGAGAAGAAGGATTGTTTGGCCAAGTGGAGCGCAGAGGTGTATGACCGGAGAATAAACTTGAAGTGAACAAAATCAGCTTCAGAGCGGGATTTCCTCCAGGCACGCTCTGCAGTGCGGGAGCATCTTTGCAGGTAGCGAGTCTGGAGGGTGTGCCAGGACTGAAGCTGGCGGCGTGGGGCCTTACAGAGTCGAAGAGGAGCAAGAGTGTCTAGAGCAGAGATAAGCGTAGTGTTGTAGTGATTAGTGGCAGCATCAGGGCAGGTGAAGGATGAGGTATGAGGTAGGTTGGAGAATTGATGGGGGTCCACAGCATGTAGATTTCTGCGAGTGTGTGCGCAGGGTGGGGGAGCAGGGTGTTTAGGAAGTCCAGATAGGTTGAAAGAGAGAAGGTGGTGGTCAGAGATGGGGAAAGGGCGACAGTTGAACTCAGAAATGGCGCAGAGGTTGGAAAAGAAAAGGTCAATAGCGTGACCATCGCGGTGGGTAGGGAGGATTGTGTGAGTCCAAGAGAGGACGTGAGTGAAAGAAGTTTGGAGGCAGCAGGGGCGGAGGGATCATCAATGGGAATGTTGAAGTCCCCGAGAATTGGGCATGGAAGATTAGAAGACAGGAAGTGAGAAAGCCAGGATAGATTGTTATAAACCTATCTATTGGAGTATATTGAGAGATCACTAGATACATGAGCTTATGTGCTATAGTAGTGTTGCACAATGATTATACGATTGAAATAATCAGATTGCCAGTGGATGCACATCACATATCAACAATAGAGGTATAATAAACTGACCCGTCAACACAAATTGAGATGTGCATATAGCATTGAAGGTTAATCTTGGATAGATGGTTTGATTTGCAGCAGTCTATTGTGGCAAAAAAATTGAGAGGTCACTAAATGCATGAGCTTATATGCTGTCTATTTATGAATCAAGATAGTTATCATCAGCCTCCTTGGCTAAGTTAACCAACACATATTACCATTTGTATTGATCACCATAGGAGGGACCTCTAAGTCCCTGTCTGCCGTATCCATAATTTTAAGGATGGAATTGTGAGCAGTGAACAGGGTCTTTCTATATTTAGGTTCCCTCTTTGTCCTCCCTCTAAGTGGGGCCAATTAACAGTACATCAAGTACTACCCATTATTACATTTGTTTGCCTCATTTTGATTTAAGAATTATTCTATTAAAGATATGTGTTCTGTATGTCTGCTAAACTTGAAACCAGCACAAGTGGTGTAAACCAGCTGATTCAGCTGTGATGCATTTGCCACTATCTACTCTGTCGTTTTTTTGTTAATTGAGTGCAAGCTAATTAAAACTTTGCTTCTTCCTTTTATCCAATAGAAGTTGAGAACTGACATTAGTACTAGTTTCTAGTATCAATTAGTGAGATTCGGGCAGGCCTGACCTTTGGGTGGGAGCATGTCCTGGGCCCCGCACCACTGCCATCATTTGCCATGTAAATACAGAGCCAATGGCCAGCATGGACCTCCATTTGCCTCTAGGTCTGACTCTGAGAGCCCTCCACCTCCAAGTATGCAATGACATGTTGTAAAATAATTGTCTTTTAATTTCCTGTACGTGAAAGCTTCCCTTAGTTGACATGCCCCTTTAGCTCAATTTGAAATGTTTGTTCTAACATCCTTTTTAAGCTACAGACGGGTTTCTGTTTTAGATAAGTTCCCCTTTTCCCCTCCCCTTTCTATGACATGTGATACTGGGCATAGGAATGTTTTTGTCTCTCAAAGTTAAAATGTAAACCATATATGGTTAAGTGCAACTATGTAGGTTTCCCTGACGTGTAAAATGCATCTGCGCCTTTTTAACTCTGGCGTGATCTGTTTCATGATTGGCTGTTGTACCACACCCTTTTGTTTTATATTAGAGCCTGATAAACAGAAGAATGCTGAGAGCAGTTTTACTCTGCATATTCTGTGTGTGTGTGTCTTATTGCTCTCCCGCTAGCTAATGTTGCCCTGAATTGCGCTTGCTATTTTTACAGGAGGAATACTGAAGTCTTCTGGATTGCATGTTTTGGTAAATATGAATTGGAACATTGATTTGGTTGTTTATTCAACAATGGTGGTGTTATTGTGTCTATCTGTGGACAAGAGGGATCAGGGGTGTCTGTCTTGGTTGAGGGGTGTCTTTTTGTGATGATCAGTGGAGGGTCAGTGTGTGAAAAAAGGAGTATAAGGTGTGGTGGCGATGAAACCGTGGCCTGCAGCATGAGTCTAATGAGAAATTCCATGTTTTCAAAGGACTTGTTAATCTTGACCCGAGATACGCAGGAAAATGCAGCAGGATGGTTGTGTTCTTTCTGAACGGAATCTGGAAACAGAAGCACAAACTGCAGCTCTCATTTCAACATGAAAAATCATGCTTTAAATTAAAATATACCCGCTGATCAAAATGTAAACATGATTTTTTTTTCTCCATCTAGCGACCTCATGTCTGCCCCCGCCTAGCATCGATAACGGCCACCCCGTTCGTAGACTGAAGGCTGAATATGCGTCCGGTGATAAAGTGCAGTATGTGTGTAACCGAGGCTATAACCTAGAGAAAAGAATAAGTGAAGCCGTGTGCGAGGAGACTCGATGGAAATCCATCCCTGTGTGCAGGAGTAGGTATCTCTCTGTACATATATATCTGTCTGACAAAGTATTGAATTAAATGCAAAGTAAACATAGACATTAATCCGCTCTCTGATTTGCTGCTTTCTGACCCGTTAGATCACTGTTTCATGATGTCCCTGTGATGCAAAAACTTCAAGATCTATAACAGAAAATGTACCAATCAGACTCTGCCCTGATCTTCAGGCCTTTAATAAATCCCTTAAAACCCATCTCTTCAGATTAGCTTCACATTAATGATGTCAACCTATCCCTCACCTCCCCCCCCGACCTCATGACTGAGGCCCTTTCCTTGTCCCCACCATTTCTATCAATAAAACTCCCCTGGTTTCCTCCACTCCAGCTCCTTTAGATTGTAAGCTCCTGGGAACAGGGCCCTCTGCATCCAGGGCCGGATTTGCACCTCAGGAGCCTGTAGGCACAGAAATGCGGAGCGCCCCTACCCCCCCCAAACTGAAACTGTTTTTCTCCGTGCTCAAATCAAAAGAGGCAGAATCTGTTGCCTTAGTTGAATTAGTTACAGTTAAAGTATTTATAAAGCGTCAATAAATTCCTTAGCACTGTACAATGGGAGAAACAGAATAACAAATATACATATATGTCAGACACACGGAACAGAAGGAGGACGGACCCTGCTCGAGAGTTTACAAACTAAGAGGAGAGGGGTGACACATTAGGTATTAGAAGTAACGGGTTGCATGAGGACTGTATGGGAAGATGGAGCAGGAAATTACAGTGGGGGCTCATGGAGTGAGCTGATAGGCTTCTCTATAGTAATGCATTTTCAGAGACTTCTTGAAGGACTGGATAGATGGGTGAGTCTGTTGCGGGGGAGGGAGTTCCATAGAAAGGGTGCAGCTCGGGAGAAGTCTTGAAGCCGAGTCTGGCATAGGCGTTCATTACAGACTGCAGAGGCAGAATCTGGGATCTCTTAAGGCCAGAGAGAAGTAGGTTACAGTAGTCAAGGCGGGTGATAAGAGCTTGAATGAGCATTTTAATAGAGTCTGGATTAAGAAAGGGACAGATGCGTACAATGTTTTTTAGGTGGAGGTAGCAAGATTTGGTTAAAGACTGAATGTGAGGAGTAAAGGATAGATTGGAGTCCAAGAGGACCCTGAAGCAATGGAGCTTGAGAGGTAGAAGTAATGGTGGCACCATTCACCTGAAGAGAAATTGGCGCAGGAATGGAGGTTTTAGAGGGAGGGAAGATGAGAAATTCAGTTTTAGAGATTGTGATTTAGGAAATGGGAAGTCATCCAGTCGGAGACAGCCGATAGGCTGCCAGTAACACGGTCCAACACCGGAGGAGAGAGATCAAGAGAGGAAAGGTAGATTGTCCACATGGGCAGGTTAGCATATATATCACATTCCTGGAGAAGCAAGTCATAACTTCTCTAATTTTGATTTTCTCGCCATTTCTTTCTATTTCTGTGGTTGTATGTTTCTTGCCTTTGGTATTTCTACAATTCAGGCAATTACCACACTGAAGAAAACCTGCTCTTATTCCAAAGTGGTTCATTGGTCCTTTCTTTCCTGGCTTATTTCTAAGTTTCATTTTCAAGTTCTTGGCCCCTCTGCAGATAATCCGTGGTACGTGGGCAGAATTTCCGTCAACATAGGGTCCTTACATAAAATTGGCCGATTGTTTTTTGATACTTCTCCTAATTTCTTTAAGGGGATTAAACGAGAAAATGAAAGGAACATCCTCCATAAATCCTCCTTTTACTGTAGCCTTCTTCAATAGATCCGATCTATTCATAGTTCTAACATCCATTCTGGTATCTTCCAAGATCTCCTTCTTATAGCCCTTATCCATGAACTCTGAACAGAGTTTAAGTGATTGAGTGTCGTATTCAGATAAGTCTGTACAATTCCTTTTTATTCACATAAATTGTCCCTTCAGGACAGTATACAACCATTGGGATAGATGGAAACTTGTACATTCGATGAAGCTATTGCAGTCTACATCTTTAAAATGTGAGTTAGATCTTCAGATCTAGAAAAATATCGTTGGAAGTGGTTGTTCGACTGATTCCCCTATTGTTATCACACAGGGTATCAAACTCTTTAAGACTCTCTTCTCCAATCTCCACCTCTCCAAATAAAAAATATATCATCAATATATCTGTGATAAGTCACTAAATGTGCCCTCCAAGTAGGTAAGAACGAGTACTCCCAGTAGGCCATAAATAGTGGCGAAGCTAGGGGCGAATCTCGTCCCCATAGCTTTACCTGATACTTGCAAATAGAACTCTTCCTGGAACCAGAAGTAATTATGTTCTAAGATCATCTGTATACCACTAAAATATGAGTCAAAGCAGGGACAGTAACTGGTAGGACAGGCCGAGTAAGATGTGAGGGGATTTAATCAGGTGGTTGGGTAGGAGGACATAAGAAGTACTGTTACATCCTCCTCCGAGACTGTAGAAAATGAAGACCTAGTAGAAGAGGGGGCAGGGAGTGAGGGAGTCAGTGGGGTAGAATGGTTAAAGGAGGAGGGTAGTGAATGTAGCGGCATAGTTTGTTTTATATGTAAAAGCATATATTGCCTCTGCTGTTGAATAGAAAAATAATATTTTGCATTTACTTTTTTCATTTTTTTATTTTTACACATTACATGGTCATGTTTAGTATCACAGTAAAGACTAGACTCTGACCTTTCCAATGACACCTCACTTAACCTTGCGTGCTGTACAATTCAGGGATGCGGGTTCCAAAGTCCCCCTGTCCCTCCTCACTGCAGCGCCATGGTCTAAGTTTTGACTTAAACAATGTGTTGCTTCACCAGATACACACTTGCTGGCAGAATGGTAAATAAGGTGAGTTAGTGCAGCATCACTGTTTACTTTATAATTGTAAACTGAATAATAATGCCGTGTTGAGCATTGAGAAAAATATTATTTTAATATATTTTATTTTTACATCTAACCTGGCTATATTTGATATCACTGGAAAGGCTATAAACCATCCTTTCCAATGATACCTCATATGTCCCTCCCTTAGGGCTCCAGAGATACAAATTATTGCAAATTGTAAAAAAATAAATTCCTTTTTTTTTTTTTACACACAGAGCAAGGCGCCTCCTTGTGGCAGGCGCCTGTAGGCACATGTCTACTGTGCCTAATGGGAAATTCGGCCCTGTCTGCACCTCGTGTTTCTGTTCCGATGTCCGTTTGTAATCTTGTCTCAGTCCCTATTGGTTATTGTATAGCGCTGCGGAAACTGTTGGTGCCATATAAATTATGATAAAAAGTGTGTGTGTCCTGTATGAAACCAGGACCTTTTGAAGTCATGATTAATAAGTCTCGGCACATCCGCCCGGCCCCACTGTTAGTGATGACATTCTGCTCTGATATGGTATAATTATGTTATGGATCGTTACATTAGAATTATTGCATCATTGCTCCTATAGAAGATACTGAACCACAAGTGAAATAACTCCTCATAAAGACGTATCTCTCTCTCTCTGTCTGATTTATATTTTTTATTCTTTCTCATGTGTCTCTTCTTTTGTAGAAACTGGATCAACCTGTTCTACTCCTCCAACTATCGCACATGGAGACTTTCTGGGATTAATCCAGCCACATTATCGCTCAGGATTTCAAATGGAATATAAGTGTCCGGAATATTACACACTACAAGGAAACCGTATAGTTAAATGTACAGATGGCGTGTGGGATGAGCCGCCCGTCTGTCTGGGTGAGTCGTAGCTGTCCCTATACTCTCTTTTTTTTAATGGCAGTGAACCCGGTTTGTATGTGAACCCATTTGTCTGACTTCAGCCTGTCCTGCTGGTCCCGTGTAATTCTGTGGCTGTGACTGTGGCCAGACTTTTATCCTTCACTTCTCCTTCCATTCCTTGGGGCCCTGAGTGGGGGATAGATTTAGTAATTCCAGAGACTTGGAGCTGTTAACCCCTTGTACACCTTCCCACCACACGTGACGACTGGACAGATAGCAGGTGGTCGTCACACCATCCTTAGGTCACTTTTGCAAAAGAGTTCAAGGATCCATTGGAACCGGTCTGTGAATAACGCTAGTGGCCAAATCTGTTACCGCTTGCCATATGGAGTTTTGGCCAGTTCCTCCATACATGTAGGAAGGTTCCCCAAGCCCAACCATCTAAAAGTTTCCAGCAGTTGGCTGATGTACCCTGACCCATATGATGTTGTCGTGAAGGGGTTAGATACCACCGCTAAAGCGTCTTGTAAGCTTGCTCCTTATGTGTTGTGCAGATTGATACCATAGCAATAGTATCCCAAATGTCAGACTCTTCTGGCGCAGGTCACAGGCCGGTTTCCCCAGCATTATTATATAGGAAGACCAGTTGGGAGGAAAGTTAGAAAGCGTGGAGGAATATATCTCTGATATCTGTCCCTTTTTATGTAAAGGTCTATTGATGTAATCTTTCTGAAAAGGGAGTAGCTTAACTGTACCAGCAAGTTGGCTTCAGTTGAAAGAAACAGAAGGTAAAGAGGTTAGAGGGGTTTGGAATGGTTTCAATGAAAAGGAGGGAGCCTCCATAGTATAACTGATGCAGTCCTGTTCTACCTCTGTATTCAGAGGCTGTAAAGTGCATCAAGACATTTCCTGGAGAAAAGACCCTATTGTGAAGGTAGGGTGTGAGAGAGGAGAGTGGAAAAGCAAGGTAAAGGTCAAAGGTGAGGATGGCTGGGGAGGCAGTGGGGACAAAGTGTCTGTGCAATCTAGGAACCCATATATAAAAAGGAAAGATAGTCAGTGTTTCAAATCTATCCACCTCGTGCAGCCCATGTTGGCATGTCCTTGCTGTATCTTGCTCAACTGTGCCACATAATATTAAAGGCTTTTGGGTGAGCCCATACCAACCCTACATCTCCTTCCTTATTAGCAGATCCTGACCACTTTGCTTGGCCAATGATCTGATGCTATCAGTTCCTCGTACCCGCATCACCAACTCTCATCTTCAGGACTTCTCCTGAGCTGCCCCCTTTCTATGGAACTCCCTCCCCCGCAACATCAGACTCTCCCCGTGTCTCCGCTCTCCAGTCCTTCAAGAAGTCTCTATCGGCTCACACCATGATCCCTCTGTTCATTCTCTGCTGCATCTTCCCACCCAGCCCACATGCAGTCCGATACTTCATGTTCTCTATTTACCCTCACCTAGTGTGTCCCCGCTCTCCTCTTAGATTGTAAGCTCTCAAACAGGGTCCTCTCTCCTACTGTTCCGTGTGTGTAACTTGTATGTAGATATGTTATTCTGTCTCACCCCTCACCCATTGTACAGTGCTAGGGAACTTGTCAGTGCTTTATAAATACTTGTAATTGTAACCCTCCTATTACACACATCTAATGTTGACCTTCGTACTCTGCTTAATTTGGCCCCGACCAAAAAAAACAAATCTGTTTCTGGAGCATTTTAAAGTCAGGTCAGTGAAAAGGGATCCGTAAAGTTTGACAAATACATAACAATCTCGGTAAGAGGTTCATTTTCATTGATGTCTCTCTACCAATCCATGAGAAATTTAGTTTTTGGCACTTTAATAAATCTGTAGCCAGCATTTTCAAAATGGGAGAGTATTTATTTAAGGCTGTACCATTGTAACAGAGGTGCAGATATATTTTAATGAGGATGACATGAAACGGAACGAGAATGTAGATGTGAGTGTAGCTATGGAGGCATCAGACATTTCTAGTGGCAGGACCATCTGTCTTTACTATATTTAATTTATAACCAGGAATCAACGAATATGTCTCAACGAGACTCAGAAGTGCTGGAATCAAGACTTCTGGTTTCATCAGAGAAAGTAATACATCATCCGCATAAGAACTGCAGAGAGTATGTGAGCCTGAAATCTGATGGTGGGATCTAATATGTTGCAGGAGAGGTTCCAATAATAGAGCAAAAAGGAGTGGGGAAAGGGAGCAACCTTGCCTGGTCCCATTGCAAATGGAAAAGCAAGAAGAGGAGATGTTGGAGGAGAGGAGCTTGGGGTTTGTGGTACAGTGAGTCCACTAGGTTCAAAACGGGTTCCAGGATTAGAAAAGAGCGTAGGTTGCAGAGCAGAGGTGGTGATCAAATGTCTCCTCAACGTCCAATAAAAGAAGTATGGTTGGGGTCATGCAGTGGTGTGCTAGCCAAATCTGGTTGTAGCAACCTGCTTCATAGTGGGTTGGGCAATGGGGGATAGTCTTTTTTTCCTTGCCATGCGTCATTGACTTAACATCTGAAGGTAACCCACAACCAAGCGTTGTTTTGGTGATGTGTCGTTGTATCTAACAGCTTTATTTTGTGGTTATGGTCCCGCTAGTGATATCCTGGTCCTCTAGATGCCTTCAATTTATTTTTCTTATATTCTTGAGGCTTGCAAGGTGTTTTATTTTTATTTACTTCAGTGCCTGTCTAGTATTTAATCCCTTAAGGACGGGAGCAATTTTACAACTTCGGCGCAGTTTGGGAAGTAGAAGTTTGCTGAGCTCATTTTGACCGTTTTTAAACGCAGTTTTAAGTCACTTATTATATCACCAAGACAAATTATATATCGTTCTTTCCGGCTGACTCGGCAGATTAATAACATATTATTTGTATACGTCATGCCTGCCAGAATGCTATAACAAAAAATGTAAAAAAAAAATGAATTTTCAATAAAATTTCAATCATCCAGTGTAAAGTATTTTTTTTACGCATTTTATTACCCGAGCCTTTGCGGATATATTCTATGGGTTAGAATTGTTAAAAAATTTGAACAGGGAACCTTTTTCCTTTTTTTGAAGAAATTACGTGATTTTAGCTAACCCCCCCCCCCCAAAAAAATCGTTAGTGAAGCATCATTGTTCACATTATAATTGAAATGTGAACAATAGTGCTGCATTAAAAAAATAAAAAAAGCACGTTTTTATTTAATTTTTTTTTTTTTACACTTTAATTTTTTACATTATTCGAAAGGCCATGATCAGGTCTTTAAAACAATACCCTACTTGACCCCCTAGCTGCCACCGATCTTTGAACCCCTCTATCTCCACCATGGGATTCCCTTAAGAAATCCCTTGGCAGCTAAGGGTTCCCTGGTTAACTGACATCGTGCCACACCTGATGTCAGTGGACGTGGGGAGTCCTGGAGGTGGAGCTGCCATCCAAGATGGCGGCCCCACCAGAAAAAGGCTGTGATCTGGAACCGATAGGTTCTGAATCACCGCCTTACCAGCAAGGGGTTAATGCCATACATCCCTGGAAAGGGCAGGCTGTGGCCTTTTCAGGGATGCCTGGCATTAGCTGCTAGCCCCAACGATGGGGAGATAGAGGGATCCAAAGGATGCCTCCCTCCCCTTCAGGCGCTGCCCCTGCTCCGGCGGAAGTCATATCAGTGAGGGAGCCGCCGGAGGAGGGGAGTATCGGCCTTAGGGAGGCTGCAGACGCCGGGGACGTACTGTTACGTCCTGCGGCGTTAAAGCCTGCCTAATGCAGGATGTAATGGTACGTCCTGCGGCGTTAACCCTGGCATCTCTGTTGTGAATAAATAATTATTTTAGGGACAGAACAGAAAGCAATGAGTAGGAGATACAACAGGGCATCTGCTTAGCTCTTCCTCGGTACCTCTGGGGTTGAAGGGAGGATCAAGAATCAGAAACCCGAAACCTGCAAAAACATCTGGATTAACCCGCCGGAAAAACCCGAGCAGGAGCCGATCGCAGCCGCCGGAACAAGCCGACACCGCAGAAGAGGCAGTGAATAAATTAGGAAAACAGTTTGCTTGAATGTTTGAAAAGTGAAACGCTGTTTGCAAAGAAACTACTGAGCGAAAATGTCTGAAATTTATATATAAAATCCAATGAATGATAATAAAAAGGGCTGTTACAGAAAAAATAATTAAACTTAAAAAAACAAATCCCAAAAAATGCTTAAAATATCCTAAAAAAATCTATAAAGAGACTTTTTGCTGCAGAATTTTATAATCAATGGTTTATTAGAGATTAGATTAAAACCGGAACATTTTTAACATTGAAGCCTATGGGATTCGCCTGAATAAACCTGTCGCATGAAACCACCAAAGAGCAGGGCAATTCGGCAACTTTTCACTGCTGGTTTGTGTTCTCTGAATAGCCGAAGTAGTGCTTCTCTATGGGGATTTCACTGCCCTCGAACAGGCACCGTATGTGCAGGCAATTCGCCAGGATTTGGCGAATTGCCTGCTCTCTGGATAGCCGAATGGCCAAGAAAGGTAACCGTATGCTGAATTTCAGCATTCAGTTCCCTTTCGGCAGCCATTCGGATCGCTTTGAATAACCCTGACAGAGTATTGGATATTAAGGAAAGGGAGAGGGAGGAAAATAGGGGTTATTCAGAGAGGCGATTTGGCCCCGAAATGTCACCTGAACAATTTTGGTGAATTGTCTGCACGTACGGTGCCTGTTCGGTGGCAGTGAAATCCCCCATAGAGAAGCAATGGTTAATCTATTCACAGACACCGAACAGCAGAGAAATGTCAGTGAAATGCCCTGCCATTCAGTGGTTTAATTCGGCAGGTTTATTCAGGCGAATCCCATAGGCTTCAATGTTAAAAATATTCCCGTTTTAATCCAATATCTAATAAACCGTTTGTTATTTTAATCTGAAGCAAAAAGTCTCTTTATTTATTTTTTTAGGATCTTTTAGGCATTTTGCTGGATTTTTTTCGGCATAATTCTTTCACTTTTTTTTTTTTTTTTTTAATTCGTTTTTTTATTTTTTTCTGTAGCAGCCCTTTTTATTATCATTCATTGGATTTTATATAAATTCCAGACCTTTTCGCTCAGTCTTTTTGCAAACAGCGTTTCAATTTTCAAACTGTGAAGCGTATTGTTTTTTTTTTTTTTTTTTTTTTTTTTTTTACACCCGTTTTTCAGCTTGTTGGCTTTTTCCGGCAGCTGATCTGCGCTATGATCAGCAGCTTGTCAGCATTCCCCCGCGTGTTCGGCGTGTTTTTTGAGACAGTTGCCGCGGGATTACGATGGATTTTTCCCTGCACTCTGGGGACCCTGGAGCATTCACCGCAGGGTGGGGAACTTTGATTCCCTGAAGGGAAGCGTGGGGAACGAGAGGGCACCGAAATGTCAGCATCATTTCGATGCTCTCTGAAGAACCTCCAAATGTCTCAAATTCTATTAGAAACATTAAGGCTAGGGTCAGACTGAGGCAGTGCGAACGCGCGTTCTGGCGCACTTAATCACGGCCGCAGTAGCAGCAGATGCCGGGCAATGACGGCCAATATACGAAGTACGGTCGCACAAAAGTTCGGCCGCGCAACGCAAGTGGAAAATGAACGCATTTTTTCGAGAACGTCAAACCGCTACTACTGACGTACAGAGTGCGCTGCGTCCGCTAGCGGCGTGTGTGCGTGAATTGGAGACATCAGACGCTGCTAATGTCCGGCCAACATAACGTCCAGATGCAAGAAGTGTTTTATTGATGATCCGTACAAAATCACGGATGAAACTGCGCATCGTATGACCGCTGTTGCGTATTCCGTGAAAAAATACGTCCATTCTTCGAACGCACATTTTCACGGACAACGTGAAAAATGCGTTAGTCTGACCCTAGCCTTAAGATGCACAAAACACTGCTGGCCGAGGAAAACTGAGCCCCGTGCCGCAATGCGCACAAAAAGGCGACTGTAGGTAAAAATATCAGTGCAAGCAGATTTTAGTTACCGCCTCCTTTTACTGCCCCTATACCGGTGTAGCCTCTTTATTAGAGCCTGGCCACGGAAAGAAGCGGAGGCGCAGACTAATCCATATAGCGGCATCGCAGACCGCCGCTGATATAGTCTCCATGGAGCCCAACGCATCCCAGCTGTAAGCTCAGTGGCAGGATTGCGTAGAAGTCGTGAATGAATCACGGAGGGACAGTGGAAACTGAGAAGTGGTGGATCGTGCTGCCCTCTCCACCCCACCGCGATGAGAGGATAGTATGGGATTATTTTTAAGGTGTCTTTCTTACAGGTCTATTCAAAGGAAGGTGAAACTCAGGAGAATGAGCAGGAGAATAACTGGAGAAGTGAAAATTCTAGGTCAAAATAGCCAAATCAGAAAAATTCTCCCATTTATCTCAATTTCAAAATCGACTATTTGGTCTGGATTGTTCTCTTCTCCTGCCAGTTCCCCTGGTTTTCACCTTTCTTTGAATAGACCTGATAGTGTGTGTTTTTTTTTGCAAGAGCAGAATCACTAAAGCCTAGGTTTTAGGAGTCGTTTATTCCTTGAGAAATTCTGTCTCCAGACGAGAATTCCAAACCCTGAGATAGACACGTCCGGTGGATCTATCACAAATGTGAAGGTAGAAGAGGCCGGAGGATCAGAAAGATTGGGGGGATAACAATATGAATCATCTATCGCTGGTTAAAAGAAAAGTAAATCCTAGTAATACCTCAATTTAATAACGGCAGAAGGAAATCCCCATTAAATGTATGTTTTTTGGTGTTTCAGAGCCCTGCACTGCAAGAGAGAAAGAGCTGAAAGAAAACAATATTGTGTTTAAGTGGAAAAACGCTGATAAACTCTACAGCAAACATGATGAAATCATGGAATTTATCTGTGTCGCGGGGTATGAGATCGCTGAGAGGAGCCTCTTAAGAGTGAAGTGCAATATGGGAGAGATTCCCTACCCCAAATGTAACAAGATCGGTAAGTGTCACCCCCCCCCACCAACACAAACCAATAATATATAAAATCATTAATTATTGCAGATTGTCTGCTTCACTTAAAGAATAATCTGTCAATCATGGGTTAAAGGAGCACTATCACTAACATAAACTGTAACTAGATTACAAAGAAAACCCATTCTAATACACACGCCGTGCTGCTGTGTGTGACATTAGACATAGAATGGAGTCTACAGGTCCGATCTCCAAAAAAAAATGACTCATGAGGATTGTATCGAGCGGGATGTATGCAAAGGAAATCACCGGGGGTAGTATCAAGTGTTGGAAGTCCACTAGCATATCTCATTCTGCTGCCTTCTCTTATTTTGGGTAGCCTAGATGGCTCAATACAAAAATGGCCAAAGCCCATTACTTCAATGAAAATCTAAACAATGACATATCAAACCCTAGAAACTTTTGGAGAACCATAAATAACTTGCAAGCACCCCCTGTCCACTCCCAGCCGGCTGCTGTCAAAGTAAACAACCAAACCCTGCAACTCCCCCTAGATGTAGCAAATGCCTTTAATGATTATTTTGTCGGATGAGCCACCACTTTGATTGCCAAGCTAGGAAATGACACGCAATCAGAAAGGCCTCATGCAGGTCAGGCCCCCCCAACGGTGCAAAGTCCCTGTATCAGACAGGAATTCAGTTTTAGACCAGTGCCTGTCAGTGTCGTAACTAAACTTCTCCGTAACCAAAAAATGAAATACCAGTCTGGACCTGATCAAATACCAGCATTGCTGCTGAAAATCAGTGCACCGGCAATTGCAAATCCTGTCGCAACCCTAATAAATAAATCACTGGCGACTGGATACATACCCAAGCTCTGGAAGACTGCAAGAGTGGTACCTATCCATAAAAGTGGTGACAGTACTTTGGTATCCAACTACTGCCCAATATCGTTGCTCCCTGTAATGTTAAAAATTTTGGAAAAATGCGTCTACACACAATTACGTGATTATTATCAATATTGGAACTACTTAACCCCGAATCAATCAGGCTTTCGTCCAAAACATTCAACTACAACCGCCTTTTTAAAAGTCTGCAATGATCCAAGCTGGGATGGAACAAGGAAACCTAACTGGAGCATCTTCCTTGATTTTGCCAAGGCCTTTGACACAGTAGACCATGGCATCTTGTTAGAAAAACGTAAAAACTCTGGCATTGGTGATTGCACGTTAACCTGGTTTCAATCATATGTATCCGACCGATCACAATATGTGTCAATTTCTGGCAGCTCCTCCCTCCCGCTCCCAGTCACGTGCGGAGTACCCCAAGGCTCAATACTGGGCCCCCTGCTATTCACAATATTCATAAATGATCTGCCCAACATCTGCAAAGCCTCAACTGTACACATGTACGCAGACGACACTGTAATCTATACCAGCAAACCAAATCTCCCGCAGCTGGAGGCCGTGCTGCAAGAACAATTCACAGAGGTAGAAAAGTGGATCAAAGATAACAAACTTTTTCTAAATACTGACAAAACTGTAACGATGCTCTTTGGAACAAAACCTAAACTACACAAATTGCAAAATCCCCATCTATGTGTTGAGACAAAATCAAATGGCACGCTGACCACAGTCACTTCTCTCAAATATCTAGGTATGTGGTTAGACCCTAATCTATCCTTTGGCCCCACATCGAAAAACTCTCATCTAAACTTTACCCCAAACTAGGTGCCCTGTACAGAAACAAATCCTGCCTGAGCCCCGCGGTAAGAAAGCAGATTGTACAACAAATGCTTTTGCCAGCTATTGATTACGGAGATGTAGTGTATGCAGCCGCCCCGCAAACACACCTTCAGAAACTTACTACATTGTATAACTCATTCTGCCGCTTTGCATTACAATGTAACTACATGACCCACCATTGTGACATGTTAAAAAAGCTAAACTGGCCATCGCTGGAGTCTAAACGCACCCTTCACCTCTCCAGCCTGGTGTCTAAGAGCATTTCTGGGAAGCCGCCACCCTACCTGAATAGATTGCTTCCCCCAGCAGCTCCCTCATCCTATAACCTCCGATCCAGGACCAGCACCTTACTTGCAATACAAAAAGACAGTGGCTCGGTCCTCATTTTCCTACAGATCACCACATTTATGGAATAACCTCCCAGACGCTATCAAATCTTCCCCCCAGTCTAAAGTCACTCGAGCTCTATATTAACGTACCTCAATACAGAATGCACCTGTAAACATGTAACATAATGCCTATTTCCTACAAATTTATTTTCTGTTAATCTGTATATTTGTTTTTAATATCTTGCATTGTATTACTTTGTATTTCTGTAACTGTAACACTTCAATGTTCTTGAACCCAGGACATACTTGAAAACGAGAGAAATCTCAATGTGTCCTTCCTGGTAAAATACTTTATAAATAAATAGACCCCCCCTGCAGCCTTGCCTAAACATTCCTTCTGTTACTACTGCTATATCTTATACCACAGCTGTAAAGTGAGACTCCCAGTAAGATCATGGTAGATGTTGCATCATGGGAAAAACCCACAAAATGGAAGCAGGAGATAAGAAAAAATAACTCGCAGTGTGAACGTGGGTTTAACCGCACTTTATTACGGCCGTGGTAGCAGCAAATGACATCCAATGACCGCCAACATACAAAGTGCGGCCGCACAACGCAAGCGGCAAACTAACGCATTTTTGCAAGAACGTCGAACCGCTAGTACTGACACACAGAGTGCGCTGCGTCCGCATAGCGGCGTGATTAGGAGACGTCAGACGCTGCTCATGTCCGGCCAACATCACGTCCATTTGTTTTTTATAGCTCCGTCAAAAATCACGGCTGTAATTGCACATCGTGTGACCGCTATCGCGTCTTCCATCAAAAAGTGCGTCCATGCGTCCTTTCGCACTTTTTGACGGAAGACGCGAAAAATGCGTTAGTCTGACCCTAGCCTTAACCCTTGAATTGGTGAATATTATAATTTCTTACATGTAAGTCTATAAAGACACAAACTCTATAGAACTTCGCTGTATATGAAGTTTTATTAATTTAGTATTATCTGAGGATGATTTTATATTTATTCCTAAATCTCACGCTTTAGAGGTGACGAAGCTGTTTCTGCTGCCAATAGCTTTTGTGATCATTTTCTATTGACGGTTTAACGTTTCTTTGTTGTTTTATGTTTCCAGGCTCCTGTTTGTTGTCAGAAGAAACGATGAAGAACCAAAATATATATATTAACAGAAGCAGCGCCATTCAAGATGGAGAAAAGGTTACGTTCGAGTGTAACAAAGGAATGATCCCCGAGAAGACCCTGGAAGGAACGTGTAAAATGAGAGTTCTGAATTACCCGAGATGTATCACTGCGAGTAAGTGGAATCAGTAACTCTGAAACGCCGGAGCTTGAGAAGCTGCAGGCAGTGGCGAAACATGGGGGTCCTCGGAGGTGGTCACCCGGGCGCAATTTTCTTAGCGGTGCAAAATTTCAAGTTTTAACCACTAATATTTTCCAGCAGGGACCAGCAAGGTGTCCGCTCACGGACACTGGTGGTGTCCGTGAGATGCCCTTGCACGGGTAGCCATCTGTTTTGTGACACCGGCGGTGACTTAGGCTGGGGTCAGACGAACGCAGTGTGAACGTGCGCTTAGCCGCACTTTCTTACGGCCGTGGTAGCAGCAAATGACGTCCAACATAGGCCCACACACGAAGTACAGCCGTACGAAAGTTTCCGGCTTGCGCTGCGCGGCCGAACTAACGCATTTTCGCGAGAACGCTGAACCGCTAGTACTGACGTACAGAGTGCGCTGCGTCCACATAGCGGCGTGTGTGCGTGATTTGGAGACGTCAGACGCTGCTCATGTCCGGCCAACATAACGTCCAGATGCAAAAAGTTTCCTGATTTGGATCCGTAAAAAATCACGGCCGTAATTGCGCATCGTATGACTGCTATTGCGTCTTCTGTGAAAAAGTACGTCCATGCGTTCGGACGCACTTTTTTACGGACGATGCGAAAAATGCTTTCGTCTGACCCTACCCTTAGCACTCAGTGTCCGGAAGGGAAGACCAGGACAGAAAATTCTGGTTCTGTCCTGATTCCTCCTTAGCGCTGACATGAGTCATGTGATGCAGTGCAACATTATTCGACTGAACACCCTGTACCACGTTTGTCAGTTCCCCCCTTGAAGCCCTGTGCCAGCCCCCTGCCACTGGCAGCCCTAGAGCCGCTGAACATGAAGGAGGGAGGGTGGCGCCTGCCCTGCAGCACATTTAAAATCTGGTCCCCACTAAGCCCCCTGGACAGCTCCCCCCGGGCCACCAGCAATTCCACGCAGGTAGGCGACACTGACACCACAGCAGAATGACCAACACACAGTGAGGGGGGTACTGGGGGTACGGGGGGAGGGTGACAGTAGGTTCAGGGAGAGAATGACTGGGGATACTGGGAGAGAGTGACTGGGGATTCTGGGAGAGAGTGACTGGGGATTCTGGGAGAGAGTGACTGGGGGTACTGGGAGAGAGTGACTGGGGTACTGGGAGAAAGTGGAGGTACTGAGTGACTGGGGGTACTGACAGTGACTGGGGGTACTGACAGTGACTGGGGTACTGGGAGTGACTGGGGGTACTGGGAGAGTGACTGGGGGCTGACTGGGGTACTGGGAGAGAGTGATTGGGGTACTGGGAGAGAGTGACTGGGTATAGTGCGAGAGTGGAGCTATGCTAGGGTATACTGGGACAGGGTGACTGGTAGCAGTGGCGTAGCGTCAGGGGGGCATGTGTGTTTCATTTTTTTTTATATCAGCATTTTGTTAATATACTATACATGTGCTTGTGGGGTAACGGGGGTCAATACTCTACTGGTGGAAGGGAATCCGTGCATGTTAACGTGTCCACAGGATTGGGGTGCACAATTCTTGCCTTGCCCCGGGCGCTGTCAACCCACGTTAAGCCACTGGCTGCAGGAATATATAACCAGGATTTGTGAAGCCGAGATGTGTTTGATAGGAGTTACAGTATAAATCACACAAGAGGCGGCCAACCTCTAAAACTAACTCCCTTCAACCCTTATCCATAACCTGAGGTCAATATTAACCAATACTAATATTATTACAGCCATTAACTATAAGGAAGCAGAGGAACTATCCCGCACACAGTAACGTGTCACCATAATGGTCAGCGACACTCTCACCTAGAATATAAATTGTGTTTATTTACGTCATGAATCATCTGACACAGTGTTATTCACAGTGGATTTTCGGTGCTCTTTCGTTACCTGCACTTCGGGGAATCAAATTCCCCGACCTTGCTGTTAATTCAGCATTCACCACAAGGTCCCTGAAGTGCAGGGAAAAAAGACAATCCGCCAAGCAGCCGCCAGAAAAACCCAACAAGCTGACGAACGGGGTAAAAAAACTATACACAGCCACTTTTAAGAGTTGTTTGCAAAAAAAAACTACTTGACGAAAAGGCCTGGAATTAATATAAGGTCCTATGAATAATAATAAAAAGGTCTGTTACGGATAAAAAATTCCTATTTAAAAAGGAGATTGGGAAAAAAAATTTGCCTTTAAAAAAAAAAAAAATCCAAATAAATAGACTTTTTGCTGCAAATTAAAAGAATAAACGGTTTATTAGATATTGAGTAAAAATGGGAATATTTTTAACATTAAAACCTATGGGATTCGCCTGATTAAACCTGTCGCATTAAACCACTGTACATCAGGGCATTTCACTGACATTTCTCTGCTGTTCGGTGTCTGTGAAGAGATTAACCATTGGGGGATTTCACTGCCGCCGAACAGGCACCGTACATACAGGCAATTTACCAGAATTTGAACTGTCAGATTTTGAATAGCCATGAAATTGCACCATACAGTGCAATTTCGGAGCCAATTCGGGTCTTTGATAAACCCCTATAGTTTTCTCTCTTTCAAGAAATGACGGGCTCTATTGCACTCTTCGCGTTAAAACGCGGGCGCAAGGGAGGAAAAACAGTGCCTGCAGTTTTCCCCCTTGTGCCCGCGTTTTATCGCTGGATTACAATGCAGGTGCAAAAAATTCTGCCTGCATTGTTTCCAAGCGTAAAATTCCGGGATGCTCGCGGCAGCGCTGAGCGCAGCCGCGAGCATCCACTCGCTGGAGTCCATAGGACTCCATTGAGTTCCTCCCTGCCGGTCACGTGACCAGCCGGATCTCGCCTCGCAAGATCTAGCCGGTCGGCATAGTGATACGCAGGGAGAGACTGGGGGGACTTTTTCCCCCAGTATTTCCCTGCTCCCGCCAGCCGGAGGAGGCGGACAGAGCCGCGGGACAGGAGGTGAGTATAGGAATCTTTTTATTTTTGAGGCTGGTGTTAACGGATTCTGCAGAAGCGGAATCCGTTAACACCAAGTCCAGGCTCTGGTTAACTCTTCGCTAACCAGAGCCAGGCGTTAATCAGCGTTAGGACTTTGTAATCCAGCGCTGATTAACACTTTGTGCTCCCCATGTTAAGTATAGGGAGCACAAAGTACAATAACCTCGCGCTGAGAAGCACAAGGTACCAAACGCAAATGGGTTTTTTAACCCGTTTGGATTGTAATATGCGGTAAATACCACAGCAAACGTTAATGCTCGTGCAAGTGAGCATTAACGTTTGCGTGAAGAGTGAAATAGGGCCCGATGGGTGCAGTCCTCTCTGAGCTACATTAGTGTTTATTTTTCTTCTTTTTCCCTCGTTTTGTTTAGTTTTTTTAACTCCTCAGTCTGTTCTCTTTCCCTGTTGTAAATTTATTGTGTTCATTAGCAATTCTGTTTCTTTCTCTACAGCCATACTTCACTTCCCCTTCATCTTGCCTTTGCTCTAACCACCCTCCCACTGAGTCAATGTCTTAATTTTATAGCTCGCCCCTCAGGGGCCATATCACAAAGCTGGTGCTAACTTAGCCAGAGCTGTTGTAAACTGAAAACCTCCATAGGATATGGGGTTGTTAAATTAACAACAGCTCTGGTTAAGTTGGCACCAACTTTGTAATACTGCCCATATTCTATTGAGGTTTTGGGCCATATTACATGCTTGGTGCTGCTAACTAGGGATGGGCTGGCGATTCGATCCGAACATGAGTTTGAATCAAACATTGCCCAATCGGCGAACATCGAACATTTCCGCATGTTCACCGCGTGTTCGGGCACAATGGACCACAATGCACTTTTCCACTGGCCTGAAGCTCATAATTGGCTACAGCCTTGCACCTGACCACAGGTCAGGTGCAAGACTATGCCAATCAGGGCTCAGAGTCCTGATTGGGCAAATTTTGCCCAATCATGTGCTCACAGAGCTAAGTCCCACAGCACACTATAGAAGGCTTCCCTGCAGCCCCAGCACATGTTTTTTTTTGCAGGAGTGAGAGATTGTTCTTTCAGTGTGTCTCAGACATCTAGCAGACATGCCCACCAGGTTGAACTCGACATTAGCAATGCTGCAGCATCTGCACAAGCAGCAGAGGGCCATCAATGAGTACCTGTGTGAGTATGGCACAAGGACAGATTCAGGTCAACTTGGTTACACCCCCCCCCCCGCAGTGGCTGATGATCAAGGATGCATGCACTGTACTGTCACCATTTGAGGAGGCAACGAGGATGGTGAGCAGGGACAGTGCATGCAGCAGTGACACAATTCCTTTAGTGTTGCTGCTGGAGCACACTCTGCGGAGAATTATAGATGTGGCACTAGAGGCAGAGCAGCAGGAGGAAGAGGAGGCCTTCCCTAGCTCTCAAGGCCCAGTCTTTCCGCAGACAGCATTCCTGCAGGTCCTCAGATCAGACAGGAGGTAGATGAGGAGGATGAGGAATATTTAATTTGTGGGGGTTTTGAAGGTGGGGATTCCTCAAGGGAGGGTTTTGTGTCCCCGGAAACCCAAGGACTAGTACGTGTAACGTTGGTGGCTTCCAGCCCTACCTGTGTGCTTGAGGGCAGCATGTCTGATGCTGCTCGCTGACCAATGCCCGGTTTAAATGGAGACAGGCAGGGAGGTGGTTGCATGAGGCGCGGCTTGAGTGGGGGGCGTGGTCTGGTGAAGGTCTTTAAAAACCCTCAGTGTATTCTCCGCAGTTGCCAGATCGTGGTTATCCATACCTGAGCTCCTTGTACCTGACTGCTATATTGAATTAACCCGTTATTGACCTCTGCTTGTTTTCTGACTTCTGCCTTCTGTTGCCCTAGACCATTTTCTTGTACTACGCTACTGCTCTGATATCGACCCGGCTATTCCATTTGACCATTCTGAACTCTGTATTCCTGATTCTGGCTCGGCTGACTACTCCCCGTGTTGTTAACCCTTTCTGTCTAGCTAGTTTACCTGGCCAATTCTAAGGACCAGACAGTTAGAGATCATTCACAGCTACTCTGTTGGTAGCTTCTGGGCTCTGTGGAGTGTTGGGCGTTAAGTACTGCGTGGTGGGATCTGGGAACCGTGACAGTACGTGGTTGGGAGGAGGTAGTGCACGATACGGTCATCCTCAGCGACCAGGAACACTCTGAAGCTAATGCCACCTCCAACCTACGCTGCATGGGCTCCCTTATCCTGCAAAGCCTGCTAAAGGACCCCAGGATTCATGCTATCAAGGAGAGGGATCATGTAACGAGGGACGGGGACCTGACCTGACATGGGTGCAGAATGGTGTGAGCTTAAGCACAGTGATAGACAAGATACAGACGTAAACAAATCTCAACAGAAAAACGTAGGTTTAATTGTAACCTAAATAAACACAAATATAAAATACCAACCATAAAACCAAAACAGAATAAATGCAAGAAACAGAATGCTAAACTAACACAATAAGAGAGGTCTAAACACTAGAGAAACACATGAATATCAGATATAGCACAGAAAGAAAGAAATTACTTGACAGATAAACGCAATGAAGAATATATCCAGAAAACAAAATCACAATGAACAGGCAGAGGAATATAACAGAACTAGCGGAGGAGCAAAACACTAAGACAAAACCTGAAAGTAAAGTCCTAAAGGGTAACTTGAAAACATACAGGAGAACCAGAGCAACAGATCCCTACCAGAACTGCAAGGTAAGTAATAAGGATCAAGGTGAACAAGAGGCTAGGAACAAAGCAGACTGAGGCTCAGAACAAAAATGAGGTAGCACCCTTCTATGGCTGACGCCTGCCTATATACAAAGTTCAATTTAGAACAATTGAGTCCAGGTGAGTGTCCAGGCTTGGAATCCAAGAAGAAATGAAAAGTCCAAAGCAGAACGCAATGTCCATAGAGGCCAGAGGTGGTGCCAGATGCGCAGAATGTCCAGATAATAACAGTGCCCACCTCTCCAGACACTTCAAAAACGAGAACGAGACTCAAACGTCAATGGGTCTCGTGGGCACCCAGAGCCCTCTCGTACTTCTCCCAATACCTCTAATGGTGTTCAGGGTGAAAGGCACTGGCACCAGTCCTTTTGTGTCTTCTCCCCCTGGTACGGGATGTGGTATGGACAGCAACAGTGTCCTCTCGGCTCTGCGGCGACGTGAACATGATGGCACCAGTGGCGATCTGGTTCTGTGGCAATGTGTCTGGGGCAGCAGCAGCACGGCTCCGTTGGTTGATGACCTTGGCACGGCTCTGCGGCGACTTGACTGGAACCGCTGGGCTAGAAGACGATTTTTCCCTTTGTGGCAATGCTCCCGGCAAGGCTCGGTGGGGCAGCACCCATGTAAAGGCTCAGTGGGGCAGCGTCCATGGCAAGGCTCGGTGGGGCAGTGCCCTCGGCATGGCTCGGTGGGGCAGCGCCATCGGCACGGCTCGGTGGGGCAGCGACCTCGGCACAGCTCGGGGGCAGCGCCCATGGCAAGGCTTGGACACGCTGGGACAGCTGGGCTCGAAGGCTCTGGGACAGCTGGGCCTGAAGGCGCTGGGACACTTGGGCTCAAAGGCGCTGGGATAGCTGAGCTCGAAAACGTTATTCCCTTTGCGGCAGCGATCATGGCTTGTCCTCTGTCTTGACTCTACTACAACCAGCTCGGGTGAGCATGGCTTGGCAACTACCAGCTCGGGTGAGCATGGCTTGGCAACAATCTTGGTCTCACTGTCAGGTGGCGTGTGCGGTTCGGGTGTGAGCCCAGCAGGCGGCGACACAGAGGGGAGGCCAGACAGGATGTCAAGCAAATATACAGATTTAATGAATAACACAAATGGGACTTTGGCAGTAGGCACTGGAAAGAACAGAATAAGCCAATTCTGTATAACACCGGCAAAGTCTATTGACAAGAGAGGATAGTGGGTATAGTAGTCCAGAATGCACACAGGATCCACCAAGTAAGAATTAGGACGGCTGGCACTGTTTCCTAAATGGAAGGTCAGGGAAGGTGGTGATAGGTCTGGAGATCCTGCGGGTTGCAGGGCAGCGACGACTTGATCCTGCGGGTTGTAGGGCAGCAACGACTTGAGATCCTGCGGGTTGCAGGGCAGCAACGACTTGAGATCCTGCGGGTTGCAGGGCAGCAACGACTTGAGATCCTGCGGGTTGCAGGGCAGCGACGACTAGAGATCCTGCGGGTTGCAGGGCAGCAACGACTTGAGATCCTGCAGGTAGCAGGGCAGCCACGACTTGAGATCCTGCGGGTTGCAGGGCAGCGAGTAGACCTGTAGGCACAGGATAACTTCGTAGGCACAGTATAGCCATAGGAAACACAGGTTCAGCTTGCAGGTTATGCACACGCCAAGTGACTTCAGGTCAGGGACCTTAATCAGAACCACCTTTGTGGGGTCTCACTGCTATTTATGGAGGCCTGATAGCAGATGTTTTTTTTTTTTTTTTTTTATTCATTCAAGCATATGAATACGTACAAGTATAACAGTGCAACAAGTATACATATATGTAGGTAGCAATCAAAAGCATATCAACATTCTGTTTTTATAAAGTGCCCAGGGCCAAAACGTCCACAGCCTTTGTCACAGGCAGAAATGTTAAAGCATGTGGTGGACAAGTATAAAATTGGGAGACACAACAAAAAGTCCCCCTTTACGGCTGCTGAGTCAGGCGGGCAAAGACATATACAGACTACATGGGGGAGATCGGTGAAGAAAGGCATTTGGGGAAGGGAGGAGGGGTAAAAAAAAAAAAAAAAAAAGGGAGAGGGGGGGGGGGAAGATAGGAACAGTGTGTGGGTAGGAATGTAGAGAAGAAAGAGTACACAAAGAGATTAGTTTAGAGGAAGGCAGGAAAGAATAGTAGGGCACACCGAGAGGGGAGGGGTCAGTACCCACCCTACGAAGTCCATGTGAGGGGAACCCTAAACCCGTAATGCACGTCCCTCAGGAGAGGACACGTAATCCTGCCAGTGAAACCACTTCCGTATATGCTGCGGTGTCCGACCTTTCGCTGACGCCAGCAGGCTTTCATGTATTCTAAGTTCCTCCACTCGGGCGACCCAGTCCACACCCCTCGGCCTGGACCCATTCGCCCAGTGTAGAGCCACCAGGGACCTAGCAGTAAGCAACAGCGGCAGGAGCACCGATCTGCGTAGTGCGGTAGTAGACAGGGGGATCTGCAGTAGCAGGAAGACCCGTATCGTGAGGGGAAGGTCAACATCAGTAACCCTCAGGATAACCTCATGCACCTGAGCCCAGAAAGGCTGAAGTATCCCGCAGGACCACCACATGTGTAGGTAATCCCCATCCTCTGCGTCGCAGCGCCAGCAGGAAGAGGAGAGACTAAGCCCCATTTGAAAGCGCAGCACCGGAGTGCAATACCAGAGCGTCACAATCTTATAGGCCTGTTCCTGCAGTCGGGTTTGCTGGGAACCTCTGTGGATCAATTCGTATGTTTTGACCCAACTCTCTTCATCAATCATCTCATCCAGTAATTCCTCCCATCGCGCCTCAAAGGGCGGTGGGTCTGGAGCGACAGGGCTCATCAGCATCTTGTATAGAGTGGAGATGCCATGACTCGGAGCAGCAGGAGCTAGACATAATTTCTCAAAGGGGCCAGTGTCCCGGAGAATACGATGCGTTCCCGGCAGGGATCGTAGGTAGTGTAAAACCTGTGCGAGGTTGAATCGTTCCAGAAACGTCGGGGGTGGTGTCCCCGCGGCGCGATCCCACGGTGGAGTGTATTGTGCATCAAGAATTAAGGCAGCCGCCCTTGGCTTATTTGGTGTCGGCAATCTTGCCCTGAAGGACTGAGTTAGCGTAGCGCTGAAGGCAGGGTTATCCGCCAATGGGAGTAACGGCGATGGGAATGTGGACAGCTGGTATCTCGAGGCGGCCGTGTCCCATACCCGCATTGTGGCCGCAACGGTCGGATGGGCCCTTACTTCCCCCGGCCTACTCGTAGCCGCTATCCACGGGAGAGACCAAAGGCGCACCGAGGTAAACGAGTCCTCCAAATCTGCCCAGAGCGCCCCCCCCCCCCCGGTGGACCATTCAATAACACGCAGTAGATGGGTCGCGATATAGTACCTGTGGGGATCTGGCAAGGCCACACCACCTCCCGACTTCGCCCGAACCAGGACGGTCCATCGCACCCTTGGGCGAGAGGCACGCCAAACGAACCGCAAGAAAGCCGATTTCATGAGAGCGAAGAATGAGGCTGGAATTCGTATCGGTAGGGTCTGGAACAAATACAGGAGGCGGGGTAAGACGTTCATTTTCAAAACGCTAATCCTCCCAAACCACGAGAGATGCATCTTGTTCCAAGTAAGTAGCTCTGCCGTCAAAGTCTTCCACAGTGGAGGAAAGTTGTCCTCAAAAAGCGTGTCTAGTCGGGCTGGAAGTCTAATCCCCAGGTATGACATTGCCCCCCCACACCAGCGAAAGCGAAAAGAGTCCTTCAGGCGGGTTTGTTCCCAGGTGGGCACAGAGATGTTGAGGATCTCCGATTTTAGCATATTGATTTGTAGATTCGCTAGTTCCCCGTAAATCCGGAACTCCTCCAAGATTGCGGGTAAAGACTCCAGCGGCGAAGCCACGAAGAACAGTAGATCATCGGCGTAAGCCCCGACCTTATGTTCCCCGGTACGGCCCGGTATCCCCTGTATGTCCGGGTTATTGCGAATTGATTCCAAGAATGGCTCCAAAGAGAGAGCAAATAAAAGTGGTGACAGGGGGCAGCCCTGCCTCGTGCCATTATGCACCCCAAAAGGGCAGGAGAGCGCTCCATTCACCTTCACTGACGCCGTGGGCTCTGAGTATAGCGCCGCGATCCATGTGTAGAACTCACCCGAGATCCCCATGGCGTCAAGGGTTGAGAAGAGGAATGACCAGGCTACCCGGTCAAAAGCCTTCTCCGCGTCTGTGGACAGGAGAAGGACACTCTTATCAAACCCCGAGCCTCATGAATAACGGCAAGTGCCCTGATAGTGCCATCCCGTGCCTCCCTTCGAGGCACAAATCCAACCTGGTCTCGTTTCACTAGCAACGGGACAAAAGGCTGCAAGCGGATCGCCAGCACAGAGGAGAAGAGCTTCAGGTCGCAGTTAAGGAGGGAAATCGGACGATAACTCGAGCAGAGTTCTGGGTCCTTCCCCTCTTTCGGGATGACCGTAATCGTTGCCAGTTGCGACTCTGTGTGAAGTGACGAACCGTCACGTAATGCATTAAGTGAGGCAACTAGTGGTGGCAATAATATGTGGGAGAACTGCCTATAGTACTCAGATGGTAAGCCATCCGGCCCAGGCGCTTTTCCATTTTTCTGGCGTTTCAGTGCGAGTCGAAGTTCCCCCACCGAGATAGGATCGTTCAGAGAGGAACGCTCCGGTCCCGTCAGTCTCCTGTGGACCCTGGAAGATAGGTACGTAAGGATTCTTTGGTTGCGTTCCGAATCAGAAGTCGGGGCGCAGGTGTACAGCTCGGCATAGTATTCCCTGAAGGCTTGGACTATTGCGTCCGGAGTCTGGGCAAGGTCCCCCCCCGGTCGTCTGACCCTAGGGACGTACGCTAGGGCCCGCCGCTTTTGAAGCATTCGGGCCAGCAGACGACCTGGTTTGTTTTCATTATATGCAAAGAAACAGCGTGAGTGTAGCGCCGCTCGGTGTATTTGTGAGTGTGCCAGTTCCGTCAATCGCGACCGTCTTTGTTGTAGTAGTGCATAAGTTGCCGCCTCAGCTGTCCTCATGTGGTCGAGTTCCAAATCCCGAATCTCAGAGATCAGCGCACGGGTTTCATCCATCCTTTCCCGTTTCTTCCTGGAGGCTATTGCAATCAAATGACCGCGGATGGTCGCCTTGTGTGCCTCCCAAATGGTGTGTGGCGACACGTCCTCTGTTCCATTCTCCACGAAATAATGTTGTAGGGTCGTCATGATCTCGTCCTGTAGGACTTGGTCCTGGAGGAGAGAGGTGTTAAGTCTCCAATTAAAACGCTTCGGGCGACTGTGCGCCGAACGAAGAACCATGGACACCGGCGCGTGGTCCGACCATGTCCTGCTGTGTATTGAGGTCGAGATAAGGTCATCTAATGCAAAGTGGGAGACGTAGATATAGTCCAGCCTAGTGTAAGTAGAGTGCACCTCCGAGTAAAAGGAGTAGTCACGTGTGGATGGATGCATGAGTCGCCAAGCATCTATCAGTTGTAGGTCTTTCAGCGAGCGTCTGATGGATCGAAGAATATGTAGGGGAACTCTGGTAGTGCCCGTCGACGAGTCTTCCGTCGGGCATATTGCCATGTTAAAATCCCCTCCCAAGATCAGAGTCCCCTCCGCAAACTTAGTCAACTTCTGTGCGATTCTGGAGAAGCATTGATGTTGCTTAGAGTTAGGTAGATAAATCGAGGCAAATGTGTATTTCACCTCTGCGATCGTACCTTTCAAGAACACCCCCCTACCGTCTCCCAGAAATAGTGCATCCATGTATACGAAGGGGAGGTGTTTGGAAATCAGAATCGAGGCGCCCCTCATCTTCCCCTCTGGCGTCGTGTCATGGTATGCCGTCGTGTAATAAGAGTCACGGAGGGCCGGGTGCGCACCAGTCTTGAAATGTGTCTCCTGTAGGAGTGCTATCGAACAGTTCTCTCGACGTAGGTCCCGTAGGAGCCTCTGGCGCTTTTCTGGTATATTTAGTCCTCTCACGTTTAGAGACAGGATCCCCATCAAGCCCCGACAGAACCCCGGAGACCGTCCCCCTCCCCTCTCCATCTAGTAAGAGGTGAGGCAAGCAGTGAGGCGGAATAAGCAGAAGTAGTGAGGTAGAGTAGAGAAGGAGGAAGTGTGGCGAGGTAAGAAATAGGAAGGGAGAGGGAGAAAGAAAAGGGAAAGAGAAGAGAAAGAGAGGGAAGAGGAGAGACAGGAAGAGAAAAAAAAAAAAAAAAAAAAAAAACACACAAAGGGTCAAAAGCGTCCGTCCAGGAGGAGAATGCTCCCCTCGAGAATCGAAGTGAGCACAATGTCTCCTCTCAGGAGTAGTGCAGGGACGCAAGGAGAAAAATCCCGTGGGGAGGTGAGCCGTCCCAACCCAACAGCCGGCAGTCACGAAAAAATAAACTTAAGAAACTTATATACAAGTGTCAACGGTCCCCTCCGATGACAATATTAAATTAGAGCATGCATGGTGTCACAATAGAAACATTTAAGATTACTCAATCAAATCCCCCCCCACCCCCACACACCCTAGGACTCCATCATGGAGATCATGAGCAGTGAAATACAGTCGCAAGAGTAAAAATAGGGGAACCCCTCATATTTCCTAAGATCTCAGTACATGTAACGTATAAGACAGTGCTATCGGCAGTTGGCATTTATAAAGTGATCATAACGAGCGTGTATGCGTTCATCTGCAGACGTGGATGTACTCATCCCTACCTAGTCGCCCTCACGTCCTCCCCGCTCCAAGACGACTCCCTCAGGTTCCTCAGTTGTAGGTGCGGAAAAACAATGCGCTTGTCCTCCCCTCCCCCCCCCCGCACACGACGCCACTCCAGAGCGTGAGAGGTCCCCACCCATAGAGCGGGCATACCGTATCCCGATTATGTCCATGTTTTTCGCCGAACAGATTCTACCCCCTATATTCCTACTACTTTAGAGGCCAATATTTCCTTTTTTTTTTTTTTTTTTTTTTTCCCTTTTTTTTTTTTTTTTTTTTTTCCTCCCTTCCGTTTCCCGGTTTTTCCTATTGTCCCTCTTTCCCCCTCCCCCTGTCCCCTTCTCTCCCCCTCCTCCTCCCTCCCCCCCGCTCTCCCCCCCTCCCTCCCATGTTCTCCCCTTCCCATTGTCCCCTCCCTCCCACTCCCCCCTCCCCCCGTTCTTCCTCCCTCCCCCTCCCTCTTCCCTCCCCCTACCCCTCCCCCCGAGATCCCCCCTCAGTAGTAGGAAGATAGCCACCCCTATTCCTCCCTGCAAAGACACATTGCACATCAGTTTCAGCGAGATAGGGCCTTCCTCCCTCCACGGCCGTAGCCCCCCCCACTCAGGATGTGTCTCCCGTGCGTCTCGTTGTGAGCGCATACATGTAATGGGTCGGGGCGGGTGGGGACCACCACTGTCCGCCAAGTTAGTCCAGCGAAGACCACCGATCCCGACAAAGGGAGTCCCCAGTCAGCAATTAGTAGGGTGTCTATTCCAAACACTTGCGGGGAGTGATAAGAAGAATGCACGTCATGGCCCCGGGCTCACCCGCCACATCAATGTTCTGCACAGCCCGGTTGCCTCTTCGGAGGCCGGTGGAGGCCCCTATAGCCATCCCCATCAGTCAAGTCTCGATGGGTCAGTGTCCTTCCATATTCCACAGGAGAGAGAAAATCAGGGCATGTGTGGTAGCGTCGTCATGGGTGGCACCGTCGATGTGGGAGTAGGCTGGAGCAAAGGAGCAGCGGGACCCCAGGGGGTCAGTGGGCTCATGGTGATAGGAGCTGCGTGAGCCGGAAAGTCCTGGTCTTATAGCAGATCAGTCGAGGCAATTAATCATCTAGTACTTCAGGTGAAGGCGAGCGGGATCTCTCTGCCCTCCGGGGCCAGGGTCGACGCGGAGGTCGTCGAGGGCGATCTCCCACGTTGGCTGGGCGTTCCATGATGCCTCCGGCTTCCCAGTTAGGGACTGAGACAGGGGGAAGCGCAAGGCGCAGCAGGAAGCCAGGTACATCTTGCGGCCTCCTGATGGTAGCGGTAGTCCCATCTAGACGCACCTGAAGCAGGAAGGGAAATCCCCAGCGATAAGGAACTTGGCGTTGACGCAGCAGTTGAGTGACCGGCCTCAGAGCCCTCCGGGCCGCTAGTGTAAATGGGGAGAGGTCATGAAAAAGTTCCAGCCGGTAACTCTCTACCTCATTCCCTGCGCGTACGGGCCACAGTCATTAGGCGGTCTTTGAGCGTATAGTTGGTGACCCTACAGATCACGTCTCGAGGTGGAGCTCCTGCCTGGGGCACCGGGCGCAGAGCTCGATGGCATCTATCCAGAGGGACATCAGTTATCGCGGGGTCATCCAGTACATGTAGAAAGCGGAGCGAATGCAAGCCCCCAGGTCGTCGTTGGAGACCGTCTCAGGGAGCCCCCTAATACGAACATTATGTCGACGGCTCCGATTATCCAGATCATCCAGTCGTCTTCTTACCTCTGAGAAATCATCTTCGAGGGAGGCCGGGAGTCGCGGGGGCAAGTTAGCACGGCGTTCAAGTGCATCTGTGCGCGTGGTTAAATCTGCCACTTCTGTCCGCACCTCCCTGAGCTCCGTCTGGAAGCTCGCCCGAAAATCCTCCATCATTGCTGTCAAGTCAGAGCGAGTGGGGAGCGCCGCCACCATGCGTTCCAGGCGTTCGATGGCAGGCACAGAGTTTGAGATCTCCTCCGTAAGAGCGCGCGCTGCCGCCATTTTGGGAGGTGAGAAGGAGCAGGCCGCGGGAGCCGCACGAGGCTGAGAGGGATGAAGGAAGTCGTCCAGCGGTCCAGAAACTGCTCTGGTGGTGCGTCGCGGCGTGGAGGCAGAGCCGTTCGACTTTTTGCCACGCATCATTGCCCGAGTGCTATGAGTTGTGCGGAAATGTCGGAGGGGACCGACGAGTCACTCTAACATGCGGCCATCTTGATCGCGGGTCAAACCACGCCCCGCAGATGGGTTTCAGCTGAACTCCAAGGCTGAAAGGAAAACCCAGGCTGGATCTCCAGGAGCCTGGACAAGGTGCTGAAGCCTGGGCAAAAACCTGGAATGGAACCCAGAAAGAGATCAGGGCAAAGTTCTTAGAGCCAGGCTGTGCATTACAGGTACATCAGCAGTCCTTTCACAGGTGGGGCATGACACTCACAGTGCTTGGCAACCACCTTGGTCTCACAGTGCTTGGCAACTAGGGATGTGTGTTTCGGAATTTCGGAATTTTCACGAAATTTCCCGATTCGTGTTTTCGGATGCGGCCGATTTTCCGAAAATTTTTAGATCCGAAAACGTCAGATCCGAAAAGTTTTCCGAGCCGAAACGAAATATTTTCGGAATTTTCGAATGGACTTGAAATGTGTCAAATCGAAATTTATTGCTTTGAAACGAGGAGAACAGACGTTCCGAAAAACGAAAATTTCCGAACTTACGAAAAGTCGATACAAAAAACGAGCAAAGTGACACGAAAACACGAAAAATGGTCGATATTCCGAAAAAAAATGTACCCGAAAAACGAGTTGAACCGAACCGAATCGAAACAGAAATCGGTCGAATCGAAAAGTTTAAACATCCAAAAAATCGAATCGAACCGAAAAAAAAAAATCGGTGCACATGCCTATTGGCAACCACCTTGGTCTCACAGTGCTTGGCAGCTGTGACCTCGGCTTGACACTGTGGAGCCGTGACCTCGGCTTGACACTGTGGAGCCGTGACCTCGGCTTGACACTGTGGAGCCGTGACCTCGGCTTGACACTGTGGAGCCGTGACCTCGGCTTGACACTGTGGAGCCGTGACCTCGTCTTGACACTGGAGCTGTGACCTCGGCTTGCCACTGGCTCTTGAACTGCTGCGCAGTGGAATGGCTCTCGAACTGATTAACGGTGGACCAGATCTCGCACTGCAAGGCAGTGGACTTGACTAGATGCCGTTGGGCAGTACTCATAATCTCACCTCGTAGGGCATCAGACTCAGTTTGAAGCTGCTGACCAGCAAACTTAGATTGTTCGTGCTGTAGGGCAGCACTCTTGATCTCACCCTGCTGGGCAGTACATTTGGTTTCGCCCAAATGCTTCAGCATACCAAGACATTTTGGACAATTCCATGCTCCCAACTTTGTGGGAACAGTTTGGAGCTGGCCCCTTCCTCTTCCAACATGACTGTGCACCAGTGCACAAAGCAAGGTCCATAAAGACCTGGATGACAGAGTCTGGTGTGGATGAACTTGACTGGCCTGCACAGAGTCCTGACCTCAACCCGATAGTACACCTTTGGGATGAATTAGAGCGGAGACTGAGAGCCAGGCCTTCTCGTCCAACATCAGTGTGTGACCTCACAAATGCGCTTCTGGAAGAATGGTCAAAAATTCCCATAAACACACTCCTGAACCTTGTGGACAGCCTTCCCAGAAGAGTTGAAGCTGTTATAGCTGCAAAGGGTGGAGCGACATCATAGTGAACCCTATGGATTAGGAATGGGATGTCACTTAAATTCATATGCGAGTCAAGGCAGGTGAGCCAATACTTTTGGCAATATAGTGTATATATAGGGGGACACACAGATATACATATATATTGGGGGGCTTCCCAGCACCATTAGGAAAGCTTTTCGTCACAACCTTATCTAGCCCAAGCTCTTGGTGTTTCGCTGTTCAGTCTGCTATACTTTATCTGATCACCAACTCCACACCCCCCCCCCACTTTCTTTTTCACATACCTGTGTCCCTTAGATTGTAAACTCCTGGGATGTCTGGCTGAGCACTTGTATTGACAGGACAATTATCCTACGAACAGAACCGTCTGTTACTACTGTATCATATTTGTTTTTCCCTATTGTAAAGCAGTACAGAATGTGATGGCGCTATATAAATACTGTAACTGGTATATTGGACAGGAAAACCAACAGATTACTAACCAGTACGACCAATCGATAGTTTTTGACTGTTTTGTATCAGAACTGTTACCTGTTTAATAATATCAAGTCTTGATTGTCTGTTGCCCCAAAATTCATTATTATTATCTAGAAAAAACATAAAATATTTGTAATTTTTTTTATACTGTTTCATAGATAAATGTAAGTTGGCTCCTGACGTTCCAAACGGAAGAGTAAAAGCTGACCACCTTAAACAGGATGGATATGATTCCGGCTCCAGTGTGGAGTTTGAATGTGATGAGCATCACAGTATCTCTGGGCCTATAAATGTTAAGTGTGAAAATGGTCAGTGGTCTGATCTTCCACAATGTCTCAGTAAGTACAGTCAGAACCTTCTAACGTCCCTTTATCCTCTCCTGTTACAGGACACCCTGTGCGTAAACTGTAAATAGGATTATTTGTGTCAATGAATGTGCATTTTAGTTTCCTCTGGATGAAAAAAAGGTATTCTGGCAATTTGGAAGCATCCAAGATTCCAAATCACATATTAATCAATTTGATTCTCCCCGGGGAGCACTAATCTTGCTTTAGAAAAGTGTACGGGCCATATTACGTAGTTGGTGCTAACTTAACCAGAGCTGGTGTAGGCTAGGGTCAAACGAAAGCATTTTTACACGCGAACGTAAAAAAGTGCGTCCGAACGCATTGATGTATTTTTTCACGGAATATGCGAAAACGGTCATACGATGCGCATTTTCGTGCGTGATGTTTTACGAATCCAAACCAGGAAACTTTGGGTGTCTGGACGTTATGTTGGCCGGACACGAGCAGGGTCTGACGTCTCCAAATCACGCACACACGCCGCTAGTGGACGCAGCGCCCTCTGTACGTCCGTACTAGGGGTTCTGCGTTCTCGAAAAAATGCGTTCATTTTCCACTTGCGTTGCGCAGCCGGACTTTCGTGCGACCGTACTTCGTATATTGGCCGTCATTGCCCGTCATTTGCTGCTAGTGCGGCCGTGATTAAGTGCTCCAGAACGCACGTTAAAAATGCGCTCGTCTGACCCCAGCCGTAAACTTCCCAGAGCCTTTATTTATAGCCTATGGAGGTTTAAAGTTTACAACAGCTCTGGTTAAGTTGGCACCAACACTGTAATACTGCCCTACATGTTTTTGTTGCCAATTTTCCATTGAATAAGTATTGAAAGGGTTAAAAAGACATTCTAATTCATTACTCTTTTAGGTTTTCTAATCCATCTTAACTCCTTCATTACCAAGTGATTTTCCTGAAAAACATTGTCACAAGTGTTTTTTTGTAAAATAATTTTTAATTATGCAGTAATACACAGGCATGTACTGGCCATAGGGACTACAGGGAGGTTCCCGGTGGGCCGATGGCTCAGTGGGCCAGTGAGAATGCAGGTTCACTGTGCCATGCACTGCCCTAAATGGGTGAGGTGAGAAATTCCTTACAATCGACTTATTGGGGCCACCGTGGTGAGGCAAACTAAGCATCCGCCTCAACTTAAGACATGTTACGCACTCAACCTCAGTGCTGCTGAGTTGCCTTACCCAATCGCTCTGCAGCAACTGCGGTATCTGTGTACAGTGATTGGTTGATCGATCCAATTGGTATATATATTATTTTTGTGCGTGTTTCCATAATTAAAATGGGCCAGTCTGGATGAAGTCCAGGGCTGATTTTTTTTCACCCAGTCCAGCCCTGGTAATACAGAAGTAGCCAGTAGAAGGCGCCATCTACTGCCAAATTGAGTATAAACAGCAGTTTTTTTTTCTCTTCCTGCATCGGCTGCTGAATGTCCGATATTTCACACCATTCAGCAGCTAATTTTACAGTTTCAGCTCTTTGGGTATTATGCCCACAGGGCTAAAACTTTGGGGGCACCTTCTGCTGCCCAAAAGCAAAAAACATTTGTTTGCAGCAAACAAATTTCATTTGCTTTCGGGCTGCAGATAAGCAGATCTCTATCTCTATCAGGGCACCAGATGGTGCCTTTGAAGCCCGAGATATCTCTATCGGTAGTGAAGGGGTTAAACAGACACTCTAATTCATCTTATAGAGTAAACGTCCAAACAGAAAAAAATGTGAATATAAGTCTGTATCTTTTTATAAACAATAAGGCCCCCATTAATTCTTCGCAATTTCGTTCGTGCAGCGCAAATTTTTTTCCACGCATCGTCCAGCGTTCTCGCACGACAATTAACGTGGTATACCAATCCGAACGCATTTTCTCATCCGTCAAAAAAATTACGTTTGTAAAAACGGAGTGCAAAACAAAGTGTAATACGCGCGCAGTGACGTTGCGCACGTAAATCAGTGTGCGGACTGGCTGAATCCCGCGAACAAAACAATCAGAATTAAGAACCTTAATTGACATCAATTTACCTTAATTGACTCACTTACAAGTCTTTGCGCCTGTCAAAGTAAATCTGAGTATACATGCTGCAGCAATAATAAAAATATGCATGAATTCACAATTTTATCATTTGGGTATGTGTAGAATGTGTAACTATACTGTGCTGTATTTTATTGTTTGGGTATGTGTAGAATGTGTAGCTATACTGTGCTGTATTTTATTGTTTGGGTATGTGTAGAATGTGTAACTATACTGTGCTGTATTTTATTGTTTGGGTATGTGTAGAATGTGTAACTATACTGTGCTGTATTTTATTGTTTGGGTATGTGTAGAATGTGTAACTATACTGTGCTGTATTTTTTTTTTTTTTTCGTGCTGGTGTATTTGGTTTTGGCCAGAACGTTCAGATTTGCAGTTACCACCAGCTTTTCAGAAACGTTAAAATTATGCGCGCAAATGTCGTTCGTAAAAAGATGCGCATCGATTGAAATACAATCCGCGTACCAGCGCACAAACAAATTTGCGCTCAGTGTTAAGTATAGGACGTGCACAGTTCATTACGCTCGCGCAGGTCCATTCGCGTTAAACGATAGCGCACATTGTTTGCACGAATGTTGTAATACGATGTTCAGCGCAAAGGGTTTTGTCCCTCATGCAAATGCGCATTTGCGCACGCAAAACGCACTGCGCGAAGTATGTAATAGGGGCCTAAATGTGGCACGATACAGGTTAATATACACAGCCCGGAGTGACGTGTTAATGTTTATATTTTCTTAAGCCCCACTGAAATACAAGCGCACAGCTCAGGGTAAAGTTTTTTCACAATGTTATCATTTTATTGAATGGAAAAATGGAGAAGAACCAGTGGAGCTGGCAAAGTCCTAACAAAACAAGTGTGGGAACCCGCTAAGATTCCTGTTCCTCAATAAGGAATTATCATCTCGCACTTAAGACAAACACATACTCAAATCTGATATATTTATGTTTATATGTGGATTTTATCAAAAATATATGATAAATTTTATATTTATTGTTAATTAACTGGGAAAGATCTATGACTGATCACCTCAGGTCAAGCTTTACAGTATATGGAACCAATGGGAATTGAGTTCCCGTTGCAAAAATGCAGAGGAAATGCGTTCCCATGGTTCCCCCTCGTCTTGAGCCCTGATTGAAATACATTTTTTTTTATATAGATTGTGTAGCAGCAGATTTTATAAAATTGCAAATAAACCCGCAAGAGTTAAATAACCATTTATCTGGTGCTTAGCAGGACAGAAACTCAGCACCTGTCTTCTGCACAGAATTACTTACTGAGACAACACACTGCAAAATGAAAAGCACTGAAACTCCTCTTTAAAATGAGGGGTCACTTACTCCCCTAAGAAGCAGATGATCACCATAAAAATGGTGAATGCCTGTTTCCTATGGATCCTATTCCCCTCATGAAGCACTCAGAATTTTTTTGGAAAGAGGAGAACCATCTCTGATAAGTGGTCACACAGGCAGGAAGGGTGATATTTTAATAACACCACTTGCCTATAAATCAAATTTAGGTGGATGCGGCCCCCATAATACACAGAGGCTCATGACACCCTTTATTTGAAAGCATTTTTCCTGGTCTTTTAACAATGTGTCAGCCCAGCTGCCAGCTGATTTTCAAAACAATGATAAATGACTTGCAAAATTAGAAACATAATGGGATTCTAGTAGACACGCGCGTTTCATTCCAAACCAAAATTCGGACGAAATTTACCCGAATCATATTTCTTGGAAGCACTTTCGAAATACGAACTGTAGCCGTCAAACAAAAACAGTCTGAAATGATCTGATACAAAAAACAACTAATTGATTCTGTTTTTAGGAATTAATTCATTGTATTTCGTGGTGCGCTCAAATTGTTCAGCAATTTCACCAAAAATATCTTGAAAAAATTGCTTAAAAAATAAAGTCTTTTTGCTGCAAATGAAAAGATTAAACCGTTGAATAAATATTTAATAGAAACTGGAATTTGTTTTTACATTGAAACCTATAGGATTCGCCTGATTAAACCTGTCGCATTAACCACTAAAATTCAAGGTTAGAAATTAGGTTTAGACGCTAGGGTTAGAATTTCTAAACCTGTCGAACAAACCGTCAGGTTTAGAAATTCTAACCCTAGCATCTAACCCTAATTTTTGGTGGTTCATCAGGTGAATCCTATAGGTTTCAATGTAAAAAAAATATTCTCCCTTTTTATTAGATATTTATTCAACCATTTATTCTTTTCACTTGCAGCAAAAAGTGTCATTATTTAGGATTTTTTAGACATTTTTCAGTTTTTTTTGGTGAATTTTTGGATTCTTAATTTATTATATAAAGCTTTTCTTTGCCAAACGCAGCGTTTTTTTTTCTTTCCTATTCAGAACCATGGATAGCAGCTGCGTCTGACAACGAAAAAAGCCCCACCGCGTTTGGCAAAGAAAGAAAGCCTAGTTGCTTTAAAATTAGGAATCCAAAAATTTCACCAAAATTAATGATGATAAAAAAACGTTGAATAAATATTTAATAATAATGGGGAATAGACTTTTACATTGAAATCTATGGGATTCATTTGTATGGCTGGTATTTTATTTTGGTACCGGGGTATTTTCATTTTATTGCAGTACCGTCCGGCTGCTGTCCTTGGCGCTGAAATATATTTCAGCACCAAGGACTTGGGGATTACCCTTATGAAAATGACCTGAAACAAAAAAAGTTTTTTTTTTTTTTACATTGAAACCGAACCACCAAAAATTAGGGTTTGAATTTCAAACATTAATTTCTAACCCTGATTTTCAGTGGTTCGTCAAACATGTTTAATCAGGTAAATCTTAAAGGTTTCAATGGAAAAAAATTCCCTGTTTTGATTAAATATTTATGCAACCATTTATGCCTATTATTTTAATTTGCAGCAAAAAGTCTATTTATTTTGAATTTTATTAAGACATTTCGTGGGATTTTTTTTGTTTAATTTTTTTCTTTGAACGCAGCTGTATTATTTTCTTTCAGTCCGGCTGCATTCAGCAATGGATACTATCAGGATAATTCAAAGAGAATCAAAGTCATCGCACGTTCGGTGACTTTTCGTTCTCTTCAATTCGGTTCTTTTTGCCGATCCCATTTTGGCGAAACTGCGGTGTATTCAGCAAGCACCACGGGGTCCCCGAATTGCAGGGAAAGGCCACCGCAAACCCGACGAAAACTAACTGCAAAACCCGGAGAAATGCACGTCGAAAACCCGCAAAAACATCTGGATTAACCCGCTGGAAAAACCCAAGCAGGAGCTGATAACACGCAGCGAAGCTGCCGGAAAAAGTCGAAACCGCAGGCGAATGGAGTGAATAAATTTGCTTGAATGTTTGCAAACAGCGTTTCACTTTTCAAAGAAACTACTGAGCGAAAATGTCTGCAATTTACATATGAGGTGCAATGAATGATAATAAAAAGGGCTGTTACAGAAAAAAAAAATTAACTTGAATTTTTTTTTAAAAAAAATCCAGAAAAATGCTTAAAATATCCTAAAAAATCTATAAATAAAGAGACTCTTTACTGCAGAATTTTATAATGAACGGTTTATTAGGTATTGAATTAAAACGGGAATATTTTTAACATTGAAACCTATGGGATTCACGTGAATAAACCTGCCGATTTAAGGCTAGGGTCAGACGAAAGCATTTTTCCCCGCGAACGTGAAAAAGTGAGTCCGAACGCATTGATGTATTTTTTCACGGAATGTGCAAAAACGGTCAGACGACGCGCATTTTTCGTGCGTGATTTTGTACGGATCGTGAATAAAACTCTTTTTGTGTCTGGACGTTATGTAGGCTGGACATTAGCAGCGTCTGACATCTCCTAATCACACACACACGCCGCTATGCTGCAGCTGCGCACTCTGTACGTCAGTACTAGCGGTTCAGCGTTCTCAAAAAAATGCGTTCAAATTCCACTTGCGTTGCACGGCCGGACTTTTGTGCGGCCGTACATCGTATATTGGCCGTCATTGCCCGTCATCTGCTGCTAGTGCGGCCGTAATTATGTGCGCCAGAACGCACGTTAAAAGTGCGCTGGTCTGACCCCAGCCTTAACCACCGAATGGCAGGGCATTTCAGGAACCTTTCACTGCTGGTTTGTGTTCTCTGAATAGCTGAAGCATTGCTTCTCTATGGGGATTTCACTGCCCTCGAACAGGCACCGAACAGGCACCGTATGTGCAGGCAATTCACCAGGATTTGGCGAATTGCCTGCTCTCTGGATAGCCGAATGGCCAAGAAAGGTAACTGAACACTGATTTTCAGTGTTTGGTTACCTTTCTCCAGCCATTCGGATCTCTTTGGATAACCCTGTATGTTTCAGCACCATAGATAGGGCTCCGAAGCTATCCATGGTGCTGATTCAGAACAAAGGACAGCAGCCGAGCAGGGCTCCGGATCAATCTATGGTGCTGAAGCATAGTATTCATTGCCGGACGCAGCTGGACTGAAAGAAAATAATACAGCTGCGTTCAGCAAAGAAAAAAAGGCTTGTTGCTTTAAAATAAATTTAGGAAACATAAAATTTCATCAAAGAAATGCCTAAAAAATAAAGACTTTTTGCTGCAAGTGAAAAGAATAAACGGTTGAATAAATATTTTTTCCATTGAAACCTATGGGACTATTTTGTATGGTTGTTATTTTCATTCTATTGTAGTAGTAATCCGTTTCACATGCTGAAATAACTCATAAAAACGAATTGTTTTGAAATGCCGTGCGACATTTCGGATTGGTTTGAAAATACGAATCGTGATAACATACTGAATGAACCGTAACGGAACGAAAGAAATCCAAAATGAAAAAAAAAATGCCGTGCACAAGTCTAGTTGTGTCCAGGTGGGGAGCTTTTTTAATTTTTTTATTTTTTGCATGGCGGTTTATTTCCGCAGCGGGTGATGTCTTTAAGCAGCTTATCCCTGGTGCTGAAAAACCCCACGAACCCTCAAAACCCAACCTATTTACACAAAGATTTTGGTTTTGCGTAGGGATGAGCTGTTCGGTTCGATCGGTTCGGAGTTTGATTCAAACATTGGCCGTTCGTGAATTTCGAACTTTTTGGGATGTTCGAGAAAAAAAAAATGATTGAAAATAAAGAGACTCTTTACTGCAGAATATTATAAGCAACGGTTTATTAGATATTGAATTAAAACAGGAATATTTTTAACATTGAAGCCTATGGGATAAAACATTCTTGTTGCTAAAACATCTGGCAGACGAGGCCCTCTAATCAGGCACTGTAGAGGGCAGCCTGCCGGAGCCTCCCTCCCAAGGAGGGGCATGTGGCCGCAAGACGACAGAGCTGTGACTGTGCGTGCGGGCTGGCCAGCCGGGTGCATGTGGCAGAGAGGTGGAGCAGGGACTCCAGGAAGGGAGCCACGGCAGACCCCTCCCTTCCCCACAACCAGGATCCAGGGAGCCCCCACTGACCACCAGGCTAAGGTAAGGTGACACAAGGACATTTTTAAATGTCCCCAGCAACATAAAATTTTCTTTCTAATACTCACCTGATTCCTGGATCCACAAACTGTAGAGGTGCTGCATTAATAATACTGTAAGGCTGGGTTCACACCTGTGTTTTTTTTTTACGCGTGCAACACAATCATTTTTTAACGTGCTTTCTGAAAGGACGTTCAGTGCCGCTGGAGGTTTTGTCACAGACAAAAGAGTGCGTCTGTCCACCGACTCTGTAGCCCGGCTGACATTAATTTTTATAAATCAGTCCTGGATCAGCAGCTATCACTCCCCTGATGCTGATGTAACTGAATAGATCGGGGATCTCTTCTGCATTCTCAAAATCTCCACCACTGCATTTTTCCACAACACCTCAGAGGGGTTACGTTGTGAAGGCACTAGCTGGCACCAAAGGCCCAATATTTGGGTGCACTGACGCGTGTACCAGTCATTTTAATATTTGAATGCAGAGTCCATCCCTGCACTCTTCCACAATACCTCCAGAGGTGTTACGGTGTGAAGGCACTAGCTGGGACCAAAGGTCCAATTTTAATGCACCTGTTGTTCTGCGTGTCCTAAAACGTCTCCTCTTTTCATACAGGCTGCCGCCCTAAGCAGTTGTTTATGAATAGTTTAAAAGGAAAACCATTTACCGTCATTTGAAATGTCATTTTTTTGTTTTTAAATGTTTCTATACATCCTACAAATCCACCACTTCACGGGCAGTTTATAGGGACCTCCTAGGCACGATATTTGAAGGAATTTTTCATTTTTATTCTTAACCTTTATTTCATGGAAAACTCACTGTTCCTTTAAAAACGTGTTTTAAAAAACTTTTTGTCCTTGTTTCCTGTCCTCCAGAGCACTACCCGGACCCCCATACACCTTTTTATGGCAAATATCTAGCATATATGCCTCTTGGAGGGCACTCTAAAAATCGAACGTTCGGGTCCCATTGACTTACATTGAGTTCGGATCGTGTTCGAGTTCAAACTCAAACCTTGTTCGAATGCGAACCGAACACGGGGGTGTTCGGCTCATCCCTAGTCTTGTGCAGGAATCTTAAAACCTGGGCGCCCCAAATCTTTCTGTACTACAGCACCCTTGAATTCCACCCTCGCCATCTATTGTGTCCATTGAATTCTGGGAATTTTAGGCAGTTAACATTTGGTGGAACAGGAGTTTGAGATCCCTGGTCTTGAGGATAGGGGACACTGGTATCATAATTTATATTTCCATCGAGGAAATGCGTTCAGGTTATGAGTTAGAAGTCCACAGACTTCTTTACACTTGATAAATGTCTTTTTTACACTTGATAAATGTAGGAAATAAACAGTGGATCTGAGTCATGAAAATGTTTGTTTTATCACGCTGAATTGATTTATGTGCTGCCCCAGCACTCCCTTATTTAGGCTCTATTTCCTAGTTGGCGCTAACGTTAGCGTCTCGATATGTAATCGTTAGTGCCAGGATAAGAGGTGTTTAACGCTTCCCACATATTACTTTCCTGACGCTAACCACGTTAATAATCCGTTTGCGCTTTGTTTTTTGTGCTAGCGTCTGCTAGCTTGCTGTACTTCGTACAGCCTATACCTAACATGGGGAGCGCAAACGTCCATTAGCGTTTCAATAAGTAAGGTACCATAGTGCTTGCACTAATTACTCCATGGATGCGTACAGCCATATTTCAGCAACTCCTAAAAGCTGGCGCTATGTGATTCTGCATTGCAAGATGATATAACATCCCCTCCAATAATTCACATACTCCCTTTCATTCCGCGACGAGAACTGTGGACCGATACGGGAGCAGAGTGAGACTAGGAACAAATAGTTCTTAGTCTCACTCTGATCACTCCATGGAGCTTCACGATCTCATGAGAGTGAGGTTGAGTAGAGCTCGTGTCCCAGAAGCTCAAGTATCTATGGAGTCCTATGGGCTCCAGGAGCTGATACTCACGGTGGCGGGGAAGTGTCACTGCAGGTATCGGGGAGGTTTGCACTGCGTGACGGGGTGAGATGCTAAGATAACGTCATATTCTGAGGAAGATGCTAACATGAAAACGGTAAGGGATAATCTGCAAGCACACACTCTCCTGCTTACTGTCTCCATGTTAGTGTCAGAAGCAGTATGGGTCCCTGTGTGTTTTATAATGTGTTTTGATAATTTGTTTGTAATGCACAAGTTATCTAGTTACAGCTCATTTAGTGGTAATGTGTCTCTAACAATCGGTCAAAGAAATAGAGGGGAAATTCATTTTATCTTTAATCTGGGACCCTGCAACCATAACATTTGACTTTCATACAATACATAGCACTACAGCCCCAGATGACCAATTGCACAAATTCTCCACCAAATCCACTGACCTTGACCACAAAAAAAAGAAGGGTAGGTAGATACTTAAGGGATAAGGCAGGCTCAAAAATGCTCAGTCCTTCCCTAACTGTGGCCTTAACAAGGTAACCACTGATCAATCATACGACACTCGCTAACTGGAAATATAACCACTTCCTCACACCCAGTGGCGTAGCGTGGGGGGGCTGGGGGGCAGTGGCCCCGGGTGCAGTTTTTTTAGGGGCACCGGTTTGGGGCATCATAGTGAGCCCCCGCCGGTTTCCCTGCCCTGTGATGGTCATCAGTGCACACAGGCAGACAGCGGCGCACTCTGGAAATGCTACCCCCTCACGTGACGTGTCACGTGAGGGGCGGCACCGGTGCAACGTGCCTGCTCCAATTTTAGACTGGGATGCAGGCCGCTGCAGGCGCCACCACGGCATTTACAGAGTGCGCCGCTGGCTGCCTGTTAAGTGCACTGATGACCATCACAGGGAAACCGGCAGGGGCCCACTATGATGCCCCAAACCGGGCCCTCCCTACCGACCCACGGCCCTCAGAGCCGGTGAGCAAGGGGGGCAATATATATCCATGTTTGAGGTGCTGGGGGAAAATATATTCATGTTTGCGCTACTGGGGGCAATATATATCCATTTTTGAGCTACAGGGGGCAGTATATATCCATGTTTGAGCTACGGGGGCAAATATATTCATGTTTGAGCTACTGGGGCAAGTATATTCATGTTTGAGCTACTGGGGGCAGTATATATTAATGTTTGAGCTACTGGGGGCAGTATATATTAATGTTTGAGCTACTGGGGCAAATATATTAATGTTTGAGCTACTGGGGGCAAATATAATAATGTTTGAGCTGCTGGGGGCAATATATATTCATGTTTGAGCTGCTGGGGGCAATATATATCCATGTTTGAGCTGCTGGGGAAAGTATATTCATGTTTGAGCTACTGGGGGCAAAGATATTCATGTTTGAGCTACTGGGGCAAATATTTTCATGTTTGAGCTGCTGGGGGCAATATATATCCATGTGTGAGCTGCACATTACTGTGGGTTTTATTGCCGTGGAGCTCTGTGATACGCTCATACACTCTACAGATTACATTGTATCACAGTTAAGGGGTTCAATGCCCTAATGGTGGAAGGGAATCAGGGCATGCTAATGTGTCCACAGGTTGGGGGGGCGCACAATTCTTGGCTGGCCCCAGGCGCTGACAACCCACGCTACACCACTGCTCACACCTCCCAAATATGTGAAAGGTAACAGTGTCCACTAAGCCATCTTGGTGAAGATGCTCAAAACTGACAATCAATACATTCTTCCTGACGGGTCTGCAGCTCTTTTCAGCATGAAAATGTCATAAATGAAAAAAAATACCCGCCAATGAAAATATTATTTTTCCTTCTTCTAGCGATCCCATGCCCTCCCCCGCCTAACATCGCAAACGGCCGCCCCGTTCCTAATCTGAAGACTGGATATGAGTCCGGTGATAAAGTGCAGTATATGTGCAACCCAGGCTATAACTTAAAGAAAAGAATAAGTGAAGCGGAGTGTGAGCAGACTCGATGGAAATCCATCCCCGTGTGTAGGAGTAGGTATCTCTCTGGACATCTATAATTGCTTTACAAAATATTTGTATTAAGTGCAAAATAAACAGAGACATTAACCTGCTCTCTGATCCGCTGCTTTCTGACCCGTTAGATCACTGTTTCATGATGTCACTGTGATGCACGAACCTCAAGATCTGTGTAACAGAAAATGTAGCAATATCAGTATACATCTCTTTAAGTGACATTCTGCTCTGATATGGCATAATTATCGAATAGTGGTGGCGAGGTGAGCTTATACTTATAACTGTCATTACAAATAAACTAAAATCTCATTTTGTAGGCTCGTTTGGATTTTGAGGACCTTTTAAAAAAAATGTTTTGTTTTTTTTCTCTGTCATTAAGTGACCTTCTGGTCTGATATGATATAATTATGGAATGGATTGTTACGTCAGAATTACTGCATCATTGTTCCTTTACAAGATAATGACCACATGTAACACCTCAAACATGCGCATGTCTCCCTGTCTAATAAACTCTTTTATTTTCTTATGTGTCCTTCAGTTGTAGGAGCGGGACCTCTCTGCCTTAAGCCTCCAGCTATCATTCATGGAGACTTTCTGGGGCCAAACCAGCAGAATTATAGCTCAGGATCTGATTTGGAATATAAGTGTCCAGAGTACTACACACTGCTAGGACACAGAATAGTTACATGTGAAGATGGCGTGTGGGATGAGCCGCCCGTCTGTCTGGGTGAGTCGTGTCTGTCTCTACACTCGCTCTTCGTATAGAAATTAACCCAGACTGTATGAGAACTCATTTGTCTGTTGACCTCAGCCTGTCCTGTTGGTCCTGTGTAACTGTCCTGTGCTGTCTTGATCAACCTCCTGTCATTTGTATTTGTGGTATCCAAAATATTATTCTCATTACAAGATAAAGATTATGTCAATAATCTCAATACATAATTCTTAGAATACATTTGAATACGATCATTTTGCTGTACTAGCACACAAAAAGATATCCTCGAAACGAAAATACGTTAAAACGTTTCTTTAAAGTTCATAAAACTGAGATTGCAGTCTTATCAATTGAATTTATGTCAAGCACAGCCCTGTCTTATGCAAAAGAATATATTTATTTCTAAACAATTTAAAGTATAATATATATATATATATATATATGTGTGTTCCCAAAGATTCAGACTCACACGGAGACTGGCTTAGATAAAAATAAAAAATTTTTATTTAGAAAACCATATTTTTATCTAAGCCACTCTCCGTACGTGTCGGAATCTTTGGGAACTTCTATTGCTTCAGTCAGACTGTGCACCGGAGCAAGTAACGTATGGGATAAACTGGAGTGTGGGGCTTCTTGGAGATTGTTTATATGCATGTCATTATATATATATATATTCACATAACACAGAACAGATCAGTTCCTACCCTGAAAAACAGTGAGCACTATCACTTCCTTAATGTTAGCACCAGGATAATTGAGGTGATAGCATGCCGCATAAATCACCACCTGATCGCTTACGGGTTAAAAAATTCTGTTAGCAAATTGTTAATAGCACTTTTTTATCACATGCTTGCTGTACTTTGCGCTCCCTATACTTAACATGGGGAGTGCAAACAGTAAACAGAGTAATTAGGATCACAAAGTTCTAATGCTAACTAAAAGAGTTTGCTACAGCTGAGAGCTTTAGCTAACTGATTCATAGAAACATAGTAACATAGAAACATAGAAAATGTCGGCAGATAAGAACCTTTCGGCCCATCTAGTCTGCCCAATTACATGGATACTTTACCTGGATTTATCTTTTGTTTAGGATAGCCTTATGCCTATCCCATGCTTGCTTAAATTCAATTACTGTTTTGGCCTCATAGTACAGGAAGAGCGGTGTCGCGCCTATTCCCCACTGGGTCGGCTGCAACAACCATACATATCCAGCCCAGCAACCCGTATAAAACCTAACAAGAAAAAAAAAGGTGTCATCTGCACCTATTCCTATAACACCATGTAAAACAAAACACAATTAGAGGCTTTGGTTTACTCAAATGGCCATTCCATTAGTCAAAGTCGATGTTTCAGTCCTTGACAGGACTTTTATCAAGACATGTCTGTGAAAGCAATTGCATGGGTGTGGCTTTGAGAGCAAAGGAACCCTCAGCTGTGCTGGAGATCAGAGAATGCAATGAAGTGATTGCGTAAATTAGTGTAAGTAAATTGAGAATACGTGAATGATCTTCCTTTCTTTGTGTACGTGTGTATAACTATATGTCCTGCCTCGTGGCTTTCACATATTAACATCTTGTTATCTTTACAACGCCTATCAGAAAATTCCAGCACACTCCTATAGATTTCCTCTGACAATGTCAATTAGATCTTAGTCACCAGGTTGCAATCTTGCCTTAAAAATTATTATTTAATCATTTCTGAGTGACGTGACTTAAAGTTCACAATACCACTTTATTTATAGCTTTTATCCAACTAAGGGCAGTATTACAATGTTGGTGCTAACTTAACCAGAGCTGTTGTAAACTTACCACAGCCATTATAGCCTATGGAGGTTTTAAGTTTACAACAGCTTTGGTTACGTTAGCACCAACATTGTAATACTGCCCTAATTGTCTAGAAATAGCAAGCTAGATGGTCAGTAAAGAGTAGTAAATATAATTTAGCACTATCCTCCTTATGTCTATGCACAAAAGGCTTCTATAGACGTGTAGATTAAAAACAAGTCAGACAGAAAAGAATGTGTGACTTAGTTGGCAAGGACGCAGAAATATCCTTTATAGGAAAGGCAATTTGTGCTTTTCATTACATTTTGCAAACAAGATGAACCCCCACCTACTTTTGAAGTAAGTGTCTCTTAAGTGTTAACTATGCATCACATGTCTCAAATGCTGAAATAATATTTTCAATAAAAATTGCTGGGCAGTAAAGCAATTCCAAACCCCAAAGTAGGTGTGGTGGGTGGATCTATGCGATACGCATCAGTGAGGAGCAGACCTAAATCGGAAAGACAATTGTGTTTTTTTTTCTTTTTCAAGGAGTAGAAAACGGTGGCAGATTAAAAAATGTTTTTGGGGGGATAGGGCTATCAAATTGGACAATGTCAATTTGGGTTATAAGGGTGGTGGAAGGAGCTGGCATGGTCATGGCTATGGTGTAAGGGGCACAGATCAGTACTGGGGCCTGAAAGAAGCTTAGTGTATTTAGTGTATGGTGCAGAGTTTTGCTTTGTGAAAAGTGAGATATGGGGTGGTGGAAAAGTAGTGTGTGTATCTAATTAAGGTAGCCAGATTGGTCATGTTTTAATGGGCACATATAATGTATTCATGCTGATGGGCAGTGCATGAAAAATGCCACCCCACAGCATGTATAATATGTACAGTGCAGGTAAGAAATTAAAAAGTAATCCCAGGTGACCTGTCATGATTTCTTTCCTGCAGCATATGAAATAAACATGTTGCAGGGCAGCATTTTCCCTAAGCTCCTCTCTGTATGAAGAAGTAATATGTGCCCAGGAAAACATGGCTGACCTGGCAACCGGGGGGAGGGGGAGCACAGAATCCTGATAATACAGATAATATATACAGAAGGAAAATGATAACTAATTGTATTCATTTCTATATTTTGGTGTTTCAGTGCCCTGCATTGCAAAAGAGATAGATAGGAGCAAGAACAATATTGTGTTGAAGTGGAAAGACGCAGATAAATATATCAGACACGATGAACGCACTGAATTTGTCTGTGCCGAGGGGTATGAGATCGCCGACAGCAGTCTCTTAACAGTGAAGTGCAATAAAGGAGTGATTCCCTACCCCAAATGTAACAAGATCGGTAAGTGTTACCTCTCCGACCGACCAGCACAAATCATTTGCCCTTTAAATTTCCTCGGAGTTATGAAACAAATAAGACAAACCAGAGCATATTCTCTAGTGTAATATTGTTTCCATCTATACTATAATAGAATAAGCCTAAAAACGTCCGTCGCCAAAACCCTACTGCGCATGCGCGACGGACATTTGAAAGCGGCCGTTAGAACACACAGGTAGCTGCGCGTGCCGGCCGCGTAAAAAAAAAAAAAAAAAAACGGCACGAGCCGCGCGCAGCTACCCGTGTGTTTACACGGCCAGATGCCCCGATCCTCCAGCGGTGACCGTCCTCCGGCTGCCGGCGGGCCTCCAGGCTCAGGCGAGCCCCCGGCTCGGTTTGGGCCTACAGGCCAAGCCGAGCCGGGGACTCGCCTAAGCCTAGAGGCCCGCCGAGCACCCAGCGGCAGCCGGAGGTGGTCACCGCTGGAGGATCGGGGCCGAAGTTCCCAAACAAACACCCCAAAATCGACCCTGAGCTCCAGCGGAGACCTCCTCCGGCTGCCGCTGGCTGCTCGGCGGCCCTCTAGGCTTAGGCGAGCCCCCGGCTCGGTTTGGGCCTACAGGCCCAGCCGAGCCGGGGACTCGCCTAAGCCTAGAGGCCCGCCGAGCAGCCAGCGGCAGCCGGAGAAGGTCACCGCTGGAGGATCGGGGCCGAAGTTCCCAAACAAACACCCCAAAATCGCCCTGAGCTCCAGCGGAGACCTCCTCCGGCTGCCGCTGGCTGCTCGGCGGCCCTCTAGGCTTAGGCGAGCCCCCGGCTCGGTTTGGGCCTACAGGCCCAGCCGAGCCGGGGACTCGCCTAAGCCTAGAGGCCCGCCGAGCAGCCAGCGGCAGCCGGAGAAGGTCACCGCTGGAGGATCGGGGCCGAAGTTCCCAAACAAACACCCCAAAATCGGCCCTGAGCTCCAGCGGAGACCTCCTCCGGCTGCCGCTGGCTGCTCGGCGGCCCTCTAGGCTTAGGCGAGCCCCCGGCTCGTTTGGGCCTACAGGCCAAGCCGAGCCGGGGACTCGCCTAAGCCTAGAGGCCCGCCGAGCAGCCAGCGGCAGCCGGAGAAGGTCACCGCTGGAGGATCGGGGCCGAAGTTCCCAAACAAACACCCCAAAATCGGCCCTGAGCTCCAGCGGAGACCTCCTCCGGCTGCCGCTGGCTGCTCGCGGCCCTCTAGACTTAGGCGAGCCCCCGGCTCGGTTTGGGCCTACAGGCCCAGCCGAGCCGGGGACTCGCCTAAGCCTAGAGGCCCGCCGAGCAGCCGGAGAAGGTCACCGCTGTGGGATCGGGGCCGAAGTTCCCAAACAAACACCCCAAAATCGGCCCTGAGCTCCAGCGGAGACCTCCTCCGGCTGCCGCTGGCTGCTCGGCGGCCCTCTAGGCTTAGGCGAGCCCCCGGCTCGGTTTGGGCCTACAGGCCCAGCCGAGCCGGGGACTCGCCTAAGCCTAGAGGCCCGCCGAGCAGCAGCGGCAGCCGGAGAAGGTCACCGCTGGAGGATCGGGGCCGAAGTTCCCAAACAAACACCCCAAAATCGGCCCTGAGCTCCAGCGGAGACCTCCTCCGGCTGCCGCTGGCTGCTCGGCGGCCCTCTAGACTTAGGCGAGCCCCCGGCTCGGTTTGGGCCTACAGGCCCAGCCGAGCCGGGGACTCGCCTAAGCGTAGAGGCCGGCCGAGCAGCCTGCTCGGCCGGAGGAGGTCACCGCTGGAGCTCAGGGCCGATGTTGCCTAACACATACTCACCGACATCGGCCCTTGGCTCCTCCAGCGATGGCGGTCCCGCTTGCAGCATCCTCTCTCTCTCCGTTGCTCGCCGGAATGACGTCACGAAAGCCTTTGACCCCGGGGGTCAAAGGCTTTCGTGACGTCATCCTGGCGAGCAACGGAGGGAGGATGCTGCAAGCGGGACCGCCATCGCTGGAGGAGCCAAGGGCCGATGTCGGTGAGTATGTGTGGAACCGGTGGAGGACTCGAGGCCGATGTAGGTGAGTATGTGCTCTACACACACACACACCCTGCTTGCTCGGCCGGTATCCAAGCTTAGGCGAGCCCCCGGCTTGGCTTGGGCCTAGAGGCCCTGCCGAGCCGGGGACTCGCCTGAGCATGGAGGCCGGTCGAGTTGCATGCTCGGGCGTCCTCCAGGCTCAGGCGAGTCCCCGGCTCGGCTGGGCCTCTAGGCCCACGCCAAGCCGGGGGCTCGCCTAAGCTTGGTCGGCATCCAGGCTCAGGCGAGCCCCCGGCTTGGCTTGGGCCTAGAGGCCCAGCCGAGCCAGGGACTCACCTGAGCCTGGAGGACGGCCGAGCATGCAACTCGACCGGCCTCCATGCTCAGGCGAGTCCCCGGCTCTGCTGGGCCTCTAGGCCCAAGCCGGGGGCTCGCCTAAGCTTGGATACCGGCCGAGTAAGCAGGGTGGGTGTGGAGAGCACATACTCACCTACATTAGCCCTGAGCTCCAGCGGTGACTGTCCTCCGGCTGTCGCAGGCTGCTCGGCCGGCCTCCAGGCTCAGGCGAGCCCCCGGCTTGGCTTGGGCCTACAGGCCCAGCCGAGCCGGGGGCTCGCCTAAGCCTGAAGGCCGGCCGAGCAGCCTACGACAGCCACCGCTGAGGCTCTGGGCCAATGTAGGGGACACATACTCACCTACATCGGCCCTTAGCTCCTCCAGCGATGGCGGTCCCGCTTCCAGCGTCCTCTCTCGCTCCGTTGTTCGCCGGAATGACGTCACGAAAGCCTTTGACCCCGGGGGTCAAAGGCTTTCGTGACGTCATCCCGGCGACCAACGGAGCGAGAGAGGACGCTGGAAGCGGGACGCGGGACCGCCATCGCTGGAGGAGCTAAGGGCCGATGTAGGTGAGTATATCCACGAGCGGGGGGGGCCATATCCACGAGCGGGGGGGCGATATCCACGAGCGGGGGGGGCGATATCCACGAGCGGGGGGGGCCATATCCACGAGCGGGGGGGGCCATATCCACGAGCGGGGGGGGCCATATCCACGAGCGGGGGGGGCCATATCCACGAGCGGGGGGGGGCGATATCCACGAGCGGGGGGGGGCGATATCCACGAGCGGGGGGGGCCATATCCACGAGCGGGGGGGGGGGGGGGCGATATCCACGAGCGGGGGGGGCCATATCCACGAGCTGGGGCAGTATCAATCCACGTGCTGGGGCAGTATCCACGAGCTGGGGCAGTATCAATCCACGAGCTGGGCCAATATCCACGAGCTGGGGCAGTATCCACGTGCTGGGGGCAGTATCCACGTGCTGGGGGCAGTATCAATCCACGTGCTGGGGCAGTATCCACGTGCTGGGGCAGTATCCACGAGCTGGGCCAATATCCACGAGCTGGGGGCAGTATCCACGTGCTGGGGGCAGTATCAATCCACGTGCTGGGGCAGTATCAATCCACGTGCTGGGGCAGTATCAATCCACGTGCTGGGGCAGTATCCACGAGCTGGCCAATATCCACGAGCTGGGGGCAGTATCCACGTGCTGGGGGCAGTATCCACGTGCTGGGGCAGTATCCACGTGCTGGGCAGTATCCACGTGCTGGGGCAATATCCACGTGCTGGGGCAGTATCAATCCACGTGCTGGGGCAGTATCCACGAGCTGGGGCAGTATCCACGTGCTGGGGCAGTATCCACGTGCTGGGCCAATATCCACGTGCTGGGGCAGTATCAATCCACGTGCTGGGGCAATATCCACGTGCTGGGCAGTATCAATCCACGTGCTGGGGCAGTATCAATCCACGTGCTGGGCAGTATCCACGTGCTGGGCCAATATCCACGAGCTGGGGCAGTATCCACGTGCTGGGGGCAGTATCAATCCACGTGCTGGGGCAGTATCCACGAGCTGGGCCAATATCCACGAGCTGGGGGCAGTATCCACGTGCTGGGGCAGTATCAATCCACGTGCTGGGGCAGTATCCACGAGCTGGGCCAATATCCACGAGCTGGGGCAGTATCCACGTGCTGGGGGCAGTATCAATCCACGTGCTGGGGCAGTATCAATCCACGTGCTGGGGCAGTATCCACGTGCTGGGGCAGTATCCACGAGCTGGGCCAATATCCACGAGCTGGGGGCAGTATCAATCCACGTGCTGGGGCAGTATCAATCCACGTGCTGGGGCAGTATCAATCCACGTGCTGGGGCAGTATCAATCCACGTGCTGGGGCAGTATCAATCCACGTGCTGGGGCAGTATCCACGAGCTGGGCCAATATCCACGAGCTGGGGGCAGTATCCACGTGCTGGGGGCAGTATCCACGTGCTGGGGGCAGTATCCACGTGCTGGGGCAGTATCCACGTGCTGGGGCAATATCCACGTGCTGGGCAGTATCAATCCACGTGCTGGGGCAGTATCCACGAGCTGGGGCAGTATCCACGTGCTGGGTCAATATCCACGTGCTGGGGCAGTATCCACGTGCTGGGTCAATATCCACGTGCTGGGGCAGTATCAATCCACGTGCTGGGCAATATCCACGTGCTGGGGCAGTATCAATCCACGTGCTGGGGCAGTATCCACGAGCTGGGGGCAGTATCCACGTGCTGGGCCAATATCCACGTGCTGGGGCAGTATCAATCCACGTGCTGGGCAATATCCACGTGCTGGGGCAGTATCAATCCACGTGCTGGGGCAGTATCAATCCACGTGCTGGGGCAGTATCCACGTGCTGGGGCAGTATCCACGAGCTGGGCCAATATCCACGAGCTGGGGGCAGTATCCACGTGCTGGGGCAGTATCCACGTGCTGGGGCAGTATCCACGTTCTGGGGCAGTATCCACGTTCTGGGGCAGTATCCACGTGCTGGGGCAATATCCACGTGCTGGGGCAGTATCAATCCACGTGCTGGGGCAGTATCCACGAGCTGGGGCAGTATCCACGTGCTGGGCAGTATCCACGTGCTGGGGCAATATCCACGTGCTGGGGCAGTATCCACGTGCTGGGGCAATATCCACGTGCTGGGGCAGTATCCACGTGCTGGGCAGTATCCACGTGCTGGGTCAATATCCACGTGCTGGCGGGCAGTATCAATCCACGTGCTGGGGCAATATCCACGTGCTGGGGCAGTATCAATCCACGTGCTGGGGCAGTATCCACGAGCTGGGGCAGTATCCACGAGCTGGGGCAGTATCCACGTGCTGCGGCAATATCCACGTGCTGCGGCAATATCCACGTGCTGGGGCAGTATCCACGTGCTGGGGCATTATCCACGTGCTGGGCAATATCCACGTGCTGGGGCAGTATCCACGTGCTGGGGCAATATCCACGTGCTGGGGCAGTATCCACGTGCTGGGGCAGTATCCACGTGCTGGGGCAGTATCCACGTTCTGGGGCAGTATCCACGTTCTGGGGCAGTATCCACGTTCTGGGGCAGTATCCACGTGCTGGGGCAATATCCACGTGCTGGGCAGTATCCACGTGCTGGGGCAATATCCACGAGCTGGGGCAATATCCACAAGCTGGGGCAGTATACATGAGCAGGGGCAGTATATCCACAATAGACTGCCCTCTGGGCAGGCTTTACAACTAGTCAGAAGTATAATGTGACTAGAGTAAATGTTGTACTCACTCTTGCAGGAGCCCTCCTAGGCTCTTAGATGGATGCATGTAGATTTTATAGGACAGGAAAAATCCACCAAATCATTCCCAGCGATACCTATTCTATATTCATCTGTTTATTTTTTGGAACACTTAAGTATTTTTTGGATTAATATATTTGATTCACAATTTTCTGTTATTCTGTAACAGACTGTTTTATTGTTTTTTTATAGGACCTTTTTTATTATTTATACACATTTTTAAAGCATTTTTATTTGTTTAAACACCTATAAGGAGAATAGCAGAGTTCATTTTCATTTTTCAGGTCAGTGGTCGGTTCGGCGGTCTATGGCGGGTCCATTTTCAGTGCTCTTCGGGCCCTCTTGAATATTGAATTCACCGCAGGGTCAGTGAAATGGAATCGCCAAAGTGCGCACCGAAATATCACTTAAGTTTCAGAGCTGTCTGAATAATCCCTTTAATGCTGGTGTGAGGGGTTAAGAGTAAGCAGCTCCATCACGTGCAAGCGGTGGGCAGGCTGGTAATATTTGGAAGCTGCTAATGGATGCAAGATCAGAGGACCCCGTGGAATCCATTGCAGCCTCCTCCCCCAAGCAAATCACCGCTTTACCTGCACGATGCCCAATCGCACAAGTAAAATAAACAGAGATGTAAGATTTATTTTCAGGAATCTCTGAATCTCTGATAGAGCATTGGGGTAAATGGGGGTGGGATGAATAACTCCAGAACAGCCTATACAGGGCAGCCATTAGAAATGATGGGGCCCCTTACTAAACCTCACGATGGGGCCCCCCCGGGGCCCCCCCGGCACTCCCTCAACCTCCAACAGATTTTCTCCCCCTTCAAAAAAAAAGGACATAACATAGCACCACAGCAATAAAATTCCCAGTAATGGATTTAGGGGTTATTATTTCAGAGGATCTAAAGGTAAGTAGTCAATGTAATAGAGCAGCAGGAAATGCTGGCAGAATGCTTGGAAATGCTGGCAGAATGCTTGGTTGTGTAGGGAGAGGTATTAGCAGTAGGAAAAGGGAAGTGCTCATGCCACTGTACAGAGCACTGGTGAGACCTCACTTGGAGTACTGTGTGCAGTACTGGAGACCGTATCTCCAGGATGATATAGACATCTTAGAGAGAGTTCAGAGAAGGGCTACTAAAATGGTGTACGGCTTGAAGGAGAAAAGTTACCAGGAAAGGCTTAATGATCTTAACATGTACAGCTTGGAAAAAAGACGAGACAGAGGAGATATGATAGAAACATTTAAATACGTAAAGGGAATCCACAAGGTAGAGGAAGGGAGTATATTTAAAAGGAAACAAAGTAGCAAAACAAGAGGACATAGTCTTAGATTAGAGGGGCAAAGGTTTAAAAGTAACATCAGGAAGCATTATTTTACTGAGAGGGTGGTGGATACATGGAACAGTCTTCCAGTTGAAGTGGTAGAGGCCAAAACAGTAATTGAATTTAAGCAAGCATGGGATAGGCATAAGGCTATCCTAAACAAAAGATAAATCCAAGTAAAGTATCCATGTAATTGGGCAGTCTAGATGGGCCGAAAGGTTCTTATCTGCCGACATCTTTCTATGTTTCTATGTTTCTATGTTTCTAATGTGCAGTGTGTATGAACGTATCACAGAATCCACAGCAATAAAACTCACAGTAACGGGCTGTATATGATGGCCTTTGGGTCTGGGTCTGGTCCCTGGGTCTGGTTTGGGCCTTGGGGTCTGTGCTCTGGGCCTTGGGGTCTGGGCTGGTCCTGGTCCCTGGGCCTTGGGGTCTGGTCTGGGTCCTGGGCTCTGGTCCCTGGGACTGGGCCTTGGGGTCTGGTCCCTGGGGTCTGGCCTGGGGTCTGGTCCCTGGGGTCTGGCCTAGGGTCTGGGTCCTGAGTCTGGCCTGGGGTCTGGGCTCTGGTCCCATGGTCTGGGCCTTGGGTCTTGTCCCTGGGGCTGGCATTGGGGTCTGGGTCTGGGCCCTGGGTCTGGACCTTGGGTCTGGGCCTTGGGTCTGGGCCTTGGGGTCTGGGCCTTGGGGTCTGGCCTTGGGTCTGGACCTTGGGTCTGGCCTGGGGTCTGGGCCTGGGGCCTGGCCTTGGGGTCTGGACCCTGGGGCCTGGGCCTTGGGGTCTGGGCCCTGGGTCTGGGCCTTGGGTCTGGGCCTTGGGTCTGGACCCTGGGCCTTGGGTCTGGACCCTGGGGCCTGGGCCTTGGGGTCTGGACCCTGGGGTCTAGGCCCTGGGTCTGGGCCTTGGGGTCTGGGCCTTTGGGTCTGGGCCTTGGGGTCTGGGCCTTGGGGTCTGGGCCCTGGGTCTGGGCCTCGGGGTCTGGGCCTCGGGGTCTGGGCCTCGGGGTCTGGCCTGGGGTCTGGTCCCTGGGGTCTGGTCCCTGGGGTCTGGCCTGGGGTCTGGGCTCTGGTCCCTTGGTCTGGGCCTTGCGGTCTTGTCCCTGGGGCTGGGCCTTGGGGTCTGGGATCTAGGTCTGGGCCCTGGGTCTGGGCCTTGGGGTCTGGGCCCTGGGTCTGGACCTTGGGTCTGGGCCTTGGGGTCTGGACCTTGGGGTCTGGGCCTTGGGGTCTAGACCCTGGGGCCTGGGCCTTGGGGTCTGGGCCCTGGGTCTGGGCCTTGGGGTCTGGGCCTTGGGGTCTGGGCCTTGGGGCCTGGACCCTGGGGTCTGGACCCTGGGGTCTGGGTCTGGGCCTTGGGGTCTGGGCCTTGGGTCTTGGGGTCTTGGGTCTTGGGGTCTGGGCCTTGGGGTCTGGGGCCTTGGGGTCTGGGCCCTGGGTCTGGGCCTTGGGGTCTGGGCCCTTGGGGTCTGGATTGGGGTATGGGCCTTGGGGTCTGGGCCTAGGGTTCTGGGCCCTGGGTCTGGGCCTTGGGGACTGGCCCTGAGTCTGGCCTTGGGGTCTGACTCTGGGCCCTGGGTCTGGGCTTTGGGTCTGGGCCCTGGGGTCTGGGCCTTGGGGTCTGGCCTGGGGTCTGGGCCTTGGGGTCTGGGCCTTGGGGTCTGGCCTTGGGGTCTGGGCCTTGGGGTCTGGACCCTGGGCCTGGGGTCTGGGCCCTGGGTCTGGGCCTTGGGTCTGGGCCTTGGGTCGGGGTCTGACCCTGGGCCTTGGCCTTGGGGTCTGGGCTTTGGGTCTCGGCCCTGGGTCTGGGCCTTGGGGTCTGGGCCTTGGGTCTGGACCCTGGCCTTGGGGTCTGGGCCCTGGGTCTGGGCCTTGGGGTCTGGACCCTGGGCCTTGGGGTCTGGGCCCTGGGTCTGGGCCTGGGGTCTGGACCCTGGCCTTGGGGTCTGGGCCCTGGTCTGGGCCTTGGGGTCTGGCCCTGGGCCTTGGGGTCTGGGCCCTGGGTCTGGCCTTGGGTCTGCGCCTTGGGGTCTGGGCCCTGGGTCTGGGCCTTGGGGTCTGGGCCCTCGGTCTGGGCCTTGGGGTCTGGGCCTTGGGGTCTGGGCCTTGGGTCTGGACCCTGGGCCTTGGGTCTGGGCCCTGGGTCTGGGCCTTGGGGTCTGGGCCTTGGGTCTGGGCCTGGGGTCTGGACCCTGGGCCTTGGGGTCTGGGCCCTCGGTCTGGGCCTTGGGGTCTGGGCCTTGGGGTCTGGGCCCTGGGTCTGGGCCTTGGGGTCTGGGCCTTGGTCTGGGCCTTGGGGTCTGGGCCTTGGGGTCTGGGGCCTTGGGGTCTGGGCCTTGGGTCTGGGCCTTGGGGTCTGGGCCTTGGGGTCTGGGCCTTGGGTCTGGACCCTGGCCTTGGGTCTGGGCCCTGGTCTGGGGCCTGGGGTCTGGACCCTGGGCCTTGGGGTCTGGGCCCTGGGTCTGGGCCTTGGGGTCTGGGCCTTGGGGTCTGGGCCTTGGGTCTGGGCCTTGGGGTCTGGGCCTTGGGGTCTGGACCCTGGGCCTTGGGGTCTGGGCCCTCGGTCTGGGCCTTGGGGTCTGGGCCTTGGGTCTGGGCCCTGGGTCTGGGCCTTGTCTGGGCCTTGGGTCTGGGCCTTGAGGTCTGGGGCCTGGGGTCTGGGCCCTGGGTCTGGGCCTTGGGGTCTGGCCTTGGGTTTGGGCCTTGGGGTCTGGGCCCTGGGTCTGGGCTTTGGGTCTGGGCCCTGGGCCTTGGGTCTGGGCCTTGGGGTCTGGGCGTTGGGTCTGGGTCTTGGGGTCTGGGCCTTGGGGTCTGGGTCTGGGCCTTGGGGTCTGGGCCCTTGGGGTCTGGGCCCTGGGTCTGGGCCTTGGGGTCTGGACCCTGGGGTCTGACCCTGGGGTCTGGGCCCTGGGGTCTGGGCCTTGGGGTCTGGGCCCTGGGGTCTGGGCCTTGGGGTCTGGGCCTTGGGGTCTGGGGCCTTGGGGTCTGGGCCCTGGGTCTTGGCCTTGGGGTCTGGGCCCTAGGTCTGGGCCTTGGGGTCTGGGCCCTGGGTCTGGCCCTTGGGTCTAGGCTGGGCCCTGGCTCACCACTCCACTGTCTTCCTTCCTTCAGCTCTTTTTTTCTTCTCCTTTTCTTCAATCTTCTTTTCTTCTGCTCTTCAGCCCGGGCCCTCCATCTGAGGCGCGCAGCTTCACTGAGTGGAGGGGGCAGAGCCAAAGCAACATGCTTGGGAGTCCCCCACACGCTGCTTGGCCCCGCCCAGCCAGCCAGTGAAGCTGCCAGGAGCCGGAGGAGACACAGTGTTCCGGGCCCCTTACGGCAGCATGGAGCGTAATGCCCTGATGGTGGCCCTGAGCCTATATATTACAATAATGGCTTCCCCAATCCCAACAAGTCTACCTGGGCTCAAACTCCCTGGAATTACACACCATGAGCAGGTTTGTTTATTTACTTTTGTATCTTCAAATGACTCTTAATTTATACACGATTTAAGGGGTGTCTGTTCCTGCTGATGTATATAATTTTTACTTTCTTTTCATGATTCTACTTAATATTATTATTATTTGACTGTTTGTTTTCATGGTCCTGCTTATTATTTTTAACTGCTTCTTTTCATAATTATATTTACTATTATTTTTATTTGACTTTCTTTTCATGAGTATTACTTACTATGTTACATGTTTACAGGTAAGTATAATGACTATATACAGAATGCACCTGTAAACATGTAACATAATGACTATATACAGAATGCACCTATAAACCTGTAACATAGTGACTAGTGATGAGCCGAACACCCCCGTGTTCGGTTCGCATTCGAACATGAACATTTGAAAAAGTTCGCATTCGAACTCAATGCAAGTCAATGGGACTCGAACGTTCGATTTTTAGAGTGTCCTCCAAGAGGGCATATATGCAAGATATTTGCCATAAAAGGTGTATGGGGGTCCGGGTAGTGCCCTGGGGGACAGGAAACAAGAGAAAAAAGTTTAACAAAAACATTTTTAAAGGAACAGTGATTTTTCCATGACATAAAAGTTAAGAATAAAAACGAAAAATTCCTTCAAATATCGTGCCTAGGAGGTCCCCATAACCTGCCCGTGAAGTGGTGGATTTGTAGGATGTATAGAAACATTTAAAAAGAAAAAAGTGACATTTCAAATGACGGTAAATGGTTTTCCTTTTAATCTATTCCTAAACAACTGCTTGGAACGGCAGCCTGTATGAAAAGAGGAGACGTTTTAGGACACGCAGAACAAGTTTAGTGATTTTTTTTTAATCTAAATTATGGTGAAATTTATGCAGGTTTTGGATGAAAGTAACAACAGGTGCATTAAAATTGGACCTTTGGTCCCAGCTAGTTCCTTCACACCGTAACACCTCTGAGGTATTGTGGAAGAGTGCAGGGATGGACTCTGCATTCAAATATTAAAATGACTGGTACACGCATCAGTGCACCCAAATATTGGGCCTTTGGTGCCAGCTAGTGCCTTCACAACGTAACCCCTCTGAGGTATTGTGGAAGAATGCAGTGGTGGAGATTTTGGGAATGCAGAAGAGATCCCCGATCTATTCAGTTACATCAGCATCAGGGGAGTGATAGCTGCTGATCCAGGACTGATTCATTTTTATAAATGTCAGCCGGGCTACAGAGTCGGTGGACAGACGCACTCTTTTGTCTGTGACAAAACCTCCAGCGGCACTGAACGTCCTTTCAGAGAGCACGCTGGATGAAGGGCAACCTAGTAGCTGCATAGCATATTGGCTAAGTTCTGGCCAGTGATCCAATCTCAACACCCAGTAAGCCAGTGGATCATCTGCTGGAAAGTTATCCAGGTCTGCCCTTGCCCCTAGGTAGTCCTGCACCATATGGTGAAGTCGCTGGCAATGGGTGCCTACATTTGACGTCCCTGGGCGTCGTGGACTAAAAAAATTGGAAAAGGCATCAGTCAAGTGGCCCCTTCACCGCTCTTCCTCTGATCAACCGCAGCCTCAAAAGCACCTGTGTCATCATTTGGTAACCTACCAGTGCCTGGAAAGGTGTTACACAAGTGTCGCTTTAGAGCGTCCTCAAGTTATTTCATCCTGTGCTCCCTCTGTGAGGGCTGGATGAGCTCTACAACCTTACCCTTGTATCGCGGATGAAGAAGCTTGCCAACCAGTAATGATCCCTCTCCTTGATAGCACGAATCCTGGGGTCCTTTAGCAGGCTTTGCAGGATAAGGGAGCCCATGCAGCGTAGGTTGGAGGTGGCATTAGTTTTCGAGTCTTCCTGGTCGCTGAGGATGACCGTATCGTGCACTACCTCCTTCCAGCCACGTACTAGTCCTTGGGTTTCAGGGGACACAAATCCCTCCCTTGAGGAATCCCCACCTTCAATGCCCCCACAACTTAAATATTCCTCCTCCTCCTCATCCTCCTCCTGTCTGATCTGAGGACCCTCAAGAATGCTGCCTGCGTAAAGACTGGGGCCTTGAGAGCTAGGGAAGGCCTCCTCTTCCTTCCGCTGCTCTGCCTCTAGTGCCACATCTATAATTCCCCGCAGAGTGTGCTCCAGCAGGAACACTAAAGGAATTGTGTCACTGATGTATGCACTGTCCCTGCTCACCATCCTCGTTGCCTCCTCAAATGGTGACAGTACAGTGCATGCATCCTTGATCATCAGCCACTACGGGGGGAAAAAAAAAACAAGTTGACCTGAACCTGTCCTTGTGCCATACTCACACAGGTACTCATTGATGGCCCTCTGGCAATGCTACAGCGTCTTCACAAGCAGCAATGTCGAGTTCGACCTGGTGGGCATGTCACAGGGTTTTGCGGTTCGTTTTCGGCAACCTTTCCCTGCAATTCGGGGACCCTGTGGTGTTTGCTGAATACACCGCAGGGTCGCTGAAATGGGATCCGCAAAACGAGCCGAATTGAAGAGAATGAAAAGTCACCAAACGTGCGGTGACGTTTCGATTCTCTTTGAATAACCCTGATAGTGACTATATTTCCTATTTATTTTCTGGGTTAATCTGTATGTTTGTGTTTTGTTTTTAATATCTTGCATTTATTACTTGGAATTTTACAGTCGTTACAGAAATACAAATATTCTTGAACCCAGGACATACTTGAAAATGAGAGAAATCTCAATGTATCTTTCCTGGTAAAATCCTTTATAAATAAACAAATTAATTAATTAAAATAAATTGACTTTCTTTTCATGATTATACTTAATATTATGTAATATTTTTTGCCTGCTTCTTTTCATGATTACTGTATACTTATTATTATTATTTGACATTTCCCAGGCTCCTGTTTGTTATCAGAAGCAACGATGAAGAAACATAATATCCATCTAGACAGAACCAGTGCAATTCAAGATGGAGAAAAAGTTTTGTTTGCATGTTATAAAGGAACGGTGCCAGAGGACACCCTGGAAGGAATGTGCAAAATGAGAGTTCTATATTACCCAAAATGTATCCCTGCGAGTAAGTGGAATCAGGGCCGGATCTACATCTCAGGAGCCTGTGGGCACAGAAATCTAGAGCAACCCCCCCTCTTTGGCAAAAAAGGGGCGAGATATTGCTTTAATTTGTCTTTCGGGGGCGAATTAACCACTTGGCTGCTAAGGACGCGCTCAGTGTGCCCAGACAAGTGGTTCTCCTGTGCTATGGACGCGCTGAGCTCGTCCTAACTAGGGATGAGCCGAACACCCCCGAGTTCTGTTCGCATTCGAACTCGAACTTTTCAGAAGTTCGAATTCAAACTCGAACTCAATACAAGTCAATGGGGCTCAAAATTCGATTTTTTTTGGAGTGCCCTCCAAGAGGGCATATATGCTAGATATTTGCCATAAAAGGTGTATGGGGGTCCGGGTAGTGCCCTGGGGGACAGGAAACAAGGACAAAAAGTAAAAAAAAAAACGTTTTTAAAGGGACAGTGAGTTTTCCATAAAATAAGGGTTAAAAATAAAAACAAAAAAATTCCTTCAAATATCGTGCCTAGGAGGTCCCCATAACCTGCCCGTGACGTGGCGGATTTCTAGGGTTTATAGAAACATTTAAAAACAATGTCCGGGTCCGGGTAGTGCCCTGGGGGACAGGAAACAAGGACAAAAAGTTTAAAATAAGAAGTTTTTAACCCCTTCACTGCTGACGACGTGTGGGACACCTCCTCAGTTACTCCTGCTGTATGCTGAGAAGGATGTGTCCCACACGTCATCAGCTTTACGGGACCCCCGGCAGAGATACTCACTTCTCTGTCCGGGGTCCCGCGGCGTTCTGACTTCAGCGTCCTCAAATGCTGAAGTCAAGCTCCTCCCGACGTAAATGACGGCATCGCGCCATGCGAGATCGCCTGGAAGGTAGGGGGGATCCGTTCGGATCCCTCTCCCTCCCGATCGGGAGGTCCCACAAAAAAAAAGCCAGGCACTGCTTAAAAGGGGAGAGTCTCCCCTTTTTAGTGGTGCCTGGCTTTAACCCCTTAGGCACCAGGTCGCAGTTCGGCACCTTGTGGCGCCAAAGCGAGGCCTAGCTCCGGTGGGAGCCGCCATCTTAGATGGCGGCTCCACCCCCGGGTTCCCCCTCACTGCCTGACATCCTCACGCATAGCGTGATGACGTCAGATAGCCAAGGAACCCATAGCTGTCCGGAATCCCCTGGTGAAGAATGAGATAGGGGGTTCATTTGAGGGTTCAGAGATGCTGTGAGGTTGTGTATAGAGAGGCTGTGTATAGAGATGCTGATGGGGTTGTGTATAGAGATGAGTATTTTTTAAGCTTTTTGTATACTTTAAAAAAAAAAATTCATGGCAGCTAGGGATTAATGTTTGGTATCGTTGGATCGGCCAGAGCATGGCCTTTCCAACGATACCAAACATGACGATGTTAAAAGTTAACAAAAAAAAAGTCACCACAATGTATCCAAGAGGAAATAATGTTACGCCAAATCGATTGTTCTCTTTTTATTCCCGAGCCTTGTAGAATTTCCCAAGAAGATCTCAATGCTAAAAATGTCGAACTGATATCCCGAGACGACGAGAAGAAACTCGTTAAAGATGGCGAAGACGTGGACGTTAAGTGCAAAGCTGGGTCTAAAAGTCCATTTGGGGGGATTCAAGGAAAGGGTGAATGTAGTGACGGGAAAATGAGATACTCCAGGTGCTTTGTGGGAGGTAAGAGCAGAACATGTTTACACACGTCGTTATTTCTGTTTGTGCCCTTGTGTTGGTTTTTTTAATACAGTTTTAAGATATTTGATATCACTGAAACAAACTGAGGAATCAATTCAGGATTTAAGACTAAGATCCGGAGTTTACATGATCTCCGTCTGATCGATCATCTCTCCTGTGGAGTAACTTCCATTCACCTGCATTTACAACTATATCCGGAAGATGGTCAGTGTGGGGAACATGTCACCGCATTAGGTGTCTGGTGATGTCTAGGTCTATTTGTGTGTGTATATCTATAAATATATTGTATGTGATGGGTGGGTCATGAGTTTCAAGTAGGACGTTAGTGGGATTTGGTTTTCTAGGGATGAATGAATCAGGGCAGCCATAGCTGTTTATTTTTGTTTGTTTTTGCTGAGACCACTCTGGGAGAGTTTGTCGCTCATGACACACAAATGGCTGTAAATGCTACATTTTATCCCACAGGCCGTGCTCTCTGTCCTATCAGCCCATCTGTTCTTCAATCTAACTTTTTTTTTTTTAATCATTCACAGCTTTCTGCCGAATAGAACCAGACAAAATCGATGGAAGCAATTTGGAGCTGGATCCCACACAGAACTCTGACGCTTATTATGGAGATGGAGAGGATGTTCATTTCATTTGTAGGGAAGGTTTCTGGAGCTTTACAGGGTCCCTGGTGGCAACATGTGAGGACGCAGACCTTCAGTACCCGACATGTGTCCCTGAAAGTGAGTTGAACATTGATAGTGATAGTTTGAACTTGTCTGGGTTATTTTCCCATTCGTGACGCCCCCCCCCCCCCTTTACATTCCCTCTTATCTTTTCCCTTCACCTACCACCGTCCTGTCTCCCTTAAAGAGATCCTGTATTAAAAATAGAATTCCCTGTCGCTGCCCTTAAGCCTGGGGTCAGACCAGCGCACTTTTAACGTGCGTTCTGGCGCACTTAATTACGGCCGCACTAGCAGCAGATGACGGGCAATGACGGCCAATATACGAAGTACGGTCGCACGAAAGTCCGGCCGCGCAGCGCAAGTGGAAAACGAACGCATTTTTTCGAGAACGCCGAACCGCTAGTACGGACGTACAGAGTGCGCAGCTGCGGCATAGCGGCGTGATTAGGAGATGTCAGACGCTGCTAATGTCCAGCCTACATAACGTCCAGACGCAAAAAGAGTTTTATTGACGATCCGAAAAAATCACGCACGAAAAATGCACATCGTATGACCGTTTTCGCGCACTCCGTGAAAAAATACGTCAATTCGTTCGGACGCACTTTTTTACGTTCGCGTGTAAAAATGCTTTCGTTTGACCCTAGTCTAAATAATTGCTAAAAATCCAGCTGGCATCCTCTGCCTAATTATTGTTTATTATTTTGTTTTCTTTGTTTTTGTAGCTTTTACTCTCCCTTTTCTCGCTCGCTGCGCACTGCTCCCCCTCTTTGGCTCAGGGATTCCGGAAACCTGTAAGTCCCTGAAGTTCTCTAACACAATGTGTGCTCCAATACAACTTGTGTAGTGTAGGAATCACAAATTGCGCAGCACTACAGGACTCGTACACTTTACATACATTATTGGCTAGTTCTGCAGCGCCTGCGCAGATCGATGGATCGGAGCTGCACGCGCATGCACAGATCTGATCCATCAATGCCGCTCTGAGAACAAACACTCGCTACAGTGATTGGTCTCACAGGGTGACGTCGGCCGCTCTCTGTGTGTGACATCACTAGTAACCGATCTGGTAACCGGCAGCCGGGAAATTCAAAATCCCAGCTGCTGGTGACGTTGAGTGGGGTGGAGGAAACTCCTCTACTTCATAAAGTGTTTTAACCAGATCAGGGTAGTGGGGGGAGGGGCACACTCCTCACATCCTGACCACTTTTAAAAGATAAAGGATGAGTAGAGGGTCCCTTTAGAAAAAATGAAGCAGTGCAGAATTTGCACCCAAAGAAGAATGTTAACTAGTAGAGCTGTGCCTTATTAACTCTTGTATTCTTCATCAGACGATGCTCCAATCCTCCCCGGTTTCCTCCTCACATCTACGTCCTCTGTCCTCCCCAGCCCTCCACTCCTAATCGTGCAGCAGGAATCCCACCTGTTCCTCCACATTTTGGTCACAGTTCCCTGTATGATGTGCAACAAGTTTAATATTAATACATTGTCACTACAAGACATAAAACATTTTGAATAAAAAAGTAAAATATATAATATTGTAATAAAAGTGCCATAAAGATTTAGACCGTTTTCAAATGAAGAATAAAGATGGATTCCGGAGTGAAGTTTTGTCGGCGCCGCTAAAAACCTCTAAATCTTTAACGTCTTTGCATTGAATTGACATGTTTTAGACTTTCACATTTTTTATTTTGACCATGCAGGTGTTACAGTATTATTATTCTTTTCCCCTTACAGGAAGCTGTGTTATAGATCAATCCGCTCTCGAAAGAAATAATTTGCAACAAACCCCTAAATATTATTATGAAGATGGAGAAAGTGTTACATTTACCTGCAAGTCGGGATCCAGAGCCGCCTCATCAATGACGAGAAACTGCGTCAACAAAAGACTGACGTATCCAAGATGCGTGAGTATCTAGAAATCACAAAGGTAAATTCTGTGAGTTAATTCAGCCAGTAGTGGAGGGTTTTCTCTGTCGCTCTTTGCTGTTTCTTGTTTTGTGTTTCGCTGTGTCTGTACGTTGTCTAAGTTGTATCATGTAACAGATTTCTGTACCCCCAAAAGGGTCACATCTGCCAATGCTGCTCCCTTGTAGGACCCTGTGTTCTAACCCAGGTAGACTACCGTGCCTTCCTCCAGTCCTTAGACGAAGCCCTTTCACTGCTGAAGACGTGTGGGGAACGTACTCATTGGCTACTAAGGAAAGATGGGGGTGGAGATTGGGGGTTCCTTTGAACCCCAATATCTCCCGACTGTTGGCAGTTGGCAGTATCATGTTTGGTACTCTGTGGTACTCTGCAGAAGTGGCCAAAATAGTGAAGAACAAAAAGACAGCATTCAATAATTATAAAAACACTCAGAGTGAAGAAGATAGGCAAACCTATAAAATTAGGCAGAAAGAGGCAAAGCAATTTTATAAGAGCTTCCAAAGCACACGCAGAAGAGAAAATAGCTCAGTCAGTAAAAAAGGGGGACAAAACATTTTTTAGATACATAAACGAGAAAAGTAAAACAAGGATTAGTTAGATTAAAAACAAAGGAAGGAAGGTATGTAGAAGAGGATAAAAGTCTCGCTGACTGCCTCAATGAATATTTTTGTTCAGTCTTTGCAGAAGAAAAGGAAGGAAAGGGACCTCAGTTAGGAGAGAACACTAAAGAGACATTTACATATCAGTTTACAGAGGAGGAGGTTCTACAGCAGCTGTCTAAAGTAAAGACAAATAAGTCAATGGGGCCTGATGGGATCCACCCTAAATTATTAAAAGAGCTCAGTGATGTAATAGCAAAACCGTTAGCAAGGATTGGTTAAATAAATCTGTTAACGGGAGTCGTCCCAGAAGACTGGAAATTAGCAAATGTTGTGCCCATTTACAAGAAGGGTAGTAGGGAGGAATCGGAACTATAGGCCAGTTAGTCTTACGTCAGTAGTGGGGAAATTAATGGAAACCATGTTAAAGGAAAGGATTGTTGAACATCTAAAAACACATAGATTACAGGATCAGAAACAACATGGGTTTACCTCAGGGAGATCATGCCAAACTAATCTTATTGATTTTTTTTGATTGGGAAATAAAAATAATAGACACAGGTGGTGCAGTAGACATTGCTTATTTAGATTTCAGTAAGGCTTTTGATACTGTTCCGCATAGAAGCTTATCAATAAATTGCAAACTTTGAGCTTGGATTCCAATATTGTTGACTGGATTAGGCAGTGGCTGAGTGACAGACAACAGAGGGTTGTGGTAAATAGAGTTTATTCGGCGCAAGGTCTTGTTACCAGTGGGGTACCTCAGGGGTCAGTACTTGGACCCATTCTCTTTAATATTTTTATTAGTGATATTGCAGAAGGTATTAATGGAAAAGTGTGTCTTTTTGCTGATGACACAAAGATTTGCAACAGGGTTGACGTTCCTGGAGGGATCAGCCAAATGACAAATGATTTAGGTAAACTAAAAAAATGGTCGGAGTTGTGGCAATTGAGTTTTAATGTGGATAAGTGCAAGATAATGCACCTGGGACGTAAAAACCCAAGGGCTGAATATAGAATATTTGATACAGTCCTAACCTCAACATCTGAGGAAAAGGATTTAGGGGTTATTATTTCAGAGGATCTAAAGGTAAGTAGTCAATGTAATAGAGCAGCAGGAAATGCTAGCAGAATGCTTGGAAATGCTAGCAGAATGCTTGGAAATGCTGCAGAATGCTTGGAAATGCTGCAGAATGCTTGGTTGTGTAGGGAGAGGTATTAGCAGTAGGAAAAGGGAAGTGCTCATGCCACTGTACAGAGCACTGGTGAGACCTCACTTGGAGTACTGTGTGCAGTACTGGAGACCGTATCTCCAGAAGGATATAGACATCTTAGAGAGAGTTCAGAGAAGGGCTACTAAAATGGTGTACGGCTTGAAGGAGAAAAGTTACCAGGAAAGGCTTAATGATCTTAACATGTACAGCTTGGAAAAAAGACGCGACAGACGAGATATGATAGAAACCTTTAAATACGTAAAGGGAATCCACAAGGTAGAGGAAGGGAGTATATTTAAAAGGAAATAAAGTAGCAAAACAAGAGGACATAGTCTTAGATTAGAGGGGCAAAGGTTTAAAAGTAACATCAGGAAGCATTATTTTACTGAGAGGGTGGTGGATACATGGAACAGTCTTCCAGTAGAAGTGGTAGAGCCAAAAGAGTAATTGAATTTAAGCAAGCATGGGATAGGCATAAGGCTATCCTAAACAAAAGATAAATCCAGGTTAAGTATCCATGTAATTGGGCAGACTAGATGGGCCGAAAGGTTCTTATCTGCCGACATTTTTCTATGTTTCTATGTTTCTATTAGAAAGGTCAGAGCATGTTAATCAGATATTTACACCCCTCTGTGAGCAGGTTTACTGGTAGGCTAATCTGATCATCAGATAGTAACAGACAATGACCTTCTTGCATAATCACAATCACACAAACATTCTGCACATGAGGACAATGAAAATAATAAAAAACTTCAGGCCTGCACCCCAAATCTAAAGAGACGCACGTTACACATCATTTTTAAACGTTATACCCCCTGGCATAGCAAGACATGAGGAAGTGTGAGTGAGCCGGTGCTGGTGTTATAGAGGTGGTACAGTTGCGTTGGCACAAAGCTCTTTATAGAATGGATAATATTCTATACTGAGCGCAGGCGACACAATGTCCATTAAAGTGACAGAGAATAAACCGTGCAGAGAGGGATTCTGCAAATGTCTGGGTCTATGTATGTGGCTGTATGTGCTCAGATCACATTCTGGATCCTCTTGCTTTTAGGTTGTAAATGTGCGGCTTAGTGAATAAACCCTCAGCCGGGCGTCTGATCCTCATTATAACGTCACATACATTAAAGGACGCAGATACATGGAAGTAACGCTCCTTTCTTTCTTCTTCCAGAGGAAACTTCCGTATAAAATGAAGCCGACACAGAAAGACGATGGCGGAAAAGCATGAAACGTTCTCCTTCCCTTAGTTTTATAGATGTATATATTGTGGAATCCTGATCCATAGCGCAGCGCATTAACGCACGTATTACTTCTAAGGTTCCGCATCCAAAGCCTCTGTGAACCAAACACCGCGGATACACAATCTGCATCGAAACAAATGTTATTCTCCATTTACCCGTTCAATAAAATGATAACATTACGTCAAACCTTCACCCCGAGCCGCGCACTTTCATTTCAACTGGGCTTAAGAAAAAAAACTGTGTGTAATGTGTCTCCAGGCTGTGTGTGTGACGCGTCTCCGGGCTGTGTGTGTGACGCGTCTCCGGGCTGTGTGTGTGACGCGTCTCCGGGCTGTGTGTGTGACGCGTCTCCGGGCTGTGTGTGTGACGTGTCTCCGGGCTGTGTGTGTGACGCGTCTCCGGGCTGTGTGTGTGACGCGTCTCCGGGCCGTGTGTGTGACGCGTCTCCGGGCCGTGTGTGTGACGCGTCTCCGGGCCGTGTGTGTGACGCGTCTCCGGGCCGTGTGTGTGACGCGTCTCGGGGCCGTGTGTGTGTAACGCGTCTCGGGGCCGTGTGTGTGTAACGCATCTCGGGGCCGTGTGTGTGTAACGCATCTCGGGGCCGTGTGTGTGTAACGCATCTCGGGGCCGTGTGTGTGTAACGCATCTCGGGGCCGTGTGTGTGTAACGCATCTCGGGGCCGTGTGTGTGTAACGCATCTCGGGGCGGTGTGTGTGTAACGCATCTCGGGGCGGTGTGTGTGTAACGCATCTCGGGGCGGTGTGTGTGTAACGCATCTCGGGGCGGTGTGTGTGTAACGCATCTCGGGGCGGTGTGTGTGTAACGCATCTCGGGGCGGTGTGTGTGTAACGCATCTCGGGGCGGTGTGTGTGTAACGCATCTCGGGGCGGTGTGTGTGTAACGCATCTCGGGGCGGTGTGTGTGTAACGCATCTCGGGGCGGTGTGTGTGTAACGCATCTCGGGGCGGTGTGTGTGTAACGCATCTCGGGGCGGTGTGTGTGTAACGCATCTCGGGGCGGTGTGTGTGTAACGCATCTCGGGGCGGTGTGTGTGTAACGCATCTCGGGGCGGTGTGTGTGTAACGCATCTCGGGGCGGTGTGTGTGTAACGCATCTCGGGGCGTGTGTGTGTAACGCATCTCGGGGCGGTGTGGTGTAACGCATCTCGGGGCGTGTGTGTGTAACGCATCTCGGGGCGGTGTGTGTGTAACGCATCTCGGGGCGGTGTGTGTGTAACGCATCTCGGGGCGGTGTGTGTGTAACGCATCTCGGGGCGGTGTGTGTGTAACGCATCTCGGGGCGGTGTGTGTGTAACGCATCTCGGGGCGGTGTGTGTGTAACGCATCTCGGGGCGTGTGTGTGTACGCGTCTCGGGGCGGTGTGTGTGTAACGCATCTCGGGGCGGTGTGTGTGTAACGCGTCTCGGGGCGGTGTGTGTGTAACGCGTCTCGGGGCGGTGTGTGTGTAACGCGTCTCGGGGCGGTGTGTGTGTAACGCGTCTCGGGGCGGTGTGTGTGTAACGCGTCTCGGGGCGGTGTGTGTGTAACGCGTCTCGGGGCCGTGTGTGTGTAACGCGTCTCGGGGCCGTGTGTGTGTAACGCGTCTCGGGGCCGTGTGTGTGCAACGCGTCTCGGGGCCGTGTGTGTGTAATGCGTCTCGGGGCCGTGTGTGTGTAACGCGTCTCGGGGCCGTGTGTGTGTAACGCGTCTCGGGGCCGTGTGTGTGTAACGCGTCTCAGGGCTGTGTGTGTAACGCGTCTCGGGGCCGTGTGTGTGTAACGCGTCTCAGGGCTGTGTGTGTGACGCGTCTGGATACACGGGGCAGTATTACAATGTTGGTGCTAACTTAACCAGAGCTGTTGTAAACTTAAAACCTCCATAGGCTATAATGGCTCTTAAGTTTGCAACAGCTCTGGTTAAGTTAGCACCAAGTATGTAATATGGCCCAAGGTGGGTTGCAAGGCAGGTTGGGGTGGCAAGGGCAAACACAGGTTTCAGGAGTAGTAACTCACAGGACTGAGAATAAATGGGTAACAATGCTGAAGCACTGAATGATGGGAGGTGTAGCCTTTTATTGGCATCAGTCAGTTCTTATTTGCTCAGATGAATGAGTACAAGTATACTGGGAAAACCGGGGTGAAAGTACTGATGTCCAAGAACAGAAGTATCAGACTACATCAAAACCTGGTCCTGGATGTGCTGAGGTGACAGGAGGCTGCTGGGTCGGGGCACGTGTGAATCAGTCCTGCCACAGTTCTTGGTTTTATGCCATGGCTCTGGGCAGGGGCCATGACACCCAGGATTGCTGGAACGCTGGTACGATGAGCCTTAGCAGATATGTTCATCCATAAGCTGGACATGATCCTTAATACTCAGTATACGTTGTTGTGGATATATCGAGGGAGATCGCCACTTCTCTGCTTTCGCCTTATGTGCTGCTACTTATATTTTTAATAATAGGTGATTGCGCAGTGGGTAAGGGTGGATATTGGTCCGGCAAACATCTAAGTCCATTTGATCAAGAAGGAGAGAAGCACAGAGCATATGTTCTGTTAGAAAGCTTCATCCAATACACAACAAATTTAGGACATATCCATCACATATGGGGTTGGGTACACTGGTGTATACAGAGCCACCAGCATGTATCCAGAAGTGACGGGTTTGCTTGGTGCATTGTGGCAGGAGTAGTAAACCATCTCATCGCTGGTTTTATGGGTTGTTCCTGTAATGGTGCAAATAGAAACCTCCCAAATGTTCTGCCAGTCCTCCCCTTCTAGTTTTGAGCCAAAGTCTCTCGCCCATGCCTCAGGATTGCCCAACAAAGTATAGGAGGACAGACGAATGACAGATGACTCAGGCAAAGGCTCTCCTTATTGACTGTAGAGCAGAGCTTTCCAAACTCTTTGTGCTGGTGACACTTTTTAGACCTGCATCATTTGGTGACAGGGTAATTCAGTTTTACTGGCAAACTCTGTTTAAACAAACTCGTTATAATAGATACGGACACACGCATTGTAACAACGAAATACATGGTGACACAACGTATCGCATGAAACCTTTTAATTTATATCTTTTAAAATATGATTTGTAAGATAATAACATATATTGTTGAATAACACCAATAACCTCTTACAATTTTAATGGGATGTATGAGGTTGATGGGATGAACACAACTTCTGAATTTATTTTTATTTATTTGCAAAGTATTTTACCAGGAAGGATACATTGAGATTTCTCTCATTTTCAAGTATGTCCTGGGTTCAAGAACATTGAAATTTTACAGTCGTTACAGAAATACAAAGTAATAAATGCAAGATATTAAAAACACAAATATACAAATTAACACAGAAAATAAATATGTAAGTAATATAGTCACTGTGTTTACAGGTGCATTCTGTATATAGTCATTATGTTACATGTTTACAGGTGCATTCCGTATTGAGGTAGGTTAATATGGATCTCTTAAGGGACTTTAGATTGGGGGAAGATTTGATGGCGTCTGGGAGGTTATTCCAGAATTGCGGTGCTCTGTAGGAAAATGAGCATCGAGACACTTTCTTTTTGTTTTGTGGTATTGCAAGTAAGGTGCTGGTTCTGGATCTGAGGTTATAGGATGAGGGAACGGCTAGGGGAAGCAGCCTATTCAGGTAGGGTGGTAGCTTCCCAGAAAATCTCTTAAACACCAGTTTGGAAAAGTGAAGGGTGCGTCTAGATTCCAGCGACGGACAGTTTAGCTCTTTTAACATGTCACAGTGGTGGGTCGTGTAGTTATATTGTAGCGCAAAGCGGCAGAATGAGTTATACAATGTAGTAAGTTTATGAAGGTGTGTTTGAGGGGCAGCTGCATACAATACATCTTGGTATTCAATAGCCGGCATAAGCATTTGTTGTACAATTTGCTTTCTTACCGCGGGGCTCAGGCAGGATTTGATTCTCTACAGGGCACCTAGTTTGGGGTAAAGTTTAGATGAGACTAGTTGGTGGAATATTAGACAAGGACACTCGCATTTCATCATCAAGCATTTTTAAGTTTGCCATTGTTGAAAAAGAAACGTCACAAATGTATGTAGTAGAAAACTGCAGAAGAATTTTTAATGCTTTTTAGCTATTTTTGGATGTATTTTTAAAATGCGAATCCAAAAGCTTAGTCACCCTCTTCATACATCAGTAACAGATTTCGATCATATTTTTATGTCAGCTAATTCTTTTTTTCTGCACATATGTATATTTTGTTGTATCCCTGGCCAGGTCATTATATTCTGCTGCCCCTTTCTGTGTTTTCTTTGTTATGTATTGAGGTATTATGTTGTCCTCCATCCAGCAGATGGCAGCATAGTAAATGTGTGCATTTGTTCTTATGTGTAGTTTGTGTCTCTTGTGTGTATGTCTCTGTGTGTTAGTTTTATGCTGTAATAAATCAGTGAAATTCTCTCCACATTCTTGTCTGTATCAGTGAGCAGTTATTCATTCTAATACACAAAACTGGCGACGAGGATGGAATCTCAGTAACAGAACACTGCAGAAAATATACAGAAATCAGCCGGAGTGAAGAAGTTGAACTTTATTCAGACATATACATTTACAAATATCTCCAGCATGGCTTCTCTGGGACACATGGAGGAGTTTGATCTGATTAATCCATCTTCATGGGACTCGTATGCTGACAGGTTAGAAGTTTTCTTGGAAGCTAACAACGTGACTGATGCTGCTCAGAAAAGAGCTGTGTTACTTAGTGTTATTGGATCGAAGACTTTTGATACTGTTCGCTCACTGATTTTTCCTAAAAAAACAAAAGACTGAGCTAACGGTTACCTTTCCAGGCCATTCGGCTATTCAGAGAGCAGGCAGTTTGCCAAATCCTGGCGAATTGCCTGAACATACGGTGCCTGTTCGGTGCCTGTTCGAGGGCAGTGAAATCCCCATAGAGAAGCACTGCTTCGACTATTCAGAGAACAAAAACCAGCAGTGAAAGGTTCCTGAAATGCCCTGCTGTTTGGTGCAGTGCTGTATCTTGGCCTAGGCCAACAAGGCCTAGGCCTAGGGCAACACTTTCCAGGGCAGCAGCAAAAAAGCTGCCACTATGCGTCTGACAGGGGCAAGTGCATGGAGGGCAGGCTGGAGCTGATCGGAACATCATGCGCAGTCTGCTGTTCATCCTGTGTATGAGGCTCTCCTGATGGAATCTATTCCGAACCATCCTTTACATGCAGGTGACATTGCTTGTATGACGGCTAAAGACTCTTTGCTGGTCCGTGTGCTCAACTGGGTTTGGAGGGGGTGACCAAAATCGAAAGTTGATGAGATGTTCAGATCATTTGTAGTGCGTCAACATGAATTATCTTAATGCTTTTAAGAATTATTTTGTTGGATGCGCCACCACCCTGATTGCTAAGCTAGGAAATGACACGCAATCAGGAAGGCCGCACGCAGGTCAGGACCCACCAACAGTGCAAAGACCCCGTAACCAGTGCTGTATTTTGGCCTAGGCCAACAAGGCCTAGGCCTAGGGTGGCACTTTCCAGGGGGCGGCGGCCCGCACTGGTGGCCCCACCCCTAAAAAAACCCAATTTTTTTTTTTTTTTACTTTTGCAAAGTATTTTGCCAGGAAGGATACATTGAGATTTCACTAATTTTCAAGTATGTCCTGGGTAGGCAAGGCCTAGTCTTTCACTTTTCAGGGGGCAGCAAAAAACCTCACCACTAAATGGGTTACTCACAGAGCACCAAAATGACGCCAACATTTTGGTGTTCTGTAGGTCCCTGCACTTCGGGGAATAAAATTTCCCCACCCTGCAGTGAATTCACCATTCACCGCAGGGGCCGGAAAGTGCGTGGAGTCGGCCGCTGAATGCTGACACCGCAAACCCGTGGCCTGCTGTTTTCAAAAGAACTACTGAACGAAAATGTCTGGAATTTACATGTAAGATCCTATGATTGATAATAAAAAGTTGTGTTACAGAAAAAAGATAAAACGCTTTTTAAAAAGAGGGGGGGAAATTTTGCTGAAAAATTACTAAAAGGTACTAAAAAAAAAATCAATAAAGACTTTTTACTGCAGATTAAAATAATAAATGGTTTATTAGATATTGCATAAAAAGGGGAATATTTTTAACATTGAAACCTATGGGGTTCGCCTGAATAAACCTGCTGATTGAAAATACCGAACATCCCGGCATTTCACTGCCATTTCTCTGCTGTTTGGTGTTCTCTGAATAGATTAACCATTACTTCTCTATGGGGATTTGCACTGCCTTCAAACAGCACCGTACTTGCTGGCAGTTCGCCAAACTTGTGTGTGAGCATATCACAGAATAGTGGTGTACTTAGGGGAGTGGCGGAGGGCGGACCACCCCAGGTACCAGTGATTATTTGGGTGTCATTAGGGGGTACTAGGAGGTGCCACTGTCACTGTGTGTCAGCTTTGAGCTGTGTTCTCCAACCACGAGCAGCGGAGCAGGGTGTTTGCATACGGAATAAAATCGAATAGAATAAAAATCCCCCCTCTGCTCCCTCCATAGCTCCTCCCCTGCCCCGCAGCAGCTCTAGGAGAGGGGAGGGGAATGTGATTTGTGTGCAGAGAGAGAAGATGACAGTAAACGGCAGGTAAAGGGGGGGGGGATCAGCAGAATATGAAGCCCTGTCTGCTTACTGCTGTTTAAAGTGGACCTTTCCTTAACCAGCACTGCAGTGATAGAAATTTGTCATTGAGCTGCCTGGCTCCTGGTGAGACTGCGTGCGTGCAGGTCACGCGGTCCGGCCAGTCAGGTGGTACTGAGTCTCAGTACCACCTGACTGGCTGAACCACTTGGCACGCACACAGCTGCCCGCCCTTTGGTTAACACGGACTCTCACTCTATTCTGGACTGAACACCCACCGGGAATGGGAATCAAAGCCACGGTGCACCCTCTCGCAGTGGCACCCCACTGCTGACAAGATCGTTCCACGCACAGGCACAGCCGCAATCCTAACGTGGCCTGGAGGTACCTCCTGCTGACTCTGCACACAGCCCTACTGCCGACGGAGGCCGGTAAATATAGAATAAATAATTGCTGTGTGCTCATATTCACTTGGTTTGCTGGGAGTTTTATTGCAGTGGATTCTGATACGCTGACACACACCACACATTGCATTGCTGTGAGTTTTATTGCGGTGATTTCTGATGCGCTGACACACACACCGCACATTGCATTGCTGGGAGCTTTATTGCTGTGGATTCTGTGATACACACTGCATATTACTGTGAGTTTTATTGCCCTGGAGCTCTGGGATATGCTCATACACACTGCACATTACTGTGAGTTTTATTGCTGTGCAGTTCTGATATGCTCATACACAGTGCCCATTTCTGTGGGTTTTATTGCTGTGCAGCTCTGTGATACACGGATATGCAGTGCACACTTCTGTGGATTTTATTGTTCAACCAATTAGAGAGGCTGTGATCCAGTATACTTGACATGCGTGGCTGTTCTTTTGTAAAAATGCTTGAATTTAAACATTTCATAATTTTATTTATCTCAATAGATACATTTGAAATGGTATACAAAATATACAAGTAGGCACTTGGTATCCACTTTTAATATAAAGAGAGGAAAAGGTGGAGCTTTAAGAGGAAAAGGTGGAGCTTAAAGAGGAAGGGTGGGGATTAACCAGGAAGAGGTGTGCCTTTGACGGGAAGGGGTGCCTCAAATTTAAATTAGGGGGTGCACGAGTTTAGTCAGGCCTAGGGCAGCACAAAACCTAAATACAGCACTGCCCGTAACCCAGAGAAATTCAGTTTTAGGCCAGTGCCTGTCAGTGCCATCACTAAACTTCTCCGTAACCAAAAAATGAAATACCAGTCTGGACCTGATCAAATCCCAGCAATGCTGCTGAAAATCAGTGCACCAGCAATTGCAAAACCTGTCGCAACCCTGATTAATGAATCACTGGCGACTGGATACATACCCAAACTCTGGAAGACTGCAAGGGTGGTACCTATCCATAAAAGTGGAGACAATACTTTGGTATCCAACTACCGCCCAATATCACTGCTCCCTGTAATGTCAAAAATTCAGGAAAAATGTGTCTACACTCAATTACGTGATTATTATCAGTATCAGAACTATTTAACCCCAGATCAATCAGGCTTTCGTCCAAACCATTCAACTACAACTGCCCTTTTAAAAGTTTGTAATGATATCCAAGCTGGCATGGAACAAGGAAATCTAACTGGAGCCATCTTCCTTGATTTTGCCAAGGCTGTTGACACAGTAGACCATGGCATCCTATTACAAAAACTTAAGAACTCTGGTATTGGTGATAGTACGTTAACCTGGTTCCAATCATATGTGTCTGATAGGTCTCAATTTGTGTCCATTTCTGACAGCACTTCCCTCCCCCTCCCAGTCACGTGCGGTGTACCCCAAGGCTCGATACTTGGCCCCCTGCTATTCACAATATTCATAAACGATCTGCCCAATGTCTGCAAAGCTTCAACTGTACACATGTACGCAGACGACACTGTAATCTATACCAGCAAACCAAATCTCCCACAGCTGGAGGCTGTGCTGCAAGAACAATTCACAGGGGTAGAAAAGTGGATCGCAAATAACAAACTTTTTCTAAATACTGACAAAACTGTTACAATGCTCTTTGGAACAAAACCTAAACTACACAAATTGCAAACACCCCATCTATGTGTTGGGACAAAATCAAATAGCACGCTGACCACAGTCACTTCTCTCAAATACCTAGGTATGTGGTTAGACCCAAATCTATCTTTTGGCCCCCACATCGAAAAACTCTCATCTAAACTCTACCCCAACTAGGTGCCCTGTACAGAAACAAATCCTGCCTGAGCCCCGCGGTAAGAAAGCAGATTGTACAACAAATGCTTATGCCAGCCATTGAATATGGAGATGCAGTGTATGCAGCCGCCCTGCAAACACACCTCCAGAAACTTACTACATTGTATAACTCATTCTGTCGCTTTGTGCTACAATGTAACTACATGACACACCATTGTGACATGTTAAAAGAACTAAACTGGCCATCACTGGACTCTAGACGCACCCTCCACCTTTCCAACCTGGTGTTTAAGAGCTTTTCTGGGAAGCTACCACCCTACCTGAATATGCTGCTTCCCCCAGCAGTTCCCTCATCCTATAACCTCAGATCCAGGACCAGCACCTTACTTGCAATACCGCAATACAAAAAGAAAATGGCTCGATCCTCATTTTCCTACAGAGCACCGCAAATATGGAATAACCTCCCAGACACCGTCAAATCTTCCCCCAGTCTAAAGTCCCTTAAGACTTCCCTATTAACATACCTCAATACGGAATGCACCTGTAAACATGTAACATAATGACTTTATTTCCTCCATATTTATTTTTCTGTTAATCTGTATATTTGGTCTTGTGTTAATTTCTTGCATTTTACTATTTTGTATTTCTGTAACCAATCAATGTTCTCGAACCCAGGACATACTTGAAAACGAGAGAAATCTCAATGTATCCTTCCTGGTAAAATCCTTTTATAAATAAATAAATAAAAATCTTCCTATAAAGTTTGTTTATTACAGAGTGATAATTCCAAATGCAGGACAAGATCGAGTACTGCATGCTCTCCATGAGAGGCATCCTGGAATAGTCCGCATGAAAGCTTTAGCCAGAAGTTATGTTTGGTGGCCTAAAATGGATGAAGTTATTGAAAAGTGGGTATAAAACTGTGAACCATGTCAATCTACTCGTCAAGCTCCATCTAAAGCCTCAATACATTCGTGGGAAGTGACTAGGTCACCTTGGTCATGTTTACATGTAAGGACAGATGTTTTTTTTTTTGTTGATTCCTTATCAAAATGTCTCAAAGTTGTTTCAATTAAATCTGCTACCTCAGCCACTGTCTTAAGGAGTCTGTTTGCTACACATGGGTTGTCTGATACAATTGTGTCTGATAATGGACCACAGTTTACCTCATCTGAATTCAAAACCTTTATGGCAAGTAACCTTATTCAACATGTTACGATTGCACCATTTCACCCATCATCAAGTGGTGAAGCTGAGCGTATGGTGCAGACCACCAAAGACTCATTAAAGAGAATTATTGAAGGAGATTGGAATCGTAGACTTGCTAGTTTCCTTCTGCAACAACATGGGACACCATGCTCAAGCACTGGCTGTAGTCCAGCAGATCTCATCAAAAGATGTCTAAAAATTTGTGAAGCAAGAATTTCAGTTCAATAAGGACTTTATTGCTTCTACTGTGAGAGTGTTTGCATCTGACAGTGCTGTCTGTGTCAGAAACTATACTTCTGGACCTAAATGGATACCTGCAAAAGTGCTTGTGGCTACAGGACCTTTGTCGTACAAGGTACAAATCCTGATGGCAGAATATTAAGACGGCATATCGATCAGATACGGGAGGGGAGTGATGAAATTGTGCCTGTTGTGCCTCCTGGGTTTTCTGGGATGTCAGATGATGTGAACCCAGGACATACATGAAAACAAGAGAAATCTCAATGTATCCTTCCTGGTAAAATCCTTTCTCAAAAACCCCAATAAACCTATTGGATGATACAACTGCAAATTCTCCAGGAGTTGCTGTTGCAGAGCCAGTTTCTGATGGTCCATCCGAGAGAGCACGGGATGTAGGAATTCGTCCAGTCGAAGCAGCTCCAAACATGGCCCTTGGACGCACAAGAAGAAATATTCGCCCTCCCAGTTATCTCAAAGACTTCGAGACCTGGGGGGGAGGAGGAGTGTTATGTATTGAGGGATTATGCTGTCCTCCATCCAGCAGATGGCAGCATAGTAAATGTGTGCATTTATTATTATGTGGCGTTAGTGTCTCTTGTGTGTATATCTCTGTGTTAGTTTTATGCTGTACTAAATCAGTGAAATACTGTTCCAAATGCTTGTCTGTATCGGTGAGCAGTTATCCATGCAAATACACTAAAGCCTCGATAAGTGAGGAATTACAAAGTGCCGGCGCAAATTACAGTCAGGACGTGCAAGTAAAGATTTTACCAACTCCTAATAACAGGTGTTGTCAGGAACCATGCCCGCTGCTGGATCAGCTCCAGGAAAGGTGCTGCCCTGATGTCTGCAGTAACTTCCAGCACTGATAGGGGTTAATTAAGTCTGCACCAAGCACACACAACACACACCTCTGTCTGTCCATAAAGGACCCCTCCCCATTCAGGAGCTCACCTCAGTATTGAGTCATTCCCAACCTGTTCAGTTCTCTGTTGCTATCCCTGTGTACCAGACCCCCCTGCTTACCTACTGACCATCCGCTTGCCTGACCCCTTTGAACTACGCACCGATACCACCAGAAGATACCTCTGCCAGGTACTCATTCCTGTATACCCTGCATACTGGCTCAATAACCCCTGCGATTAGGTCCCACTATGGCCCGCGCCAGGTGCAACCCTGACAGGTGCTAAATAATTCTGCAATGCAAAATCATTTAACATGCACTAAAACCCCCCGAAAAATCCAATATTCACTTCCCAACCTGCGGCAAAATGGGTGGCCCGATCCACCGCTTCTTCTTCACGGGAGCAGAAGGATACACACACAGCCTGGAGACGCATTACACACACGGCCCGGAGACGCGTCACACACACGGCTCAGAGACGCGTCACACACACGGCCCGGAGACGCATCACACACACGGCCCGGAGACGCGTCACACACACAGCCCGGAGACGCGTCACACACACGGCCCGGAGACGCGTCACACACACGGCCCGGAGACGCGTCACACACACGGCCCGGAGACGCGTCACACACACACGGCCCGGAGACGCGTCACACACACGGCTCAGACGCGTCACACACACGGCCCGGAGACGCGTCACACACACGGCCCGGAGACGCGTTACACACACGGCCCGGAGACGCGTTACACACACAGCCTGGAGACGCATTACACACACGGCCCGGAGACGCGTCACACACACGGCCCGGAGACGCGTCACACACATGGCCCGGAGACGCGTCACACACACGGCCCGGAGACGCGTCACACACACGGCCCGGAGACGCGTCACACACACGGCCCGGAGACGCGTCACACACACAGCCCGGAGACGCGATACACACACAGCCCAGAGATGTGTTACAGCCCAGAGACGCATTACACACACGGCCCGGAGAAGCGTTACACACACAGCCCGGAGACAGGTTACACACACAGCCCGGAGACGCGATACACACACAGCCCGGAGACGCGACATACACGGCCCGGAGACACGTTACACACAGCCCGGAGATGCGATACACACACACAGCCCGGAGACGTGACATACACGGCCCGGAGACACGTTACACACAAAGCTCGAAGACGCGTTACACATACAGCCCGGAGACGGTTTATACACACAGCCCATTTTATTTTCTTAAGCCCAGTTGAAATGAAAGTGCGCGGCTCGGGTGAAGTTTTGACGTAATGTTATCATTTTATTGAACGGGTAAATGGAGAATAACATTTGTTTCGATGCAGATTGTGTATCCGCGGTGTTTGGTTCACAGAGGCTTTGGATGCGGAACCTTAGAAGTAATACGTGTGTTAATGCGCTGCGCTATGGATCAGGATTCCACAATATATACATCTATAAAACTAAGGGAAGGAGAACGTTTCATGCTTTTCCTCCATTGTCTTTCCATGTGCCGGCTTCATTTTATACGGAAGTTTCCTCTGGAAGAAAAATGAAAGAAAGGAGCGTTACTTCCATGTATCTGCGTCCTTTAATGTATGTGACGTTATAATGAGGATCAGACGCCCGGCTGAGGGTTTATTCACTAAGCCGCACATTTACAACCTAAAAGCTGAAATAAAAGCAGAAGGATCCAGAAAGTGACACATACAGCCACATACATAGACTCCAGCCAGTCGTGGAATCCCTCTCTGCGCGGCTTATTCCCTGTCGCTTTAATGGACATTGTGTCGCCTGCGCTCAGTATAGAATATTATCCATTCTATAAAGAGCTTTGTGCCAACGCGCCTGTACCACCTCTATAACACCAGCACCGGCTCACTCACACTTCCTCATGTCTTGCTGTGCCAGGGGGTATAACGTTTACAAATGATGCAACTCGGACAACGTACAGACACAGCGAAACACAAAACAAGAAACAGCAAAGAGCGGCAGAGAAAACCCTCCATTACTGGCTGAATTAACTCGCAGAATTTACCTTTGTGATTTGTTTTCTGTCCTTTCAAGAGTTAAACATAATGTAAAAGGGAGAATGAATGATCTCTCGCCCCGTTTCTAGATACACGTCATACTCACTCGTGCATTTTGGATATGTCAGCTTCTTATTCTTGACGCAGTTTCTAGTCAGTTCACTTATAGCTTTGAATCCCGGCTTACAGATAAAAGTAACACTTTCTCCATCTACATAATAATATTTAGGGGTTTGTTGCAAATCATTTCTTTTGAGAGCGGATTGATCTATAACACAGCTTCCTGTAAGGGGAAAAGAATAATAATACTGTAACACAACGATGGTAAAAATATAACATTAGTTCAAGGAATCAAACTCGTACAGATATGATAGAAGATTATTTTATAGATTCAGAAGTTGCAACAACTTCTTCGTCTTCAACGGCTTCGTCTGCGCTTGCGTACTCGGTGGCCATTTTAATTCATACGAGTGATTGCTGCCATTAGAGACATCACGTCTCGTGCCCCGACACACGTTGGCAGGCAGCTGCTGGAGTAAAAACTGCGTTTAAAAGCACCTCACGGCTCCCGCTTCCCTGCAAGGACCCCTCTGCACCGCTGACACCTCGGGTGAGCCCGCAGGTAGATTTTATGCAAATTTTTCTAGCGGGACTTTTTTCTAAGCCTGTAAAACTTCTGGTGATCCCCGATATTTACCCCTATCAACCTTAATAATATATTTATATATATTACCCAACGGGTGAGCCCCATTTTTTTCCCCATGGATCCTCCACAGCTCCCCACTAATCAAGAGGAGCTTAAGGCTTGGCTCCTGACGGCGATCTCGGAAACCCTGCCTTTAGCGTTACCGGCTATGCCCCCACATACCCAGCCAGAGACCCCGGTCCCCTCTAGGGCCCAGTCACCGACCCGCTCAGAGGGTTCAAAGTCTGACCAATCTGAAGCCGCCGAGCCATCCCGCAAAAGACCCTGGAAGGGCCAGTCTGACTCTGCTGGCAAGGGTAAAGGCCCTGCAAAAAGTCCTCCTGCACTTCTGTCCACAAAGAAGGGGATGACATTTATGACCTGGATGTGACGCAGCCGTTCTCTTCCGTCTGTCCTGACTCTCCAGACACCCCTTCGTTGCGGTCAGCCCGGCTACTGGGAGCGCTGTCCTCAGCGCCTCGAGCAGCTTGACCCGCCTGCTTCTGTTTCTCTGCCCTGGAGCCGTTAGGAATTTCCAGAAGGCCGCTCGGTGCCTTCTGATGTTGAGTATATAGTGTAGCGTAGTTTGTAATATAGACACCAGGCGCGGCTGTATGCTTTAAAACAGGATTCTCTCTCTCTGAGCTCTGAGAGTTCTCTGACTTTTAATGAACAAAACACCACCATTTATGCTGAAGTCCAACAGTCATAATTTGCATAAATGACGCACCTTGTCCTACCAATATACTAATTACATTATGTCAGTTATTTACAATAAACATTCTTTACATTTTTTCGCCTTCAGCTCACACAACATTTGTATAATCCATTGTTCTAACACATCAGATTAAATACAAACGCTATCACAGATCCCTTGAATTAAACATGCAGCTCGATAAGGGGAAAAGCCCTGTTGCATAAATTACACAGCAGTAAAGCTTGTTTACTGGCTATACAGAAACACATATACCTACAGGAATATAAGTATTTTTAAAACCAAAGCTACGCCATTTTACACTAAACTAATTTTAACTAAAACCAAACGATGTAAAATATATTTAAAATCACACGATACAATTGAACATAAAGTCTCTTGGGGTTTGAAGCATGGAGCGTTACATCAGCTCCATGACACTGGACGACTACCAGGTTGATTATCACGAGGAGGAAGGAGCCGAATCTGCCGGTGACCCGCCGGTTTCTTGCTCAACGGGTGAGCCCCGTTCTGATGCCATGGCGTTAGTGCCCCTCGCTACCGCGCCGGCACTGCCACGTTCTCTGGTGTCTTCGGATACCCCAGCGCAGATCCTCGACTCTAGAGGACTACCCTTTTTTGACCCGCGCACTACTACCCACCCCAGGTCCTCGGCCTGGCTCCCACCTGATCACATAGCGGAGTTTTTGCGCTTCTGGTTGCGTTGCCCTTTAGAGAAGGCCGACAGAGCGCATTTGCCAGGCGGAGTGTCCTCGCCCAACATTGCCAGACAGGGTCTCTCTGACCCCAGAGTTCGAGGACTTCATCACCTTCATGGGTAGGGCTGGCAGGGATCCTCGCCGAGGTCTGGAACAGGGTGCCTGTGTCGCCCAGGACAAGTTACTGGATGTTTCCGGCCCCCTCTCCCTTATTTTCGTCATGGCAGACGAAGCCTTAACCAACAATACCCCACTAGACCCTGCTTTGGTTCGGGAATGGGCACAGCGTGCCCTAGGCCTGTTAGGGAATGCCAAAGTTGGCATCTCTTCCGAACACCACAAGGCAGCGCTTTTTCGCTTTGATGCTAAGCTAACCAGCATGTGCACTAAAGAGTTGGATCCTGCAGCTAAGGGGTTGCTGTTTGGGGACCCCTTCTTAAAGAAGTTAAACCGTAAGGTTAACGTATATACGAACCTGCAGAAGGTCCAATCTAACATGAAGAGAGTCTTCCACACTCAGACTCGTTTTTCCTCCAGGGCTGGCGCACCAAGGGGTCGGGTCGCAAGCCGAGCCGATACAGTAACTCCTATAGACCCTGCCTCACCACCAACCAGAGCACGGACGTGCAATACCGGCCCAGCCCGATCCTGGCTCGAGGAGTTCCCGTCGGTTGTGGCTTTGCCAGGCCCAGACGTCGCTATTTCACTGGTAAGTACTCCGGCGCTCACGCTCCCACACATACCGGTCATGGGTCGGTTGCGTTATTTCCTCCACAAATGGAGCGAGCTCACATCTGATACTTGGGTCCTGCGAACCGTAGCTGGTTCCCGTCCAGTTTGCTTCCCCGCCTCCAGCCCGCTACTCTTCATTAGAGGAGTCACTGATAGGGGCTATTCTCCCCGCGCGGGATCCCCCACGCTTCATAAGCAATGTGTTCCTGGTCCACAAAAAATCTGGGGATCTTCGTCCGGTCATAAACTTGAAAGCCCTCAATGTTTGTGGCCTATCGCCACTTCAAGGTGGAGGGCATACACCTGCTCAGGGACCTTCTCCGAGACGGCGACTGGTTCACAAGACTGGACATCATAGATGCGTAATTTACGGTTCAAGTCAATCCTGCTCATCGGCCATACCTGCAATTCTACTGGCGCCATGACCTCTGGCAGTTCGTCTGCCTACCGTTCGGCCTCATCTCCGCACTTTGCTGCTTCACAAAGCTCTTCAAACCAGTGATGACCTTCATATGCGCTCAAGGCATCAGGACTAGGGATGAGCTGTTCGGTTCGATCAGTTCGGAGTTCGACTCGAACATTGGCAGTTCGACAGTTCGCGAACTTCAAACTTTTTGGCGAGTTCGAATTTTTTTTTTTTAAAAAGTATAAAAAATGCGTAAAAATACAAAAAAATCTAGAAATAAAGAGACTCTTTACTGCAGAATATTATAAGCAATGGTTTATTAGATATTGAATTAAAAAAATACCTAATGTCTAGGTGCAAAGATTCTCACCTCTAAATGACCTGTGCTCTCAAATGGCATAAACAGGTGTTTAATTAGTGTTTGGAAATAACATGTGCTTTTAATTAGTCTGGTGTAATGAATTTGATACATTGCATGTAGACTGGGGGGTGTCTCCTGAACATGTATCAACATTCAATAACACCTGTGCTCTTCTGAATTCTAAGAAGTGTTCATTTCTCTACTAAATGTTCCTCTGATATGCTGTTTAACCCCTTAACCCTTTCACTGCTGAGCCATTTCACCTTTGTGTACTCAGCTCATTTTTACCGCTTTCGCTCATCATGTTTAAACGCGATTTGAAGCCACGTTTTATTAAATGACCCAGACATATTAGATATCGTTCTTTCCGGCAGACTCCGCAGATTCATAATATATCATTTTTATATGTATACGTCATGTACTGCCTGTATATTATGACAAAAAATGCAATAAAAATAGAATTTTTAATCATCTGCAGTGTGTAAAGTGTTTTTTTTCACATTTTAGCACATGAGCGTTTGCGGTTATGTTTTCTATGGGGTGTGCTTGTACAAAAATTAGAAATGGGGTCTTTTTACAATTTGTGGGGGGAATTTCGTGATTTTTAGCAAACGCACTCCATAGAAAAAAATTATTACTGCAGCATCATTGTTCACACTATAATTGAAATGTGAACAATATTGCTGGATTAATAAAAACAACACACAAAAAAAAAAATGTTTTTTTTTTTTTTTTTACTTTACCTAGTCATGTTTGGTATCATTCGAAAGGCCATGCTCACAGTTCTGGAGATATCGGGGTTCACAGGAACCCCCTATCTCCACCAGGGCATTTCCTTAGGAAATCCCCGGGCAGCTAGGGGTTCCCCGGCTATCTGACGTCATCATGCTATGTGTGATGACATTGGGCAGCGAGGGGGGACCTGGGGGTGGAGCTGCTATCCAAGAGGTGGCCCCCTCCGGAGCTAGGCCGCACTTCGGCGCTGCAAGGTGCTGAAGTACGACCCGGCACTTGAGGGGTTAAAGCCAGGCACTGCTTAAAAGGGGAGACTCTCCCCTTTTAAGCGGTGCTTGGCTTTTGGCGCTGCTCCTTCCTGATCGGGAGAGAGAGGGATCCGAACAGACCCCCCCCTCCCTTCCCGGCTATCTCCGGGGGGGGGGGTCACCTGGAAATCACATTGCGCATGGCGCGATGATGTCATTTACGTCGGGAGGAGCTTGACTTCAGCGTCTGAGGCGCTGAAGTCAGAACGCCACGGGACCCCGGACAGAGAGGTGAGTATCTCCGCTGGGGGTCCCTCACAGCTGATGACGTGTGGGGCACGTCCTCAGCATGTAACGTGCATCAATGAGGACATGTCCCATAGGGCTGTGCGTTTCGGGTTTCGGAATTTTCACGAAATTTCCCGATTCGTGCATTCGGATTCAGATGATTTTCCGAAAACGGCAGATCCGAACAAATTTCCGAGCCAAAACGAAAACTTTTCGAATGGACTAGAAATGTGTAAAATCGAAATTCGTTTTCGTTCCATTCCTGATTTTGGTTCCATTTCAGTAATTTCGGACATCGCATTTTTCGGTTAGATCGCTGATTCTGTAATTTTGTATCATTCCCATCTCAATGTATCCTTCCCGGAAACCCAGAGAAATCTCAATGTATCATTCTTGTAAAACATGAGAAATCTCAATGTATCCTTCTTGTTAAACATGAGAAATCTCAATGTATCCTTCCCGGGAAACCAGAGAAATCTCAATGTACCCTTCTTGTAAAACATGAGAAATCTCAATGTATCCTTGTAAAACCTTGCTGCTTCTGCATTAGTAACACAACACAACACAATGTTTCTATACATCCTACAAATCCGACACTTCACGGGCAGGTTATGGGGACCTCCTAGGCACGATATTTGAATGAATTTTTCGTTTTTATTTTTAACACTTATTTCATGGAAAACTCACTGTTCCTTTAAAAACGTCTTTTTTAAACTTTTCATCCTTGTTTCCTGTCCCCCAGGGCACTACCTGGACCCCCATACACCTTTTATGGCAAATATCTAGCATATATGCCCTCTTGCAGGGCACTCTAAACACCGAACTTTTGAGTCCCATTGACTTGCATTGAGTTCGGATCGAGTTCGAACTCGAACTTTTGAAATTGTTCGAATGCGAACCGAACACGGGGGTGTTCGGCTCATCCCTAATCAGGACCATCATATACCTGGACGATATACTAATACTGGCTCAGGATCCCGTCCAGTCCTCCCATCACACGGCCTTAGTGGTTACACTCCTAAAGAACCTCGGATTCATCATCAACACGGCCAAGTCGGCGCTCCATTCAGCCCAAACTGTCACCTTTCTGGGATTCAAAATAGACTCCACGTCTTGCCAGCTACGTCTCCCTCTGCAAAAGCTTCGAGCCATCAAAAGGACCCTACGAGGCGTCCTGGCAACGGACACCATCTGCCTCCGAGAGCTGGCGAGAGTGGTAGACCTACTCTCTTCCTCCATCCAAGCCATTTTCCCGGGCCCATTGCACTATCGGGCGATGAAACGCATGAAGGCTACGTACCTCCGCCTCAACCCCTCCTACGACCAGTTGGTTCCTATCACTCCAGAGGTTCGAGTGGAGCTCCTATGGTGGCTGCGACATATGGAAGCATGGAATGGGCGTTCCATCTTCGGCTCTCTACCGGACTTCGTACTGGAGTCGGGCGCCAGCCGATCGGGCTGGGGGCAACCTGCGGGTCCGTGTCCACGGGAGGTGCTTGAGCACCAGAGGAACAGCTCCTTCACATCGCCGGCTCCTTTGCCGTCCGCAGCTTTACCCAAGACCTCAGAGACTGCTCTCTACTCCTCCGGATGGACAACATCTCCGCGGTCCAATATGTCAACCGGCTAGGGGGCTCCCGTTCCAAGCTCCTCTCGGACCTTACGCTTTCCCTTTTCAACTACTGTCTGGAACATCTCCCTCAAGGCAGAATACCTACCCGGGTCCTCCAACTATGTGGCGGATTGGTTTTCAAGATACTGGAGAGACTCCAGCGACTGGAACTTTGATGGCGTGACGTTCCGACAGCTATCGACGTTGAAGGGACCTTTTCATCTCGACCTGTTCGCTTCCCGCTTGAACCGCCAGACGCAGGCATAGTTGAAGTGGTAGGGGCCAAAACAGTAATTGAATTTAAGCAGGCATGGGATAGGCATAAGGCTATCCTAAACAAAAGATAAATCCAGGTAAAGTATCCATGTAATTGGGCAGACTAGATGGGCCGAAAGGTTCTTATCTGCCGACATCTTTCTATGTTTGTACTTCAGTTGGCACCCAGATCCGCAGGCGCAGCGGTCGACGCTTTCCTCCAACCATGGCCTCCATCGGGGGCCTATGCCTTTCCTCCTTTTCCGATGATCACACGCACGATCCAGGAAGTCCACAGACGGATAGTTCAGATTCTACTGATCACGCCACTGTGGCCCGCCCAACCCTGGTTCCCACTGATGTGGGAACTCTCTTGCCTACACTCGCTTCTGCTTCCGTCCTTTCCATCCATCCTGCTGTATCCTCAAGGCAGGCCGCACCCGTTGGTTCTGGAGGGCAATCTTCCACTGGTGGCGTGGACAATTTCAGGGGACCCTGCATGCTGCCAGGCCTATCAGATGCAGCTCGCTCCTTATTATGGGAATCCTGGGCTCCTGGCATGAGAAAGAGCTACCGTTACGCCTGGAGAATTTGGTGTAGTTGGTGTGTGCAACGACAGGCTGATCCCGCTACAGCCCCTTTGCCTATAATCCTTAACTTCTTGGTGGACCTTGCCACGGCCGGAAAATCATACCATACTGTTAACTTGTTCCGCTCGGCAATTTTGGCAGCTCACGCTCCCCTGGGTGGTACTCCTGTGGGTTGTGACCCTGCTGTGTGTCGTCTCCTGAGGGGCATTCGGCTCGCTCGCCCACCGGCCCCAAATATGCTCACTTCTGGGATGTGGCGCTTGGCTTAGGCTTCCTGCGTAACTGGACAGATAACAAATCGCTGTCCCTGCGTCAGCTCTCGGTGAAACTAACAGTCCTTTTAGGTTTGGTGTCATTTCAACATGTTTCGGATGTTACGGCCTTCGATGTGCATGCTGTGGCTTTCTCCCCTGAGGGTGTCGTCTTCACGCTCACTAGACGTACCAAAACCCTGTCTACTGAGGTTTTCTACCCTTCCTTTCCCTCTGACCCTCTTCTCTGTGTCGCTCGGTGTCTTACTACCTTCCTCTCCCGCTTAAGCCTTTTGCGCTCCTCTCCGGTTGGCCAGCTCTTGGTCTCCTATGTTTCCCCTCACAAACCGGTTTCCTCACCTACACTGTCTAGATGGGGTCTCTGGCTGATTTCTTTAGCAGGCGTTGCCCCTCACTTTGGCGCTCACTCTGTGCAGGGGGCAGCGGCTTCCTCTGCTGCGGACGCTGGGGGCTCACTGTCCGACAAACTAGCGGCGGCTGATTGGTCTAGGGCAGTCACTTTTTGTACCTTTTATTTTCATCCTCGTTCTCATGCATCTGGGGCTTTGGTGCAGCTTTAAAACTGCAAAATATGAAGCCTCCTGACTTGATATAAAATTGTGGATTATTCCAGCCTTGGTGTTAGAATAATCTTAATTTTAATAAAGACAGGAGGCGAATATTTTTCCCGCCCGCCCGTACCCGTGTTTCTTTGCATTGTACCGGATTTACTACTATATTCAATAAAATAAAATATTTCATTTACATATTTACACTTTGACTTTTTGTCCATTATTTGTCTAACTGTTTTCCTTCCCTTAGTAGGGTTTGCGGTTTGCATGTCTAGTAAGCCTAGCCTAGGGCTACTTTCTCATAATTTGATTAACTATTGATAATTCTTAGCTTTTGGCAAGTCAGTTAACTGTTGATTGCCATGTCCCCATCACATGGTACTTTCACGTATACTCTGTTTTCTCCTTAGCTTGATTTGTTTCTGCGGACCCGTTGGTCTTCCATCTTTTCGGACGCCCGTTGGTTCTGCAACTGACCATCTCTTGACTCCTGCCTAGTCTTGGCTTCCTCCTCTTCAGTTTCCGGGTTCTTCCTACTTCTTGGATCTCTGGATTTTTTACGTCATGGCTCTCCTGCTCGTTCAGCATACAAGAAAAGAGGGCGTGGCTAGGATTTACTACTCTCTTGTTGTCTATTGGTTACTACTGTTGCTTTGTAAACTTTCTTTTGCTGCTGATGTTTTAGTAAAGAAAAGAGAATGCTAAATATTCACCTCCTGTCTTTATTAAAATTAAGATTATTCTAACACCAAGGCTGTGACCCAGTAGCAGAAGCCTCCATGGAGTCCTATGGACTCCAGGAAGGAATGCTCGCGACAGCGCGTTAGCGTGCCCCAAGCATCCTGGAGCCTATCAGCCGTTATGAGCAGGCTGCTGGACTCAGCGCTTTCCTCGCAATCACTGGTAAAACGGGGATGCTAAGGGGAGATTTGCCACAACAGAATTTTCCCCTTAGCATCCCCGGTATAGCTTAGGGCAGATGATCGTGCCCAGGAGTTTGCTATTTATTTTGCCCTTCCACCTTCCACCCAATTATTATTATTATTATTTTTTTTTTCTTTTTGAGTGATTTTACTCACCTTTTCTCCGTTTTACCCAGAAATCCCTGAAGCTTTTCTCCTATACAACTTGCATACTGTAGGACACACAAACAGCACAGCTCTATGGGGTTCACGCACTGTACTTACGCAAGTTCCATAGCGCCTGCACAGAGCGATGGGTCGGTGTTGCACGCGCATGCACAGATCTGATCCAACGCTGCCTCTTTGAGAATGCTCGCTACAGCGATGGGTCTCAGAGGGTGATGATGGCTGCTCCATGTGTGTGACATCACTAGTGACCGATCTGGTAACAAGCAGCCAGGAAATTCAAAATCCCGGCTGCTGGTGAGGCTGGGTGGGGAGAAAGCAACTACTCTACTCCCTCCAACGATATCTCCAGATCGGGGGAGCTGAGTGGAAGGTGGGAGAAGAGGGGGCACACCTCACATCTTGAACAGGACCGCTTAAACCCGCTTCCTATCCTCCAACTCCTTTTTTTTGAGAAAGGATTTTACCAGGAAGGATACATTGAGATTTCTCTCGTTTCAAGTATGTCCTGGGTGGCGAGTATGTACCGTTAGGTGTCTTGCCCAAGGACACTTACTGGAGAGGTGCTCGTCGGGATCAAACCCATGTCGCCACAGGTTCTCGCCATGCAGAGCAGTGATGTTGCCTCTACTCCACCCAGCCGGTACTCGGTTGCTCGACCCCCTGCAATCGCTCCCAACACTCAACAGAAACCGATCTCACAAAGGTTACTAACAACCTCCTTTCAGCTAAATACAATGGCCTCTACTCCATACCGATCCTACTTGACCTCTCAGCTGCCTTTGATACAGTCGACCACCCTCTCCTCATAGAGACCCTCTGCTCTCTTGCTCTCTGTGATACCACCCTCTCCTGGCTAAAAATCATACCTCTCCAATAGATCCTTCTCAGTATCCCTTGCTGGCAATTCCTCCTCTTCAATGCCTCTGTCAGTCGGCGTACCTCAAGGAGCCTATGGTCCTTTTTTCTATCTATTCCTACTCACTGGGTAAACTCATCACCAACTATGACTTAGAGTATCACCTATACGCTGAAGACACTCAGATCTACCTCTCCACTCCTGATCTCTCCCCCTCTGTTCTCTCGCAGGTCAGTGATTGTCTGTCTGGGATCTCTGCCTGGATGGCCGCTCATTAACTGAAGATCAATATGTCCAAGACCGAGCTCCTTCTTATTCCCCTCTCTAACTCTACTCCAATTTCTGACTTCACTATAATTGTTGATGGTTTCACTACCTTCCTTCTGCCCAAGTCCGTTGCCTTAGAGTGACTCTCGACTCCAGTCTTTCCTCCAGCCCCTACATTCAATCACTCTCTTCATCTTGCCGCAATCAACTCATCAAGATCGCCAAAATTCATCCATTTCTGACTGGTGACGCCACCAAGCAATTTATCCACTTGCATGTTATCTCCCGTCTGGACTACTGCAACAACCTCCTGACTGGCCCTCCCAATTTCTGCCTCTTCCCCCTGCAGTCCATCCTAAACACATCAGCCCGGCTTATCCATCTCACCCGTCGCTCTGTCTCTGCCGCTCCTCTGTGACTCCCTACACTGGCTCCACATCCACAGCAGAATCAAAGTCAAAATACTCGCCCTGAAATACAAAACCCTCACTAACGCCGCCCCTCACGACCCGTCCTCACTAACGCTGCTCCTCACTAACGCTGCTCCTTACTACCCGTCCTCACTAACGCCGCTCCTCACTACCCATCCTCACTAATGCCGCCCCTCACTACCCATCCTCACTAACGCCGCTCCTCACTAACGCCGCTCCTCACTACCCGTCCTCACTAACGCTGCTCCTCACTACCCGTCCTCACTAACGCCGCCCCTCACTACCCGTCCTCACTAACGCCGCTCCTCACTACCCATCCTCACTAATGCCGCTCCTCACTACCCATCCTCACTAACGCCGCCCCTCAGTACCCGTCCTCACTAACGCCGCTCCTCACTACCCAGCCTCACCAACGCCGCTCCTCACTACCCATCCTCACTAACGCTGCTCCTCACTACCTGTCCTCACTAATGCTGCTCCTCACTCCCGTCCTCACTAACGCTGCTCCTCACTACCCGTCCTCACTAACGCTGCTCCTCACTACCCGTCCTCACTAACGCTGATCCTCACTACCCGTCCTCACTAACGCTGATCCTCACTACCCGTCCTCACTAACGCTGCTCCTCACTACCCGTCCTCACTAACGCTGCTCCTCACTACCCGTCCTCACTAACGCTGCTCCTCACTACCTGTCCTCACTAACGCCGCTCCTCACTACCAGTCCTCACTAACGCTGCTCCTCACTACCCATCCTCACTAACGTCGCTCCTTGCTACCTGTCCTCACCCCAGCCCACTCCCTAAGATCCAACAATGGCCTGCGCCTGGCATCCTCCATCACTACCTCTTCACATGCCAGACTGCAGGACTTTTCTCGTGCGGCGCCAACCCTATGGAACAAGCTTCCTCGCAATCTCAGACTGTCCCCAAATCTGGCTTCATTTAAACGCTCCCTAAAGACCCTTCTGTTTAGAGAAGTCAACCACCTGAATCTGTAACAAGACGTCCAACTGACCCAAAAACGGTCCTCACCTCTCCCTGCATTAACTCGTCACTTCACTTCCCCCTCCTGTCTCTAATCCCCTCACCCATCTAGATTGTAAATTCCCACGGGAATAGGGCCCTCGTGTCCTCCTGTATCTGTTGGCAGGAATACTGACCTGTCTCCTGTATGTATTGTAGAATTATCCTGTCTTTACCCACTGCACCTTTGTACAACGCTGCAGAATGTGTTGGCGCTTAATAAATAAATAAAATAAAAATATGCGTCTCTGCACCGCACAGATCCATAAACGGGACAGGCAACATTACAAGGACACATCCAGTGTGACTGTGTACATTCGGGGCTTGGGCTACTGGCTGTTGAGGTGCCGGTAATGCGTACCTGCGCATACCACCAGCTAAAAAGCCCTGGCCATATGAATTCATCTTAGAAGTTGTGATTTTACTGGCGGAAATGCTAAAATCCAACTCACCTGGAGGTGCACACAGAGGGTAGGTGAGGTCCTTTTTCTCACATTTTCCATCCAGTGACCCTGTAACGTTAAAACCTTCCTTACAAACGAAGTGAACGTCCTCCCCATCTGCGTAATAACCGTCGGAGTTGCGTGTAAGATCCAGTTCCAAGTTTCGTTTATCGATTTCGTTTTGATTTATGCGACAGAAATCTGCGAATAGTGAAAGTATGTGTTATATAAAGGATAGTAGGGAATGGGTCCTGCCTGAAACGTTTCTTGATCCCACTTGTCGGAGCCTATTCTGAGTGGCGTCCAATGGAAATTAAGCCACCTCCTGGTCACTCGGGAAAACAAGGCTATAAACATGACCCCGAATTAAGAAAAGACTCTCTAGTTAAGACGAATCTGAAGTCGACGTCTCACATCTTTTTTGGAAGCTTTGAGCAATCGTAAACATTTCAGGACCATGTGATGATTTTTCTTTGCTTCTGAATAGGAATGATTTTGGATTGTTTCAATATATAGGATTAGGTTTTGGGTTAATGACGGGGTTAGGGTTCGAAATCATGTATAGGTTACTATTTGTGTTTGCTAAGATAATTTTTTTATTCTTTTAATGATACTGGTGATAGTTTAGAGTTAGGGGTGCTTTAGGGTTAGGGATATTGTTAGTGTTCAGTGTTATTAGTTCTGCTTTTTTTAGGGTTAGGTTACTTATAGTAAGGGATAAAAATAGGGTTTAAAATTAGACCTAGATAATTATTACAATATAATTTCAAAATTTCCATGTGACGGAACCCGTATATCCCGACTGGATATCTCCAAACACTGCTTCCCTCGCGGCAGGACCACAGAAGATTTACAGCAAAATACCACAAACATGAGACAGGGCTCAGATTGAAGTAAACCCAGGAACAACTGTGTATTTCAAACCAGCACTCATAGTTATACATTATACAGGCACAATCCCCTTCATGACAAACAACAGATAAAACAACAAATAAACCAATCACGGAAGAAGGGGCAGGGAAATACAAACTGGGAGATTCCCACAAATGACTCAGGCATGTACAGATTTTTAAACATTAATCCAATTATCTCCCAGGCACATGGACACTTCTTATCAGTAATCTTTAGTTAGCTGGGGGAGGTCAAACAGTGAACTGATGTACAGTGAAAAAACAAAAATATTTATAAGATCCACCAGCTCTGAATTCCCCAATAGTTTATAGCTGTTGTCTCGCTTTAATATAAAAACGTTAGTTTCCACTTCAGCCAGACGAGAGGGCAAATGTTTCCGAAATAGGACACGGCTACAAAAGGTGCGTCTGGTCCCCTGGTCTCTTCCATGGGCCAAAGTCGCTGGGCAGGAGGCTAGCCCACAGCTCCCTCCAGATGCCCCAGTGATGGTAGGTTCCATCACACTCCGCACATACAAGAAATGACTTAGACGTCACTAGACACTTAATGCAGTGACATATCCTCCACACTGCGCAGCTTCCTGTTAAAGATGGACATGCTGGAGAATGGAAGTTACTCCAAGGGGTGTTTCATTCTTCGCACTGAGATCATTCTTCGCACTGGGATCCTTATTTTAGTCTCTAAATTAATTCCACATTTTGCTCCAATGATTTCACCGACTAAACATAATCTTAAAACTGTATTAAAGAAAAACAAACAAAGTGCACGAAAAGGAAATAATGACGTGTGTAAACATGTTCTGCTCTTACCTCCCTCAAAGCACCTGATGTTTCTCAATTTCCCGTCACTACATTCACCCTTTCTTTCAATCCCCCCAAATGGACTTTTAGACCCGGCTTTGCACTTAACGTCCACTTCTTCACCGTCTTTAAAGACTTTCTTCTCGTCGTCTCGTGATATCAGTTCCACGTGATTAGCGTTGAGATCTTTTTGGGAAATTCTACAAGGCTCTGGAATAAAAATATAGCAAATGACATAACGCTGTTTCCTGATTTATACCTTGATGCAACGTCTTTATGAGCACCTGGGAAACAGTATTCTTATTATTGATGAGATTCTTATTATTACACTTGTGCAGTGCCAAAACGTTTCCGATTCGGAATGAATCTGAAGATATACAAACATTTTCAGAAATGTCTGAAATTTTGGTGTCGCACATATCTTGTCTCCCTTTGCCCACTCTATACTTTCCTCTATATCCTTACCCCCCTATGCTATCTTCTATAATCCCTCTATACCTCCATACCAATTGTTAGTTATGGTTAACGTAAAGGTTACTTCTAGGGTTAGAGTTATTGCTTCTTGTTTTAAGGTTACTGTTTCAGTTTGTATTAGGGTTATGGTTTTTGTTTCTGCTTGTTTTAGGGTTAGAATTTGTGACGAATCTCTCTTGTCCGTCTGTCCTGCTCTCCAGGCACCCTCCGTTACGCAGACCGGCCTGTTTGCTGAGTTGCTCGGAACTCAGTGCCTCGAGCAGCCTGATCTGTAGCTCCGGACCCGCTTGGTCTGATCCTCTGCCTCTTTGAATTTCCAGAGGGCCGCGCCGTGCCTTCCGAGGGTGATTGCGAGTACCCTGAATGAGACACCAGGCAGGTTGTGTGTTCAAACAGGATCCAACTGACTTCATTGGAAGAATACACCAGTATTTATGCAAAGGTAACACACACACACACACTTTAAGCTTCCCGCCGACCCCAACAGTTCTGATTGGCTGTTTTCAAGACCACTGCCGGCTACATTCTGGTCCTCCACGGGTTCTTACCTGAGTTAGTCCAGCTTGAAACAGCTGTCAGATTAATCCTCACAATCAACAGATAACAGGGTGAAGCACACAAATTAGCAATCAGTTATCACACACCATTTACATAATCCATTGTCCCAATGAATCAGATTGGGACAGTGTTTGCCTTACATGGCTGACACAACTCACACATGCAGCAGATAGACACAGCATTCTTGCATAATCACAGATCACACAAACATTCTGCACAATAGGCCTGAACCTCCACAACACATCTCCAAGTTCACATTAAAATATTGCATAAAGAAAGGGAATGAAATAAACGCCATTTACTTGGAATGAGTCCTTAAACAGGGGAACACAAAGGGAATAAAGTCTGTCTGTCCCTTCAAGCATGGGAGCGCCGTGTCAGGTCCGTGACAGGGTTACTCTTTTTGTACAAGGATAGGTTTCTATTTCTGCTTGTTGTAGGGTTAGGGTTATGGCTACTTTTAGGTTTAGGACTACGATTTCTGCTTTTTTAGAATTACAGTTGTGGATTAATTTAAGGCTATGGTGTGACGTCCTGCGCCCCCTCTGGCAGAGGTGGGAGTTGCCAGTCATGTTTTTGGACATTCTAGCACATCTGGCGCCCCCTCTGGCTTCTATGGACATTGCATTTAGTTCTGGACATTTGGTTTACATCCAAGCCTGGACCTCACCTGGACTTTAATTGTTCTCATTTGGTCATGTGCTATATAAGCAGGCATCGCCCTAAGAAGGGCGCTGCCTCATTCTGATGTTTCAGTCTGCTTTGTTCCAAGCCTTGATCTCCTTGATACTTATTCACTTACCTTGCAGTTCTGGTAGGGATCTTTTGCTCAGGTTCTCCTGTATGTGTTCTAGTTACCCTTTATTACTTTACTTTCAGGTTTTGGGTTTACTCCTCCGCCAGTTCTGTATTTACATCTGCCTATAGTTTCCCAGGTCATTGGTTATTCATACTGTTTTGTTCATATGGTTCATGTTTGGTATTTATGTTTGCATTTCATGTTTCTTCTCTAGGTTTAAACAGGTTTATGTTTTCACTCATGTTACTCTAGTGTTTAGTTCTCTTATGTCTTTCTGCCTATAGTTTCCCAGGTCCTTGGTTGTTCAACTGTTTGTTTATCTATTGTATATTTAGTTCAGGTCTATGGTTTAATTCTAGTGCTCAGGTCTTTTGTTTCATTGTGGTGTTCTGGTTCCTTGCTGTATATAGTACTGTTGTAAATAAATCCCTTGTTTTGTTTATACATCCATGGGTCATGTCTGTTAATTGCTCAAGTAGCTCACACCCCTTCTGTGCCATGTCAGGTCAGGCCCACCGTCACATATGGTTGCCGTTGTTGCTTGTGTTAGGGTTTGGGTTTTGTGTCTGGTTGTTTTAGGGTTAGTATCAATGTTAAGGATACTTTTAGAGTTAGGGTTATTAGTTCTGTTTGTATTAGTGTAAGGCTGGGTTCACACCTCAGCGTTTTTTAACCGTGCGCGATCGCGTGTTTATTTTACGCGCGTTCGCGCATACAAAAAAACACGCAAATGCGCATTGCAGTGCATTCGCGGCTGTGTCTATGGCTGCGAACGCGCTGCTATAAGCCCCAAAGAAGCTCCCGTACTTCTTTGGCCATCAGACGTTTTACAGCGCATTCCTCCACGCTGTAAAACGTCCAGGTGTGAACCAGCCCCATAGGAAATCATGGGATTTCCTGGGTTGAGCGTTTTACATTGCTCAGGAAAGCGCTGTAAAACGCTGAGGTGTGAATGGGGCCTTAATGTTTCTTTTTATGCCTTTTTTACGGTTAGGATTATTGATTTTTTTTTTTTTTTTTTTTTGTACTAGGGTTAGAGTTCAACTTTGTGCTGGTTTCAGGTTTAGGGATACTGTTTCTAGTAGTGTTATGGTTACTTATAGGTCAGGCTTACTTTGTCTGCTTCTTTCAGACTTACCGATTTTGCTTTAGGTTATGGTAACTGTTGCTTGCATTAGGGTTGGGGTTCCTATTTCTGATTGTTTTAGGGCTAATATTACTGGTAGGATTTGGTTTAAGGTTACTGGTTCTGTTTGTTTTAGGGTTAGGGTCGCTTATTCTAGTAAGGTTATGGTTACTTCTAGGGTTAGGATTACAGCGTATGCTTCTTTAAGACTTACAAGTACTGATTTTCTGTGGGTTATGGTAACTGTTGCTTGTATTAGGGTTGGGGTTAGTGTTTCTGCCTGTTTTATGGATAAGTCCTAGTGTTTGGGATACTTTTAAGGTTAGGGTTACAGTTACTGTTTCTAATTCTATTACCATTAGTGCTAAGTTTAACGGTGGTGGTTCTGTTTGTTTTAGGGTTACTGTTTCTGCTTCTATTAGTGTTGGATCTAAAATTACTGGTTCAGCTTGTTTTAAGGATAGGGTTACTGTTACCATTTCTACTTACTGTTTCTGCCTCCTTTAGGGATGTGGCTGCTTTTGGGGTTAGGGTTAGTAACACAGTACAATTAGTACAATTTTATTCAGTAAACTGAATTATTCCGCAATGATTCGAAAATTTTTGGATCAATTTGGAAACACTCGATTCTGCATTTCAGTGATTTGGAATCTTGGATGCTCCCGAATTGCCAGAATGCTATCTTTTTTCATCCAAATTCATACAAAACTAAAATCCACATTCATTGACACAGATAATCCTATTTACAGTTTAAACACAGGGTGTTATGTAACAGGAGAGGATAAAGGGACGTAAGAAGGTTCTGACTGTACTTACTGAGACATTGTGGAAGATCAGACCACTGACCATTTTCACACTTAACATTTATAGGCCCAGAGATACCGTGATGCTCATCACATTCAAACTCCACACTGGAACCGGCATCATATCCATCCTGTTTAAGGTGGTCAGCTTTTACTCTTCCGTTTGGAACGTCAGGAGCCGACTTACATTTATCTATGAAACAGTATATAAAACATTATCAACATTATCATCATTTATATTGCGCCAACAGTTACTGCAGCACTTTACAAAAACCAAAAGGGAACAAGATACAGATAAATGGACATATTATTATCATTATAATGGATGGAATCACTAGCAGGGTTATTCAGAGAGTGGTGAAAAGCAGGAGAATGACTGGAGAATGGAAAATGCGAGGTCAAAATAGCCAAACCAGAAAAATTCTCCCATTCATCTCACTTTCCAAATTGGCTATTTTGACCTAGAATTTTCCATTCTCCAGTCATTTTCCTGCTTTTCACCGCTCTCTGAATAACCCTGTAGGTGTAGAGGGCTCTGATCATAAGAGCTTACAGTCTAGAGGGATTGGGGTTGAGGGAGACAAGAGTAGTTTTATTAGATGTCAGGATCATTAGTGCCAGCGGTTTGGGAATGGTGGGGCAATGCTAGCAGCTTCAATCATATGTGAGTAGGGGAGCAGGGGATGAGTTGTATCATTAATCTGTTACATAATCTGAAGAGATGGGTTTTGAGGGATTTCTTGAAGGTCTGAAGATATGGGGAGAGTTTAATAGGTTGAGGTAAATTATTCCATAGTACCAGAGCTACTCTTGAGAAGTCTTGGAGCCGAGAGTTGGCAGTGCAGGTGTAGACAGATGACAAGCGGAGGTCATCAGCCGAAGTTGTCTAGACGGGATGTGCTTGTCTAGTAACGCAGACATGTAAGGGGGGGGTTGAGTTATTGAGCGATATGAAAATGAGCATCAGTATTTTAAACTGTGTCCTGAAATGTACAGGAAGCCAATGGATGGACTGGCAGAGTAGGGAGGTACGTGAGGGGCATCTGATAAGCCTGGCGCCTGCATGCATTACAGATTGCAGAGGGACAGTGTGGGTGTTGGGGAGGTCAATAAGGAGTGAGTTGCAGTAATCAAACTGCGAAATGACAAGCTCATGAACCAGCACTTTTGTGGTATCTTGCATCAGAAAGGGCAACGTGGGCAATGTTCTTGCGTAGCTGTCTGGATGTGGGGAGAGAACGTTAGGTCAAAATCAAAAGGGACACCAAGGCAGCAAGTTTGGGGTGTTGGGCTAATGGGTGTTCCATTTACACGTAGAGGGATAGGTGGAATTTAGTTTTTCTTGGAGGGAGGAACACCGAGAATTTCAGTTTTGGCGAGATTGAGTTTAAGGAAGTAGAAAGACATCAAATTCGAGACAGCAGAGAGATAGTCAGTGAGTCGATCCAGGAGAGCAGGAGAGAGATCAGGGGAAGAGAGGTATATTTGAGTGTCTCAGCGTATAGGTGGTACTGGAATCCAAAGGAGCTAATCAGTTTGCCTAGAGAGGCCGTGTTAATCAAAAAAAGAAGGCCCAGTACTGAACCTTGGGGCACCCCAACAGAGGCAGGCTGCCGGGAGGAGGTACTTCCAGAAAATGCGACACTAAACGATCGTTGGGACAGGTAGGAAGAGAACCATGAAAGAACAGCACCTTGAAGGCCTATATCACTAAGAGTTTGAAGGAGGATTGAGTGGTCAACTGTATCAAAGGCAGCAGAGAGGTCAAGACGGATCAGCAGAGAGTAGCACCCATTAGATTTAGCAGTTACAAGGTCATTGGTCAGATTCGCAAGAGCCGTTTCTGTTGAATGCAGTGAGAGAAAGCCAGATTGCAGAGGGTCAAGGAGCGAGTGGGTGTTGAGGTAGTCAATCAGGCAGGCATAGGCAAGCTTTACAAGGAGTTTGGAGGCAAAAGGGAGCAGGGACACAGGGCAGTAGTGTCACGATTTCACATATTCAGCCAGGCCACCTGTTGCTGAAAGCGACACTCATCAGCTCTTGAGGATTTTTGGGCTAGCCAGTGCAGACTATCCTTCCCTGTGGCTGATTGGTCTGTGGTCACATGACCTGCCCTGCTCCATAAATATGGCCAGCAGTGCATTTAGCTCCTGGATAAGTTTTTTCTTCCTCAGTGCCTGATTGTGTTATATTGTTTAGATACTCTGTACGACTTTGGCCTGTATTCTTGACCATTCTCTCGTCTGCTTCCTGTACTCTGTATTCTGATATCCTGTGTACCGACCTCGACCTGTCTGACTTGTTCTCCTGGCTCTCTATTCCCTGGTGTCACGGTTCATGCCGCCGGCGAAAGAGAAGGGGCAGAACTAGCACTGCTCTGCCATAATCAGCAGCATTCCAATGGCTCAGGCCTCTGCTGTTGGCAGTGACCAGGTGCTCCTAATTTACTCCAGAACCTTTCTCCATATAAGCAGGGCACACTCCTTCCTCCTGGTTCATTGTATCATTTGCCTCTGACCTGCCTGAAGCTACCAGATTTGTCTCCTGTGTACCAGACCCTCAGCATACCATTGACCTGCTTGATCTCTCCTGCTCCATTGACCACGGCTTGCCACAGACCACGCTTCTGGATCCTCCCCTGGCTTCTCTTGCCTTACTGCGGTGCCAGGACTCCTGTGGTGCCAAGACCCCTGCGGTGCCAGATCCCCTGCGGTGCCAGGACTCCTGTGGTGCCAAGACCCCTGCAGTGCCAGATCTCCTGCAGTGCCAGATCTCCTGTGGTGCCAGATCTCCTGTGGTGCCAGGACCCCTGCGGTGCCAGATCCCCTGTGGTGCCAAGACCCCTGCGGTCCCAGATCTCCTGCGGTGCTAGGACCCCTGCGGTGCCAGATCTCCTGCGGTGCCAGGACTCCTGCGGTGCCAAGATCCCCAGCGGTGCCAAGATCCCCAGCGGTGCCAAGATCCCCAGCGGTGCCAAGATCCCCAGCGGTGCCAAGACCTCAGCCGTGCCAAGACCTCAGCCGTGCCAAGACCTCAGCCGTGCCAAGACCTCAGCCGTGCCAAGACCTCAGCCGTGCCTAGAAACCTACCTTCCTGTCCCATCTGTCTCGTGTATTGTGTATGTGTTTCCCTCTTGTATCAGTGTCCAGTATTTCCCCTGTCCTCTGTACTAAGTATTCAGCTACAGTATTCAGCCAGTCCTGCTTTCCTGCATTGCTTCTCATTATTGTGACCAGATAAACAGACTGCATGACAAAAGACCAAAAGCTTGGGCTAGATAAGGTTAACAGAAAAGTGGAAGGAGGGGAGAGCTATAAAATTCGGACAAGGATTGGGTGGGAGGGGTGAGTGGCAGGACAGCAGAGGCAAGATGGAGGGGAAGTGAAGTGTGGCTTTAGGGAAAAACACACAAATTTAGAGAGAATTACCAATAAACCCAACAAATTTATACAAGGGAAGAGACCGTTTAACTCCTCAGTTTGTTCTTACAAAAAAAAAGTGAAAAAAAGGAAATAAAACATTAATGCAGCTCAGCCAGGACTGCACTCCTCATTTCTTGAAAGGGAGAAAATTGTGTCAGATGATTCATGACGTAAATAAACACAATTTATATTGTTGAATCTAGTTAAGAGTGTCGCTGACCATTATGGTGACACGTTACTGTGTGCGGGATAATTCCTCTGCTTCCTTATAGTTAATGGCTGTAATAATATTAGTATTGGTTAATATTAACCTCAGGTTATGGATAAGGGTTGAAGGGAGTTAGTTTTAGAGGTTGGCCGCCTCTTGTGTGATTTATACTGTAACTCCTATCAAACACATCTCGGCTTCACAAATCCTGGTTATATATTCCTGCAGCTTCTCAAGCTCCGGCGTTTCAGAGTTACTGATTCCACTTACTCGCAGTGATACATCTCGGGTAATTCAGAACTTTCATTTTACACGTTCCTTCCAGGGTCTTCTCGGGGATCATTCCTTTGTTACACTCGAACGTAACCTTTTCTCCATCTTGAATGGCGCTGCTTCTGGTAATATATATATTTTGGTTCTTCATCGTTTCTTCTGACAACAAACAGGAGCCTGGAAACATAAAACAACAAAGAAACATTAAACCGTCAATAGAAATGCTCAAAAAAGATATCGGCAGCAGAAACAGCTTCGTCACCTGTAAAGCGTGAGATTTGGGGAACAAATAAAAAAAAATCATGCTTAGATAATACTAAATTAATAAAACTTCATATAAAATCAAATTCTCTAGTGTTTATGTCTTTATAGACTTACATGTAAGAAATTATTATATTCACTCCTACAACGGTTTAGAATCAAAACACTAGCACTAACATAAGCGGTGGCTAAATTATTTGAGCATTACAGACACATTATAAAACACCTTATAAAACATCTTATAACACACATGATAAACCACATTATAAAACACATGATAAAACATCTTATAACGCACATGATAAAACATCTTATAACGCACATGATAAACCACATTATAAAAACATGATAAACCACATTATAAAACACATGATAAACCTCATTATAAAAACATGATAAACCACATTATAAACATAAGCTGCTGCTATTTTTTACCCTTAGTTTGAAGTAATTGCATGTAAAATGGAAAAATAAAGTTGTTGTTTTTTATCTCCTGCTTCCATTTTGTGATTTTTTTTCCCCATGATGCTACATTTACCAAACTCTCATGGTTAGTCTCGCTTTTCAGCTGTGGTATAGGATAAAGCAGTAGTGACAGAAGGAATGTTTAGGCAAGACTGCAGGGGTCTATTGTGCTGTTCATGCTACCTAAAATAAGAGAGGGCAGCTGAATTGGATATGCTAGTGGACTTCCAGCACTGAATACAAGCCCCTGGTGATGTCCTTTGCATACATCCCACACAATGCAATCCTTAGGAGTTGTTTTTAGGAGATCTCATCTGACCTGTAGACTCCATTCTATGCCTAATGCCGCACACAGCAGCATGTGTTTTATAATGTGTTTTATAATGTGATTTTATAATGTTTGTAATCTAGTTACAGTTTATGTTAGTGGTAGTGTTCCTTTAACCCATGATTGGCAGATTATTCTCTAGGCGGAGCAGACAATCTGCTACAATAATTAATGATTTTGGGCACTATAGTCTCTAGTTGGCCCTACTGGTAACATCTGGATGTGTAAGCGTTATCGCTAGAATATCTGTGTTTAACGCATGCCACTCGTATTACATTTCTGACGCTACCCCCATTAGTAATCAGTGAATTTGCAAGCTTACACTAGTTTACTGTACTCTGTGTTTCCTATACCTAACATGGGGGAGTGTAATCATTAGTTAACGCAGGGACGTGCAAGCCAAAATTGTAGCTACTCCTAAAAGCTGGTGCTAAATGATTCTGCATTTGCGAAATCATCATTTATAGCCCCCTAAAAACCCACCCAATAAATCCCATACTCACCTCTCATCCTGTGGCAAGAACAGTGGCCCAATCCGCCGCTTCTGGCTGTCAGCAGACTGCGCTGCCCGTCTCCCTACGTGTTCAATCCGCGGTGCTGCTCATCTTGCGAGAGTGAGATCGCGCGGGGCTCACGGCCTGGAAGTGCAACCCATCATGGAGTCCTATTGACTTCTGGAGGTGATACTCGGGGTGGCGTGGAAACGCTAGCGCGAGTATCCCAACGGTTAGTGGTGGGTTCCAGGGCGAGGTGCCGAGGTAGTGCCTGCCCTGAAATATCGAGCTAACATGGGGACACTACAGGGAAACCTGCAGGTGCAGATCTTCCCCCTTTAGCCTCCCCATTTTAGTGCACACAAAGGAATAGGGCCCGTTATATTTTTTTGATTTGTGTTGGTGGGGGGTGGATGACACTTACCGATCTTGTTACATTTGGGGTAGGGAATCTCTCCCATATTGCACTTCAATCTTAAGAGGCTCCTGTTAGCGATCTCATACCCCGCGACACAGATAAATTCCATGGAATCATCATGTTTGCTGTAGAGTTTATTAGCGTCTGTCCACTTAAACACAATATTGTTTTCTTTCAGCTCTTTCTCTTTTGCAGTGCAGGGCTCTGAAACACAAAAAACATACATTTAATGGGGATTTCCTTCTGCCGTTATTAAATGATTGCCTTACCAGGATTCTTTTTACCAGTGACAGGACAGAGTCAGAGATGATTCATATTGTTATCTCCCTCCCTCGATCTTTTCTACTTTCACAAAATTACTTTCTGGTTCATGGCTGGGGATGTGCAGCGCATGGATCCACCTGTCGTATCGATCTCAGGGTTTGAGAATTAAATCCTTAAAGGAACTGTCTATTAAAAAAATATTTTTTTGCCCTTAAATAATTGGGAAGATCCTGCTGAGAGCGTCTGCCCAATTATTATTATTTTATTCATTTATTTCAGTGATTTTACTCCCTTTTCCCCCCCTCGCCGCACGCTGCACCTCCTTTTCGGCTCAGGGACTCCCGAACTCGAAATTCCCTGAAGCTTTTCAGCGTAATTTGAGCTCCTATATACAGCTTATGTAATAGGGATGTGCATGGCTGAAAAATTTGTTTTAGTTTCGTTTTTAAATAATTTCGTTTAGTTTCAGATCGATTTGAAATTTCGTATCAATTCAAAATATCGAATAGATTCGAATTTCATATATCAATTCGATAGTTGATATCAATTCAAATTTTGGATCACTAAATAAAACCCCAATTGATCAAATTTTGCTGTTAAAAGAAAAGCAAGGGTTAAATATTAAACTGTCACAGATTTAGTATTTGAGTCGAATTAAACAGTGAAACGAAATTAATTTGTTTCATAAAGTCCTTTGCTGACTGTTACTTGTATTGTAAGTTTAGATCAATTTGATAGTTCATTTCAAATTCGATAGTTGAAAAATTTTAATCATTGATATCTTTTATGATGACGACACAGTGTAAAATGAAATAAATTCATTATATACCGTTTCGTTTCGAATCGATTCGTTATTTGGAAGTACTTCCGAAATACGAATTATCAAATTTCGTTCCAAATTTCGAATTTTTCTGAAACAAATGCACATCTCTATTGTGTAACGTAGGAACCTCAAATTGGGCAGCGCTATGAGACTTACACATGTTCTGTAGTGTCTGCGCAGAGCGATGGATCTAGAGCGAGGGAGGAGCCGCGCGCGGGGAAGGACAAAAAGGTGAGTAAAAAAGAGAAGAAAAAAAAAAGGAAAAAAATAATGTGGCAGAAGCCGTTAACGGGACATGCCCAATTATTTAAAGGCAAAAAGAGAAACTATGTTTATATATATATATATAAACACTTGCGAAAAAGTTGCGACGGCACTCCAGGACTGTTAACTTCTTTTTTTATTGTGACATGAGAGTCTCTCATGTCACAATAAAAAAAGAAGTTAACAGTCCTGGAGTGTCGTCGCAACTTCTTACAATTGACTACCGGGTGACATGCACCGGACATCTTGGAGTTGGAGGAGCACGAGTGCATAGCAGTGTATATATATATATATATATATATATATATATATATCTCAAGTATGAGAGCACTCACGGACTTGTAAAATAGAAATATAAACTTTTATTGGTGATAAATTAAAACTCTAACGTTTCGGCTCACAGAAGAGCCTTTATCAAGGATAAAATCAATAATAAATCACCCTTGGATTTATACAAAAATAAAGAACAAGAAGAAATTACTCCCCAGCCGTGTACCACGCTGCCCACGACATCGCCAACCCAGAAATGATGCGTCAATAAGGGCCATACGCGTCTCTACTACCAAGGATGCGTACGCAACTCAGAGCTTCCACTCGGTTGCTATGGGGACTGCCCCATCACGTAACAACTAAGCTGGCAATTTCTAACCTGAACTGACAGAACTGAGTGGATTCTGGTAACAGTCTAACCAATGATTAGCCCTAAAGTTGCAAGGTATTCCAAAGTACACCCATAAGCAGTTTGCACAGACCCAACTTCGGCTGATGCGACCAACTGTGGTCCTATTAATGCTTAATATAATGAAGGTGCCCAGATGGATTAACAGATATACCTATGTATAAATTCTGAAATCTATATACATGAAGTCTGCACAGACCCAACGTCGGCTGATGTGACCAAATGTGGTCCTATTAATGCTTTATATAATGAAGGTGCCCAGATGGATTGACAGATATACCTATGTATAGATTTACGATGAACAATTCGAAACTCCATCAAAGCAAGGAAACCTAAAGAATACAAAATGAAACAACGTATAGAACAATAACCAAACCAATGTTTAAAGTCTACAAAAACAGAGAAAATCTCTCGTTCAACTCCCTTATCCAATATGCTTCTTTACGCAAGTGGAGGTTACTCCGGTAACACCCTCTTCTGAGGGGAGGCACATGTCAATGGCCATAAACTTCAACATAGGCAATTGGTGGCCTTTTTTCAGAAAGTGTCTGGCCATTGGCTTATAGCTCATCTGATCTCTATGGGCCGTTCTAATAGAGGATCGATGTCCATGCATAGGTACTGGTATATCTGTCAATCCATCTGGGCACCTTCATTACATTAAGCATTAAAAGGACCACAGTTGGTCTCAGCAGCCGAAGTTGGGTCTGTGCAAACTGCATGTATGTAAATTTATGGATTTATACATAGGTATATCTGTCAATCCATCTAGGCACCTTCATTATATTAAGCATTAATAGGACCACAGTTGGTCGCATCAGTCGAAGTTGGGTCTGTGCAAACTGCTTATGGGTGTACTTTGGAATACCTTGCAACTTTAGGGCTAACCATTGGTTAGACGGCAAATAATTGGCATGCATATATCCATAAGTGTGAGACTCAGTGATTCCTCCTTGATTTTATTTCGCTTTCACTGGTTTTTAATTCACTGTTTGAGCGCAATGCTAAGTGACCATCATGTTTGTTGGTCCATGCGGGGAACTGTTGATTAGCAGTTACTAGGGAGATAGTCGCCTGGTGTTTAGATCTGGCTCTGACATCATTACTCCTTGAATTTTTTTTCAGGTGGATCGATGGCACAGGTGGTGGGAGGTAGTTAGTAACTATGTCTGGTCTCTATATATATGTTTATATTTATTTATTGTCCTGAAGAAAGCTTGCGATGAGTGGGCTGAAACGGTGACTTTTTAAATAATAAAGTTTTGCTGTTTTTGGAAAAGACCCAGAATGCCGCCAGTATTTTGGACATATACATATACATTATATATATAATATATATATATGACATGTGCCAATATTTTCATGGCCAAAATGTGTTATTCTACAGAGCCCTGCCGATGTCAGGATGAAACAAAATATTTAAAGCATGGCCACAATTTATTAGGTCGTGGGGACGATCTGCTAAATTGTTCCCACGCTTTAAATGTTTTTTCATTATCGTACATAAGATTTACCCAATCCGTGCGCACGCTAAAGCGAGACTCTCCTCCTCGGATCCGCCTACCTTGGGCAGGGCTGCAGCCTCCCACAGCTCTCTGTTGCCGGATACAGGTGTATGATATGAGCCCTGAAACCTGAGCTCCTCATGTATCAGTTCATTGGCTCATCAGGTTAAAGCACCTCATTAATAAGGAAGAGATTGTGAGATTGAATGTCAGCAGGGCGTTTCAATTATTTATTTGTTTTTAACCTCTTCCTGTTGCTCATCTATAATATAATTGAGTAAGGCTTGGCGTGTCCGTCGCCAAGCCTTACTCTGCGAATGCGCGCAACCAGCGGCAGTTGGTTGCGCGCGCATGCAACCGCCGCGGCACGAGCCAGCTGTGCGGTCGCCTCGGCGGTTACAAGATAAACACAGCAGCCGGGTAGAGGCTGCGCTCGCAGCCTCTACCCGGCTGCCGCGCGCATCCAACCCCCGAGCGGCGAAGGGAAAGTTCCCTCCTTCCGCTCTTTGAAGGAACCAAGCCCTGGTCACGTGACCGCGGCTTGGGTCCTTCAACGAGCGGAAGCGGGGAAACTTTCACTTTGCCGCTCAGGAAGGTAAGTATGAGGAGCTCATGGGGCGGCTGTCCGAATGCCGATAGAGCATTCGAACACCCGACCCATGTCTGGTCTGGGGTCTGAGCTGGGGGGCATATAGCCATGAGAGGTGGGGGACAAATATCCGAGAGCTGGGGGGCAAATATCCGAGAGGTGGGGGGCAAATATCCATGAGCTGGGGCATATATCCATGAGAGGTGGGGGGCAAATATCCATGAGCTGGGGCATATATCCATGAGAGGTGGGGGGCAAATATCCATGAGCTGGGGCATATATCCATGAGAGGTGGGGGGCAAATATCCATGAGCTGGGGAATATATCCATGAGAGGTGGGGGGCAAATATCCATGAGCTGGGGCATATATCCATGAGAGGTGGGGGGCAAATATCCATGAGCTGGGGCAGTATCCACGTGCTGGGGCAGTATCCACGAGCTGGGGCAGTATCCACGAGCTGGGGCAGTATCCACGTGCTGGGGCAGTATCCACGAGCTGGGGCAGTATCCACGAGCTGGGGCAGTATCCACGTGCTGGGGCAGTATCCACGAGCTGGGGCAGTATATCCACGTGCTGGGGCAGTATCCACGTGCTGGGGCAGTATATCCACGTGCTGGGGCAGTATATCCACGTGCTGGGGCAGTATATCCACGTGCTGGGGCAGTATCCACGTGCTGGGGCAGTATCCACGAGCTGGGGCAGTATATCCACGAGCTGGGGCAGTATATCCACGAGCTGGGGCAGTATATCCACGTGCTGGGGCATATATCCACGTGCTGGGGCAGTATATCCACGTGCTGGGGCAGTATATCCACGTGCTGGGGCAGTATATCCACGAGCTGGGGCATATATCCACGAGCTGGGGCAGTATATCCATGAGCTGGGGCAGTATATCCACAATAGACTGCCCTCTGGGCAGGCTTTCCACCTTGTATATAATATATTTGTAATAATAATAATAAATTATGAATACTAGTAGCATTATAATAATATTATTAATTAAATAAATTGGTAAGCTTTGTTTTATTTACTTAATAATCATAATTATATTATAATGCTACTAGTATTTATCTAAACTTTACCCCAAACTAGGTGTACTGTAAAGAAACAAATCCTGCCTGAGCCCCGCGGTAAGAAACAAGATTGTACAACAAATGCTTATGCCGGCTATTGAATACGGAGAATAGATGTAGTGTATGCAGCCGCCCTCCAAACGCACCTTCATAAACTTACTACCATTGTGACATGTTAAAAGAGCTAAACTGGCCATCGGTGGAATCCAGACGCACTCTTCACCTTTCCAAGCTGGTGTTTAAGAGCTTTTCTGGGAAGCTACCACCCTACCTGAATAGGCTGCTTCCCCCAGCAGTTCCCTCATCTTATAACCTCCGATCCAGGTCCAGCACCTTACTTGCAGTACCACAATACAAAAAGAAAGTGTCTCGCTCCTCATTTTCCTACAGAGCACTGTAATTATGCACAGGTGGTGCAGTAGACATTGCTTATTTAGATTTCAGTAAGGCTTTTGATACTGTTCCGCATAGAAGGCTTATCAATAAATTGCAATCTTTGAGCTTGGATTCCAATATTGTTGAATGGATTAGGCAGTGGCTGAGTGACAGACAACAGAGGGTTGTGGTAAATGGAGTTTATTTGGCGCAAGGTCTTGTTACCAGTGGGGTACCTCAGGGGTCAGTACTTGGACCCATTCTCTTTAATATTTTTATTAGTGATATTGCAGAAGGTATTAATGGAAAAGTATGTCTTTTTGCTGATGACACAAAGATTTGCAACAGGGTTGACGTTCCTGGAGGGATCAGCCAAATGACAAATGATTTAGGTAAACTAAAAAAATGGTCGGAGTTGTGGCAATTGAGTTTTAACATGGATAAGTGCAAGATAATGCACCTGGGACGTAAAAACCCAAGGGCTGAATATAGAATATTTGATACAGTCCTAACCTCAACATCTGAGGAAAGGGATTTAGGGGTTATTATTTCAGAGGATCTAAGGGTAAGTAGTCAATGTAATAGAGCAGCAGGAAATGCTGGCAGAATGCTTGGAAATGCTGGCAGAATGCTTGGTTATATAGGGAGAGGTATTAGCAGTAGGAAAAGGGAAGTGCTCATGCCACTGTACAGAGCACTGGTGAGACCTCACTTGGAGTACTGTGTGCAGTACTGGAGACCGTATCTCCAGAAGGATATAGACATCTTAGAGAGAGTTCAGAGAAGGGCTACTAAAATGGTGTACGGCTTGAAGGAGAAAAGTTACCAGGAAAGGCTTAATGATCTTAACATGTATAGCTTGGAAAAAAGACGAGACAGAGGAGATATGATAGAAACATTTAAATACGTAAAGGGAATCCACAAGGTAGAGGAAGGGAGTATATTTAAAAGGAAACAAAATAGCAAAACAAGAGGACATAGTCTTAGATTAGAGGGGCAAAGGTTTAAAAGTAACATCAGGAAGCATTATTTTACTGAGAGGGTGGTGGATACATGGAACAGTCTTCCAGTAGAAGTGGTAGAGGCCAAAACAGTAATTGAATTTAAGCAAGCATGGGATAGGCATAAGGCTAAGTATCCATGTAATTGGGCAGACTAGATGGGCCGAAAGGTTCTTATCTGCCGACATTTTTTCTATGTTTCTAACCTCCCAGACGCCATCAAATCTTCCGCAGTCTAAAGTCACTTAAGAGCTTTCTATTAACATACCTCAATACAGGGGCGGACTGGGCCAGGGGGACAAGGGCCACCCGGGCCACCCCTGCCAGGCCCCACCTTCACAATATTGCCGGCCGCCGCGTGCTTCCTACGAGTGGCCGCCGGCTTGAAACTCTGCTGCTCACGTGGGTTCCACCAGTCAGCCACATGATCGCTAGATCACGGCTTGCTGGTGGAACCCACGTGAGCGGCAGAGTTTCAAGCCGGCAGCCGCTCGTAGGAAGAAGCACGCGGCGGCCGGCAATACTGTGCAGGAGGGGCCTGGCAGAGGAGAGGTGAGCTGGGGGAAATATATATCCCTGTGTGAGCTGGGGGCAATATATATCCCTGTGTGAGCTGGGACAATATATAGCCCTGCGTGAGCGGGGGGCAATATATATCCATGCGTGAGCTGGGGGCAATATATCCCTGTGTGAGCTGGGGGCAATATATATCCCTGTGTGAGCTGGGACAATATATAGCCCTGCGTGAGCGGGGGGCAATATATATCCATGCGTGAGCTGGGGGCAATATATCCCTGTGTGAGCTGGGGGCAATATCTATCCATGTGTGAGCTGCTGGGGGAAATATAGATTTCCATCTGTGAGCTGCTGGGGCAATATATATTTCCATGTGTGAGCTGCAGGGGCAATATATATTTCCACGTGCGAGCTGCTGGGGGCAATATATTTCCATGTGTGAGCTGCTGGGGCAATACATTTCCATGTGTGAGCTGCTGGGGCAATATATTTCCACGTCTGAGCTGCTGGGGCAATATATATCCATGTGAGCTGCTGGGGGCAATATATATCCATGTGTGAGCTGCTGGGGGCAATATATATCCATGTGTGAGCTGCTGAGGCAATATATATCCATGTGAGCTGGGGCACTATATCCATGTGAGCTGGGGCCAATATATCCATGTGAGCTGGGGCCAATATATCTATGTGAGCTGGAGGCAATATACCCATGTGTGAGGTGGGGGTAATATATCCATGTGCGGTGTGTATGAGTGAGTTTTATTGCTCTGGAGCTTGTGATACGCTCATACACAAAGCATATTACTGTGAGTTTTATTACTGTGGAGCTCTGACACAGTAATGTGCAGTGTGTTTGAGCGTAACAGAGCTCCACAGCAATAAAACGCACAGTAATGTGCGGTGTGTATGAGCGTATCACAGAGCTCTACAGCAATACAACTCACTGTAATGTGTATGAGAGTAAGTTATATTGCTGCGGAGCTCTGTGATAACCCTCATACACAAGGGCCTGAGTTGCTGCTCTATGGGCCTCTGGGTCATACTTGGCCACTAGGCCAAAAGTTGTCAGTCAGCCCCTGCCTAGATAAAGAATGCGCCTGTAAACATGTAACAGTGAATATATTTATTTTCTGTTAATCTGTATATTTGTGCCATTTTTTTTAAATATCTTGTATTTTATTACTTTGAATTGTTACAGTTGTTACAGAAATACAATGTTCTTGAACCCAGGACATACTGAAAACGAGAGAAATCTCAATGTATCCGTCCTGGTAAAATACTTTATAAATAAATATATTCATAATACAAGCTTATAATAATAATAATAATAAATTAATAATAGCAGTATTGTAAATATATAACATGTGAGCCACAGGAAGAGGTTAAAAACAAATAAATTAATCTCAGCAGGGCGTGTCACGGATCTGACATGGCGCGCCCATGCTCGAAGGGACAGACAGACTTTATTCCCTTGCGTTCCCCTGGTTTAGGACTTGTACCCCGTAAATTGCATTTATTTCATTTACTTTCTTTATACAATGTTTTAATGTTAACTTGGAGTTGTGTTTTGGAGGTGCAGACCTTTTTTTTTGTGTAGAATGTAATTAGGTTTGTGTGCTCTGTGATTATGCAAGAATCTGTTTATCTCTTTGTATATTTGAGGAGTCATGAATCTGCTTGTCAGTCAACCACTGTCCCAATCTGATTCACTGGGACAATGGATTATGTAAATAGTGTGTAATAACTGAAGCTAAGTAATGTTTATTGGGATTGACTAATCTAATTGACCTAATGGCATTCGATTTCACCTTCCAAGAAATCAATGTTTGTATATTATTATTATTATTCTTTATTTATAAAGCGCCAGCATATTCCGCAGCGCTGTACAATAAGCACAGTATAGACAGGGTTACAATACATTGAACAACATTTGACAAACAGTACAGGAGGAGATGAGGGCCCTATTCCCGTAGGAACTCACAATCTGGGAGGGTTGGGGTTGGAAACAGGAGGAGAGGACTGTGAGGTGAGAGTGATTGATGGTTGCGTCAGTGAGTTGGGTGGTAGGCTTCCCTAAATAGGAACGTTTTAAGGGAGCGTTTGAAGGAAGAGAAGTTAGGGGATAGTCTGACAGTACGAGGGAGAGCGTTCCAGAGAGTGGGGGCTGCGCGTGAGAAATCCTGCAGTCTATCATGGGAAGAGGTGATGCGGGGAGAAGCTAGGCGCAGGTCACTGTTTGACCTTAGGGAGCGGGCTGGGGTGTATTTGGTGATTAGTGAGGACAGGTAGTGGGGCGCTGAGTTAGTGAGGGTTTTGTAGGTAAGGATAAGGATTTTGAACTTAATTCTGCAGTGGATGGGGAGCCAGTGAAGGGACTCGCAGAGGGGAGCGGCAGAGACAGAGCGGCGGGTGAGGTGAATTAGCCTAGCGGAGGCATTCAGGATGGATTGTAGGGGGGAGAGGCGGGACAGAGGGAGGCCAGATAAGAGATTATTGCAATAGTCGAGTCGGGAGATTACCAGGGCGTGTATGAGTTGTTTTGTGGTGACAGCGGTAAGAAATGGCCGAATAATTATGTTCCAGTGGTTTCTACGGGGTTTGGCTTGACCACATAAATAGTGGTGTTTTTCAATAAAAGTTAGTTATTCCTGATTGAACATACAGCTTATCTAGTGTCTCATTCAAGGTACTCACCCTCAACCTCAGAAGGCACGGAGCGGCCTTCTGGAAATTCAAAAAATGCTCCAGGGCAGAGTATCAGACCAAGCGGGTCTGGAGCTACAGATCAGGCTGCTCGAGGCACTTAGTAACTCAGCGGCCGGGCTGATCTAGGCAAGGGGGTGCCGGGAGAGCAGGACAGGCAGACGAGCGAAGTCTGTGACAGGGCATTTCTATTAATCTCTCAATCTCTTCCTTACTAATGAGGTGCTTTAACCTGATGAACCACTGAACTGATACAGGAGCTCAGGTTTCAGGGCTCATATCATACACCTCAATCCGGCCAGGTAGAGCTGTGGGAGGCTGCAGCCCTGCCCAAGGTAGAAGGACCCGGGGAGGAGAATCTGTGAGCCCTATTACATTGATAACGCTAACGTTAGCTTTCACCTGTGTGAGCATTAGCAATGGTTGTCCTACTGCGGGCAGACCATATTACAATCCGAACGCTTTGTAAAACCCATTAGCGATTCGGATCTTGCACTTTTCAGCGTGAGTTTACTGTACTTTGCGCTCCCTGTGCTTAACATGGCGAGTGATTTATTCTGGAATAACTAAATAAAATACTAAAGTTATGTCATTTTGAATCTTTAAATAAAATGTTATTCATTCATGCTTTACAACGATATTGCTGGGATGGAAGGTTCTAAAATCTAGATGGTCTGGAGCGAGTGTAGAGACAGACACGACTCACCCAGACAGACGGGCGGCTCATCCCACACGCCATCCATACATTTAACTATTCGGTTTCCTTGCAGTGTGTAATATTCCGGACACTTATATTCCATTTGAAATCCTGAGCGATAATGTTGCTGGATTAATCCCAGAAAGTCTCCATGCGCGATAGTTGGAGGAGTAGAACAGGTAGATCCAGTTTCTACAAAAGAAAAGACACATGAAAGAGTAAGAGTAAGAGTAAAAAAGTATAAATCAGAGAAAGACATACATCTGTATGAGGAGTTACTTCACTTGTGCTCAGTATTTTATAGGAGCAATGATGCAATAATTCTGACACAACAATCCATTCCATTATTATACCATATCATGGGCACTGTTACCATCCTAGCATTAAAACGCGGGTGCAAGGGAGGAAAAACTGTGCCAGCAGTTTTCCCCCTTGCGCCTGCTTTTTAACGCTGGATTACAATGCAGGCGCAAAAAATGCTGCCTGCATTGTTTCCGTCCGTTAAAATGCTGGATGCTCGTGGCAGCGCTGAGCGCAGCCACGAGCATCCACTCGCTGGAATCCATATGTGAAGGAACCGTTCCCTTCCGTCTGTCCTGGCTCTCCAGACACCCCTTCGTTGCGGTCAGCCCGGCTACTGGGAGCGCTGTCCTCAGCGCCTCGAGCGGCTTGACCCGCCTGCTTCTGTTCCTCTGCCCTGGAGCCGTTAGGAATCTCCAGAAGGCCGCTCTCTGCCTTCTGAGGGTGAGTGTGGAGTGTAGCGTAGTTTGTAATAAAGACACCAGGCGCGGCTGTATGCTTTAAAACAGGATTCTCGCTCTCTGAGCTCTGAGAGTTCTCTGACTTTTTAATGAACAACGCCACCATTTATGCTGAAGTCCAATAGTCATAATTTGCATACCCATACTAATTACTAGTCATAATTTGCATACCCATACTAATTACATTATGTCAGTTATTTACAATAAACATTCTTTACATTCTCTTAGCCTTCAGCTCACACAACATTTGTATATCCATTGTTCTAACACATCAGATTAAACACACACTATCAGAGATCCCTTGAATTAAACATGCAGCTAGATAATGGGAAAAGCCCTGGTGCATAAATTACACAGCAGTAAAGCTTGTTTACTGTATACACAAAAACACATTTACCTACAGGAATATAAGTATTTTTTAAAACCAAAGCTACGCCATTTTACACTAAACTAAATTAAACTAAAACCAAACGATGTAAAATATATTTAAAATCACACGATATAAATGAACATAAAGTCTCTTGGGGTTTGAAGCATGGAGTGTTACATCAGCTCCATGACATATGTCCCCCCTTCCAGAACGGCAGGGCAAGCTTAGATCCCAAACGGATCGCTTGCCACTGACGAGACCTCTCACCTTGCCCCTCTTCTGTGGCATCTTCAAAGTTCCATGGTTGCGGGCACATAAGCAAAGTCAGCAGGGTCTGACGTTCGCTGGAAGGCTGTGGGTCCATAGTCTGTCGGGAGGAGGCGAGCCCCCGGGTTTCTCCACTTGTCCTTGTGGGCTGGCCCGCTGTCCGAGGGGTGCCCTATACTCTGGGGCCCGGCGTGTCGCTGGTGTAATCCTTTGCTGGTGTCCCCTCCTGGGGAAGTGTCTCGCTGTTGGGGAGAGGTACCGCCTGTACCTTCTCCCAGGGTATCAATAACCCGGGGGGAACGTGTCCCAACTGCACGTGCCCCTGGTGCTCTGGCCAGCCATTGAGGGGAATAGGTGAGGCAAGAGGCCTCCAGCCTAAAGGGTTGGGAGGATGGGCAGAGGTTGGAAATGCTCTGCCCCATAGCCAGCGCTTCTGCTGGGGGGGTGGATGCTGGGGAAGTGCCTCCTTGTGGGAGAATGGTGTCCTCCATTCTCGGTGGGGTCATTCGTTGCTGGGCCGGCAGCCTGTGGAGATCCTTGCTCGGGTCGTCTTGGTGCAACTTGGGGAGTGGGCAGAGGCCAGCGGCGCTCTGCCCTGTCGCCAGCGCTTCAGTTGGGGGGATAGACACTGACAAAAGTGTCTTCTGGCAGGAGGATGGCATCCTCCATCTCCGGTGGGGTCATGGGCTGCGGGAAAACCAGCCCGGGGGGATCCTCTCCTGGATCCGATGTGACCATTATGAAAGGTGGGCAGAGGGCATCGGCGCTCTGCCCCATCGCCAGCACTTCAGCTGGGGGGATAGACACTGGCACAGTGTCGTCTTGCGGGAGGATGGCGTCCTCCATCTCCGGTGGGGTCATTCGTTGCTGGGCCTGCAGCCCGTGGAGATCCTTGCTCGGGTCGTTTTGGTGCAACTTGGGGAGTGGGCAGAGGCCAGCGGTGCTCTGCCCTGTCGCCAGCGCTTCAGCTGGGGGGATAGACACTGACGAAGTGTCTTCTGGCAGGAGGATGGCATCCTCCATCTCCGGTGGGGTCATGGGCTGCGGGAAAACAAGTCCAGGGGGAACATCTGTCTGCTCCTCGTGGCAGAATGTGGGGGGTGTAGCTTCCTTGACGGAAATTCCAGGCAAGCTGTAAATCTCCTCCCAAGTATCGCTGGGGAGTGCAGGTTCCTCCCATGAAGCTCCAGACAAGCTGTAAGTCCCCATAAAAGGATCGCTGGGGGTGTAGATTCCCTGGACGAAGCTCCAGGCGGGCTGTCAACCTCAACCCAGGGCTCTACGGGGTAGGTTTCAGGGGTGGGGTATTCTGTCCATGTCGCTTGGAGCTCAGCCAACCGCAGCTGGTGTTGGCGCTCCTTATCTCGCTCCTCATCTTCTTGGAGGTCCGTCATCAGTTGTACAACTGCGGCTTCGGAGGGGGTGGTGCCGCATATCTCTAATATTGCTCAAGCTTTCTTTCGGAGGTGATCTTCAGTGGCCGGAGTCGGGGTTGGGGTTCTTACCATCCGCTGGTCCATCCTTGTAAGCTCCTTGACCAGGGCTTTCTTGTTTTTGGTGCCGGCGATTCCTCCACGGCACTCTAATATGTATCTCAGCGTGTCCCTCTTGTAGTTGGCATAGCTGGCCATTCTGCGTTTCTTCTGGGATTGGAGAGCTTATCCCACCGCTTGCCACCAATGTGAAGGAACCGTTCCCTTCCGTCTGTCCTGGCTCTCCAGACACCCCTTCGTTGCGGTCAGCCCGGCTACTGGGAGCACTGTCCTCAGCGCCTCGAGCGGCTTGATCTGCCTGCTTCTGTTCCTCTGCCCTGGAGCCGTTAGGAATCTCCAAAAGGCCGCTCTCTGCCTTCTGAGGGTGAGTGTGGAGTGTAGCGTAGTTTGTAATATAGACACCAGGCGCGGCTGTATGCTTTAAAACAGGATCCTCTCTCTCTGAGCTCTGAGAGTTCTCTGACTTTTTAATGAACAACGCCACCATTTATGCTGAAGTCCAATAGTCATAATTTGCATACCCATACTAATTACATTATGTCAGTTATTTACAATAAACATTCTTTACATTCTCTTAGCCTTCAGCTCACACAACATTTGTATAATCCATTGTTCTAACACATCAGATTAAACACACACTATCAGAGATCCCTTGAATTAAACATGCAGCTAGATAATGGGAAAAGCCCTGGTGCATAAATTACACAGCAGTAAAACTTGTTTACTGTATACACAAAAACACATTTACCTACAGGAATATAAGTATTTTTTAAAACCAAAGCTATGCCATTTTACACTAAACTAAATTAAACTAAAATCAAACGATGTAAAATATATTTAAAATCACACGATATAAATGAACATAAAGTCTCTTGGGGTTTGAAGCATGGAGCGTTACATCAGCTCCATGACACCATAGGATTCCATTGAGTTCCCCCCTGCCGGTCACGTGACCAGCCGGATCTTGCCTCGCGATATCTGGCCGGTCGGCGTAGTGATAAGCAGGGAGAGACTGTGGGACTTTTTCCCCCCAGTCTTTCCCTGCTCCCGCCGGCCAGAGGAGGCGGACAGAGCCGCGGTCCTCGCCGCGGGACAGAGGGCGAGTATAGGATTCTTTTTTTGTTTTTAAAGCTGGTGTTAACGGATTCTGCAGAAGAGGAATCAGTTAACACCAAGTCCTGGCTCTGGTTAACTTTTCGCTGACCAGAGCCAGGTGTAAATCAGCGCTGAGAGTTAGTAATTCAGTGCTGTTTAACACTTTGCGCTCCACATGTTAAGCATAGGGAGCACAAGGTACAGTAACCTCGCGCTGAAAAGCGCAAGATACCAAACGTGAACGGGTTTTTTAACCCGTTTGCGCTTAGATTGTAATATGCGGTAAATACCGCAGAAAACGTTAACGCTCACGCATGTGAGCGTTAACGTTTGCGTGAAGTGTGTAATAGAGCCCCATGACATTTATTTCATGGGATGTGAAGTTAACAATTAAATACAGGGTAAAATAGAAAAAAATTCTAATAATGTAAATATGTCCAGATTTAATGTTTCGTGAATTGGTTTATACTTTACAGAAACAACACTGGGACGAAAGATTGTAAACTCTAGATGGCGTCCCCTATCTGGCACTGTCACGTCCTCAGCGCCCGATACCGTCCGGGGGGGCCCGGATCCCTGGCGGCATTGTGGGCTGTCCGAGGAGGGACTTGTGACACAGAGAGGAGGCGGGACGCTCTCCGATGACGCGCACCTGCCTGTCGCTTCCCTAGTGATGGTTGCCGTCTAGGGTGGAGTCTGGCAGCATCGCAAGCCGGACGAGGAAGCCTCAGCGCTTAGGGGGAGGCGGGGCGCAATCTTATGACGTGCACCTGCCGGTCTTTAAAAGGATAGCGCACCAGTGTACCGGCGCACTGACGTGGAGTGATATTCCCGCATCGCCTGCTATCTTTATTGCTTCATTGTTGCCACTTAGTTGCTGACCCATTTTTGTACGAGGACCCTGCTTACATTTCGACCCGGCTATCCACAGGACCATTCTTTCGCTAATCCCTATTGTACCTTTGCCTTCGCTATTTTGGTTATTTTATATTTGTGTTGCCATATGGTTTATGGTCGTTGTTTGATTTTCTGGTGTGAGTCCTAATCACAAGGCGTCCAGTTGCGTTTAATCTGTCAGTTTGTGTTACAGGGTTGCACAGCTCATCTACCACGCTGTATATCTGTTGTACGCACTTCATGTACCAAGATCATTGCTTTCAGTATATTGTATCTATCCACGACCACGCTGTTCAAGTATCACGTCTGTATATCTGTTTTCATAGAGTTGTGTTTGCACCAAGCTTTCTTTTTGATCTTGAAATCAAATCGAGCTTAGGTGCTACTCAGGTTTGTCCAATAACTCCCTGGTTTGGGAGATCCGGTCATATTGTCTTTGTTGCATTCTGTGTAATCTGTCCTAAAGGATCCAAACTATACTTCTCCAGGGTAAGCGCTATAGCGCGCCGTCACAGGCACAGTGTCACACGGGGTCTGCATTATCAGCATACAGGCAGATATGGCCTTTGTGTCAATAAATGTGCTGCAGACAGATAATAAAATGGTGAGATTTCCTGCTTACACAGGGTCTGCATTATCAGCATACAGGCAGATACAGTAAATGTGCTGCAGACAGATAATAAAATGTTGAGATCTCCTGCTTATGGGGATTTGTAGTGATCAGAATGAGATTATTAGCAATGCAATATTTGTATGTGCCGCATAATGCCTGTGTATGGCAATTACAGCAACACCTTGTATCTGTATGTGCTGCATAATGCCTGTGTATGGCAATTACAGCAATACCTTGTATCTGTATGCGCCGCATAAAGCCTGTGTATGGCAATTACAGCAACACCTTGTATCAGTATGTGCTGCATAATGCCTGTGTATGGCAATTACAGCAACACCATGTATATGTACTATACAGGAATTTACACTCATTATAACCCCCTGAATCTTGTCCCTGTACAGCAACGACTGACCCCACAGCTCTCCCTGTATTCTGACAAATCCCTGGCTGCTGGAATGCTGCAGTAAAGTTTGTTGAACTCTTTGTTACAATAAGGGTGGGGTCTGCTCCATGTAGCTTCTTTACAGTAACACAGGGTGACAGAGATAAAACATAGAATTTTGTTTCTCCACAAGGGGCACATTAACCCCTTGGATGCGGATAACGTGTGGGGAACCGAAAGAATAAAGCAGCAGGACGTCAAGCAGTGATTAGAGCATACAGAAGAAAATTTATTGGGAAAAGCAACCCTGGCAAAACCCGTTTTTTGCCGGGATTGCTTTCCCCAATAAATTTTCTTCTGTTTGCACTACTCTCCGCTTGAAGTCCTGCTGCTTTATTCTTTCGGATGATTGTGGGGATTTCGGCATCCCCACTCTAGCAGACTTTGCGACGAGACAAAGCATTGGCTCCCACCAGGGTAGGCTGCGGCGCTTGTTTTCGACGTGTGGGGAACGTCATGGGGATACCATGAACGTTCACCACACGTCATCCGCTAAAGGGGCTCTCCCTCCTTATACTTACCTTTCCCTCGGGGTCCCGCGGTGGTCTTACTTCCTTGAAGTCAGAACCCGCTATTATACCCCCTTCCCGGCACATTGACATCATTGCGACGGGCGCAATTATGTCAGTTTCTGGTGCCTCCCAGCAAAGCCGGAAAAGCACCTGAAAGGAGAGTGGGGTCCTTTGGACCCCTCTCCCTCCCAATCGGGAGGAGATTGAAGTATGAGAGGCAGCACTGGAAAGGTCCCAGTCTGACTTTTCCATTGATGACTCTCTTTAACCCCTGAGGTGCCGGTCCGCGACTGGATCGTAGACTTCTCGCGGAGGTGGCTGACATTTTGGATGTCAGCCGAGCCTCCAGGGCCTCCCCCACCTACTGACTTCATCGCACTTGGACGCAATGATTTCAGTTGGGGGAAATAACCCTATTATTATTATCCCTATTCCTAAAGAAATCCCTATGGTGGAGATAGGGGGGATAGTTCCCCCCCATATCCTCCGTTTAGTGGCAGCTGGAGGGTCATATTTGGTATCATTCAAAAGGCCAGAGCATGGCCTTTCCAATGATTCCAAACATGACCATGTTTTAAGTACAAAGAAATTAATATAAATAAATTAATAAGTTTAAAGTAGCGTTTTTTTTTAGTGTAGCACTACTGTTCACAGTTCAATTATAATGTGAACAATGACGCTGCACTAATGATTTTTTTATTTTGTTTTAGCTAAAATCGCGTAATTTCTCAGAAACATAAAAGTGACAGCTTCCCAGTTCTAAATTTTCAAACAAGCACACCCCATAGAATATTTAACCGTAAAGGCACAGATGATAAAATGAAAAAAATATTTTTACACGCTGTAGATGATTGGAAATTCATTTTTTTTTTAACATTTTTTGTTGTAGCATTCTGGCAGGACATGATGTATACATACAATAATGATATATTATGAATCTGCCGAGCCGGCCAAAAAAATGGATTTATAATTTGTCTGGGTCGTATAATAAAACCTGACTTCAAATCGTGTTTAAGCACGATGAGCAAAACTGGTAAAAATAAACTCAGCACAGAGGTGAAATGGCTCCGCAGCGAAGGGGTTAATCTTGAATTTAAAGTTATGCAGATGGGGTTTTTTTGCTAATGATTGCTTTTCAATGTCTTGAAAACCAAAATCAGGTTAACGTGACTTAGGTAGTGAAAGGGTTGGTAACAGTTGGGCCGTGTAGACCCGCTGAGACAAATTAATCAGGACTTTTCATCAAGGTACAGGGTTTATAATGAACAGATTATGATCACTCCAAGAAACGGCGTCATTCATTCTGAACTAATATATATCTATATATATATATGTTACGGGTAAAGCCCGAAGTGCAGTCAATCCTAGGATTACCCGGTTAATCCTGACATTACCCAAAACCACTGGGTAAAGCTGCAAAAAAATGAAAATTCCGGACTTTACCCGCGTGATTTTAAGACTAACAAACTGCCCTTGGGTAACAGTCTGGAAGAGCTGAAAAATCCGCACTTTACCCGGATAATGTGCAAGTCTGAAGCTTCACCCAGGTAATCTGAGGATTATCCGCAGCTTCGCCTGGGTAATCTGCAGAGCATCCAACCCCGCTTGGGTAACAGTGAATTTTTTGCTAATTTTGCTATTATCTATGGATATTATCAACTAAAATGGCAAAAGACAAACACTAAAATGTATTGAGGATAGAATGAATATACAGAGCGACGGGATGTGTTTCTTACATGCATGTGAAAACAGTTACGTGATCTTTATTACGTGTCATGTGTGCTAATATATCGTTTGTAAAACATAACAACCGTCAGGTTACTCTTTATATCTCCTTAAATTGAGTTTTCCTTGGAATTCAGTCACCTGTAACCTGCTGAAAACCCAAGAAAAGCGGAGTACCCAGAGACGTTTGGATACTTTGCAGATTACCCGGATGACATGCGGATGTTTTGTCGCACATCACACTTTATCCAGCAGCACTCAGGTAATGTGCGTATTACCCGGTTAAAACAGTGCAGAAAACCGGCTTATCCAGAGGCCTCTGGATACTTTGCAGATTACCCGGGTAAAGTCTGAAATTTCATTTCACTTCGGACTTTTGCTAATGACGCCTGGGTAATGCTAGGATTAACCGCACTTCGGGCTTTACCCGTAACATTATATATATATATATATATATATAATCTGAATTTGCTACATTTTCTGTTACACAGGTATTGAGGTTCGCGCATCACAGTGACATCATGAAACAGTGATCTAACAGGTCAGAAAGCAGCGAATCAGAGAGCGGGTTAATGTCTCTGTTTACTTTGCATTTAATTCAATATTTTATTTGTCAGACAGGTAAAGATGTACAGAGAGATACTTACTCCGGCACACGGGGATGGATTTCCATCGAGTCTCCTCGCACACGGCTTCACTTATTTTTTTCTCTAGGTTATAGCCTCGGTTACACGCATACTTCACTTTATCACCGGACGCATATTCAGCCTTCAGTCTTGAATTGGGGCTACCGTTATCGATGCTAGGCGGGGGCAGACATGAGGTCGCTAGATGGAGAAAAAAGATCAGCGGGTATAGTTTAATTTAAAGCATGATTTTTCATGTTGAAATGAGAGTTGCAGTTTGTGCTTCTGTTTCCAGAGGCCGTTCAGAAAGAACACATTAAGCGCTGACCATCTTGCTGCATTTTCCTGCGTATCATGGGTCACGATTAACAAGTCCTCTGAAAACATGGAATTGCTCGTTAGACTTATGCTGCAGGCAAGTTACATACAAAGTATAGGAAGCATTAATCTCCGGTCACCTGCTGTAACAGGCGAGCCACAAGCTTGTCTGCGGCGTGTCTGATAGAGCAGGGAAGCTGTATACTTAAAAGGATACTGTATGAAAAGTAGAGTTACCTTTTTTTGCCCTTTAGTAATTGGACCGTTCCTGCTGACAGCGTCTGCCCGATTATTTCTTCCTTTTTTTTTTGGTCAATATTTCTCACCTTTTGTCCCTTGCCGCACGCTGATCCTCCTCTTCTGCTCAGAGGGTCCCGAACGCAGGAGTCCCTGAAGCTTTTCTACACAATTTATTATTCTGGACTTGACCTCTCCCTGATTTACCGTGTATGATCCTGCTCGGCCGGCCCTGACCTCTGCATCATCTGACTGCATCCCTGGATTACCCCTGCTCTATACTGCGTACGCGGACCTGCCCCCCTGCCTACTCCTACAACGCAGAGCCCAGCACCCTCCTGGTCACTCTGTAGAGGGGTTCTGCACGGTGTGCGCCATCTCCGTCATTCTGGGCTCCACCTCCTGGTAAATTCAGGACAACATTTTTTTTCTAATTGTTACTCCAAAGGCTAATCTATTTACAAACCATCTTTAAATGCAGCCCATGACATTATTTGGTGCTAAACCCGAACTCCAAATGTTATTCTAAAGCCAACCCTAAACGAAATCCACAAACCTCACTATATGACATTACTCCCTAAGAACCAGGGGTCACGCTGAGCAGGAACACCTGGGAACGCAGCTCCTCCACTAGTTTCTCAGGAGGAACGCTGTTCCCATTTGACCAAACACTGAAAAGCTTTTAATCGTATATTTCCTTATTATTTCAGCAGAAATACAGTTGTGTTCAAAATTATTCAACCCCCAATGCTGTAAAGGGTTTTAGGGAATTTAGTGTACATTTGTAATTGTATTCAGAATGAAATCCTACAAGGACTTTTTAAAGAACCATATGCAACTAAAATGACATCAATTGGTTTTGTAATACAGTAGTAAATGTTTCTTTTGTGAATTCTTCATTGACACAATTATTCAACCCCTTAAAGACTACCACTCTGAAGAACAGAGGTTCATTCAAGTGTTTTCAATCAGGTATTGAAAACACCTGTGGATGTCACGGAGCAGCAATAAAGCATAATAAGCACCAATTAGGCAGCTTTAAAATGACTGTGATACTCAGCTCCTTCTAGACATTTACTGGTGTGGTTGACCCAAACACTGAAAAGCTTTTATTAGGTTTTAATCGTATATTTCCTTATTATTTCAGCAGAAATATATTACATTTATTACAATGATCATAAGGATTCCCTGAGTCCGGCTCAGATAAGGCCGGAGGACGACAGATTAACCATAACAATGCTGCCCCTGCCTTAAACCTATGCAGCTCGTCCAACATGAGGATTTCCTTGGTGAGTCCATGCTAAGCAGCACCTCAAGAGGATGTGGGTGGTTTTAGTCAAGGCAAGCTTAATGAGTGAATGTGTTAATAGGTGGATGAGGTTAATTCTTGATGGGCGAAGCCTAGCGTCCCACCATGTTAAAACATCACCAGCCGACACTTTGTGCATCCACTTCTCTTTGGAGTCCAAATAGGGCAGGGATCGGCAACCTTGGCCCTCCAGATGTAGAACAACATTTCCCATGAGCATCAGCCAAATTAATGAGCACCTGAGCATCATGGGAGATTTAATTTCAAAACATCTGGAGGGTCTAATTTGCCGACCCTCTCACTGATCATCACTGGGCTGTACAACAGCCCAAGCGTTGCCTGTGTTTGCCCCTATGGGCTGGGCCTGCAACTCATAGTTTGGTGCTTTTCTAGATTCCTCTAGTGTTGACTTTGCCCCCAAGCTCCCACTTGCTCCTAGGGCTGCTCCACACTCAAGGCGTTCTATGTCCATATAAAGTACACGACCCCCAAGCCCCGATACCACAGTGAAGCATAGTATTGTTTCATACTTACAGTCACATGTGGGAACATGGGACCATTCCCCTTCAAGGCATTTCGCTGGACTCTCATCACTGAGTTTGTAGCCTTGGACACACTTATATTCTGCGCTGTCACCGTGACTATAGGCTTCTTTCTTCCTGATAAGGTTTCCCTTAACAACAGCCGGAGGGTTTCCACAAGAATTTGCTGAATAGAAACAAAAAAATAAAAGGAAGTGATTTAAGAATTTTAGTGAAATTTAACTCCGAATCTGATGAATAAAATACAAAGTATGAACCAAAGCATCGCATGCTGCGCAGCACAGGCGTTACAGCGATATTCCCAGAATAAAGTCGCCGCATTGTGATTTTATTAACGGTCAAAGAGAAAAGTCACAGATAAAATGATGAAGATGATCAATAAAAACATCCTTTTATTATTGTATTTCTTAATCGGTGACATCATAAAAGGCCCCGGCGAGATGATCTTATCTGTGTTATGTGACGTAACACGACAAAATCAGCAAAGCCAATGCGAGCGACTGCACCTAATACTAATACACGGTGGACCATATTACAAACATTAACGTTAGCTCTAGGTCATGTGACTTTAATGCGACCCCCCCTCTATTACATCCCTGACGCTAAACCCTGTGAAAATCCATTAGAGCATTGGTGACTACACGAGCTTACTGTAGTTTGCGCATCCTATACTAAACATGGGGAGCGCAAAGAGTAATTAGCGTTAGAATAAGTAAGGTGTTACAAAGTACAAAGTATTATTAATTAACGCACCGATGAAAAGTTAACCACAGCTAGAAGCTGGTGCTAAATTGACGTTTGCAGAATCATTTAGCACCAGCTGAAAACACCCTTAATAAATAAGATACTCACCTCTCATCCTGCGGCGTAAATGATGGCCCGATCCATTGCTTCTGGTTGCCGGGAGGAGAGTGAGACTGGGGACAAATAATGATACTTGTGGTGGTGTGGAAGCGTTACCACGAGTATCAGGGAGAGTAGCTCTGCGTTACAGGACAGGCTGCTGAATTAGCGCCTGCCCTGTAATATGCTGTTAAAAGGGTGACGCTGCGGGGAAACCTGCAGGCGCACATTATCCCTATTAGTGTCCCCATTTTAGCGCCATGTTTGTAATAGGGCCGTGTGTTATTTGACATTTTTGGCAGTGTTAGATACATCAGGTTTAACATTTTTATTTCTCTTTATCAAGATAATTATCTTTCCAGATTTCTTATAAAAAACCGCTTCATACGGGTTTATACAGAGCCAGCACAAATATCTGTGTGTAAAATCAGGATCAGAATAATTAGTAAATGTATATTTTGTTAATATTTTATATAAGGCGTCCTTACCTGCGCACTGCGGTGGAGCCAGCCATGTTCCTCCCGTGCACTGAGTTCCATCAGACCCAAGAAAGCTGTATCCGGGATTACAGATGTACTTCACAGTGTCACCCGTAAAATGCTCTAACTTTAAAGTGTCTCTGTTTATTATACCATCAGCAATACTCGGAGGGTTTCCACATCTTTGTTTTTCTGAACATAGGAAAGGAGAGAGATTTCTTACGTTAGGGACGTATTCATTAATAAAGTACAACATACCACATCAGCAAAACTTTATTTATTCTCTGTATTCTACTGTAAATCAAGTTTGTCATCAGAATATGAAATTCCTCAAGAGGATACATGACTACAGATTCCCTAAAGCTCTATACAAGATGAAGAAACAGTAAACCTCACCAGCGGGAATTATATTTACAGTAATCACACAGCGGGATAATACTTTACAGTAAAACTACCTAAAGTGATTTATATTTACAGTAAACACACTGCGGGATAATACTGTACAATAAAACTAAAGTGATTTATATTTACAGTAAAGGCAGAGCGGGATAATACTGTACAGTAAAACTACCTTAAGTGATTTATATTTACAGTAAACACACTGCGGGATAATACTGTACAATAAAACTAAAGTGATTTATATTTACAGTAAAGGCACAGCGGGATAATACTTTACAGTAAAACTACCTAAAGTGATTTATATTTACAGTAAACACACTGCGGGATAATACTGTACAATAAAACTAAAGTGATTTATGTTTACAGTAAAGGCACAGCGGGATAATACTGTACAGTAAAACTACCTTAAGTGATTTATATTTACAGTAAACACACTGAGGGATAATACTGTACAATAAAACTAAAGTGATTTATATTTACAGTAAAGGCACAGCGGGATAATACTGTACAGTAAAACTACCTTAAGTGATTTATATTTACAGTAAACACACTGAGGGATAATACTGTACAATAAAACTAAAGTGATTTATATTTACAGTAGACACACAGCGGGATAATATTGTACAGTAAAACTCACCAGTGGGAATTATATTCACAGTAAATACACGGTGGGCTAATACTGTATTGAGGGATTTATATTTACAGTAAACGCACAGCGGGATAATACTTACTGTTCAGTAAAACTACCTAGAGTGATTTATATGTTAAGTAAACACACAGCGGGATAATACTGTACAGTAAAACTACCTAAAGTGATTTATATTTACAGTAAACACACTGAGGATAATACTGTACAGTAAAACTACCTTAAGTGATTTATATTTACAGTAGACACACAGCGGGATAATACTGTACAGTAAAACTACCTAAAGTGATTTATATTTACAGTAAACACATAGCAGCATAATATTGTACACCAGTGGGATTTACTGCCCTATAGTGTAGATCAGCTCAACGTTTAGCTGCTGAGTTTAATGTACAGGAGAATCTGGTTCCACATTTACAATGAATAGAATTTGCACAGCTGTCTCGCCATGCTGCACTGTGAAATCCCACAGGTGGGTTTAGAAAAGTCAGTACAAGTTCAGTATTATTTATACTCTATATGCTGCCTGTGGATATTTCGCAGCAGAGTTTGGTGAGGCAACAGTGCTCTGGAGGTGTGCATGTGGAAAAAAATAGTTTTGTTTTGGAAAAATAAATTTGTCCGAAACTATATTCGTTGAATTATCAATTTGTTTCGGTTCGTAATTATGAATCGATTCAGATTGATTCAGATCGATTCGGACGCTAAAGAAACCCATAAATGCTGCTCAGTGTTAGAAATTATGGTCATAAACTAGGGTTAGGAATTAGGGTTAGATTACTATTAGGAGTTAGGGTTAGAAGCCAGACTTAGATATTAGGATTCACCTGTGTAAAACATCATAACGCAATGAATTTGTTATAACGAATCGATCCGAAGAGATTCTTTTCATATTGTTTCGGATGCATTCGATAGTGATTCGTAATTTCATAAATACTTCCAAAATATGAATCGACAGAATTTCGGATCAATTGCGATTCGTTACGAAACAAATCGCACACGTCTACTGTGCACATTCTACCATCATCGAACTTGGAAGCTGGACTCTACTGTACATTAAACGCACCAGCAGGTTTTTTTTAACATACTCGCCACCCAGGACATACTTGAATACGAGAGAAATCTCAATGTATCCTTTCTGGTAAAATACTTTCTAAAAAAAAAAAAAAACAGTGTGGACTTAACTCTGAGGACAGTTAAGGTGTAACAGATGCACGTGACATATCAGTACCTGTCAATAAAGTAAAGTTTTGTACACCTCATTATGTGCATATTGTAAACATGTAATTACATCACTGATCTAATTAAACCTGCAACATAAAATTACTCACGGATACATTGAGCAGAGGATTGCCATTTCCCATCCACACACCGGGTCACATGATCACCGTGAAGACTATAACCCTGTGTACATTGTATCTCCACTTCATCGCCGCTGTAGTACTCGCTCTTGGTGCTTATGATTTGTGAAAATACAGGACCACTGACAGGTGGACATTTCTGTCTGGAGTCTGTAAGAGCAAAAATATATGTCCTTTAAGGTCAAATACAAAACAAATATAGTTAAGGAGGGGTGGGGTCGTGCCTATTCCCCGAAGGGTTGGCTGCAACCACCAAATGCATCCAGCCCAACAACATGTGTAGAACATAAGAAAAAAATGTCATCTGCGCTTACTCCAATTATACCGTGTGAAACTAAACACAATTAGAGGTTTGGTTTCTATCAATGGCCATTATAAGACTAGCTCGCCCGCCAGCGTCAAGGCACCTTTAAAAAGGGCGAGTCCTAACCAAAATGAAACCACAGGCTGCTACATAGCAAACCATACCTGCTCATGCTGTGAAATTATGGTTGTTCTATGTCCTTCCTGACAACCATCATTTCACTATATTATCCCTACTAGTGGTCTCTCTTATTGTAGATATTGGTTTATCTGTTCACGTATGTACCTGGTATTTTTCTTGTTTTCTACATTGTCTTTTTCTTTGCCTTCAGCCCTTTGCGCTTAATCAGTAACCCAGTAACGGGTTCCCATGACAACCTAGGGTGTTGTTAGTGGATCAAGAACTATACAGAAGGGACGCTACGCGATTGCCTAGTAACGATGCGCCACTTCCGGTTTCTGGGTGGGCGTGATCGCTGGCATCGCGGCACAGACTCGGTAAGTCCCACTTAATTACTATATTATAAAAGTAACAGTTTACATTTTGTTTGTTTACCTTGATAAAGGCCCATATTTGGGCCGAAACGTCGGTTTGTTTTATTGTAACCTTAATAAATTTGTTTATTTTATTATACGAAGACCTCGAGTGCGGTTCCATTTATGGATCGTTATATATATATATATATATATATATAACTTTTATAATTTTTATCTGACGAGGAGACGTGTATTACAGTTTTATGCTAAATCATGTATGAGGGACTCAGTCTTTATATAGCGGTCGCCTTATTTTAAAATTTCTTACATCAAGTATTATTTTTTTTAAATGTGAAAAAAAAAAATGGAATTCAGCAGCATTAACCCCTGCAACACCACTATGTTCCTATAGAAGACAAATACATATATATTCAGCAAAAGAACTTTACAAACCTGGTTTCTCAGTAGATGTTTTGTCTTCAGGATCAGGAAGTGCTGGATTTTCAGCTGAAATAAGAAAGATGTTAAAAGTAACTTTTTTAAAGAATGATTTTATATATTTTTTTTATTATGACTTACAGGGTTATTCAGAGAGAGACGATCTGGCCCCGAAATTGCACCGAACAGTGAAAATTCCCCAATGGTGACATTTCCTGTCCTTTCGCTTATTCAAAAGCTGGAAGTTCCCCAAATTTTGGCGAATTGCCAGCAAAATATGGTGCCTGTTCGGCGTCAGTGAAATCCCCCATAGAGAAGCAATGGTTAATCTATTCACATTGAACAGCAGAGAAATGTCAGTGAAATGCCCTGCTGTTCAGTGGTTTCATTCGACAGGTTTAATCAGGAGAATCCCATAGGTTTCAAGGTTAAAAAAAATTCCCCGTTTTTCTTCAATATTTATTCACCTGTTTATTCTTTTCACTTGCAGCAAAAGAATCTTTATTTTATTATTTTATAGTCATTTTTCAGGATTTTTTCGGCTAAAATTTTTCCCCCCAATTTTTTAAAAATAGTGTTGTTTTTTTCTGTAACAGACCTTTTTATTATTATTCATAGGACCTTATAGATTATGCCCAGGTTTTTTCGTGCAGTAGTTTTTTGCAAACACCTGTTAAAAGTTGTGTTTTTTTTTTTTACTCGTTCGTTGGCTTGTTGGCTGGTCAGCGCTCTGTTCGGCGGGTCGGCTTCTTAGATCGATTTGGTGATTTTATGGATCGATTCTGCGGGTTTTTCGGAAATGTTCGGCGGCTGGTCCGCTTCACTTCGGGGACCTCGTGGTGAATGCTGAATTCACCGCAGGGTCAGCGAATCGGACTCACTGAAGTGCAGGAACGGGACACCACCGAAATGTCGGTGACATTTCGGCGCTCTCTGAGAAACTGATAGAATAATTTGATTAATAGGTAACACTAAAGGGTCTATTCAGAAAACACCGGAATAGCGGGCAATTTCGGTGCTTTGTGTTTCACTGTAAGGCTGGGGTCAGACCAGCGCACTTTTAACGTGCGTTCTGGCGCACATAATTATGGCCGCACTAGCAGCAGATGACGGGCAATGACGGCCAATATACGATGTACGGCCGCACAAAAGTCCGGCCGTGCAACGCAAGTGGAATTTGAACACATTTTTTTGAGAATGCTGAACCGCTAGTACTGACGTACTGAGTGCGCAGCTGCGGCATAGCGGCGTGTGTGCGTGATTAGGAGATGTCAGACGCTGCTAATGTCCGGCCTACATAACGTCCAGACGCAAAAAGAGTTTTATTGACGATCCGTACAAAATCACGCCCGAAAATGAGCGTCGTCTGACCGTTTTTGCGCATTCCGTGAAAAAATACATCAATGCGTTCGGATGCACTTTTTCACGTTTGTGGGGAAAAATGCTTTCGTCTGACCCTAGCCTAAATCGTTGCATTTTAGAAATTCCAGTTCGCCCAAAATACAGTGAATTCACTATTTAGCGAATGGTCACCATATTTTGCAGAAATTGGAGTCGTCGAAGCAGATATCGTACGTTGGGTGAAAACTAGATGAATTGTATTGATAAGCGGCAAATTAGCATCGGCGAATTCAGCCAAACTGTAAAAAAAGTTACTTCTCCTAGTCTCCTAGCAAGAGGTTAAAGCAATAAAAATGCATTAAAATGTAATAAAAAAAGTCGTTCAAAAAATAAAAAGATCTTATACAAAATAAACTAAATCTTGTAAAAAATAAGAAAACCAAAAATGTCATCTTAAAATTCCGAAAAGGTCTAATAGAAAATAAAAAAGTTTTTTGAAAAAAATAAATAAGTTCATAAAAAAATTCAGAAAGATATTAAATTTTTACATTAACTCTGTCGAACTGAATCAACGAAAATCAGGGCATTTCGTCAGCATTCCGGTGCAGTTTGACATTCTGTGAATAGAAGACATCATAGGCTTCTATGGGGCAATTTTGGTGCTGCCGATTTGCGGCGAATTGCACCATACTTTGCTGTCAACTTGCAGGTATTTGGTTAATTGACAGTTTAGTGAATAAACTCATTGGGCCGAGCGTGCGCCATATGGTAAAATTCACTGTTTGGTGCAATTCGGGGCCAATTCAGAGGTTAGTGAATAATCTTAAGGATACAGAATAACTGAGTGATACGCAGACATTTCTATATATTTTTTTTATAGTGCATTTTTCTAAAAATTCCCAATTCCAACGTGACTTTGAAAATTTGTTATTCTCTGAAAGCATGTCTCCTCCCCCCACTCCCAGAGATTTCATTGGTCACTGGCCCATTCTGAGCCCCTTATATTTTATATGTATGTGTTTTATATACTGTATTTTTATTTCTCATCTTTACACAGTGGCGTCTGACCAGCGAGCGTCGAACAGCCAAAACTAAATTACCGCTGCCAGTGAATCGCTGCATGAGCGAAACGCAGATAAACAGGGAACATCTTCGAAGCACAATCTATTAATTATTATCTTATCTCTGTATCGGCGTGTAAGCCTGGCGCATGCAAACAGAATCATATAAACAGTGATTATAAGCGATGTGATTCGATCAAGTGATGTGGAGGCAACTCTGCTTTTATACTTCACTCAGTCTCGAGCCACTGCATTAAAATGTTTCGTTCCAGTCATTCAAAACAGCCATTCATAGGTGACAAAACATAAGGCCGGTCGTCCATTGGATCCGTAGTCATTTGATCGACTGGTTGTGTGTATATGACTAATCCCCCTACAGAGGTTGACCCAACCATTGTGTCTGACTGCAGTCGTATGGCTTCAGCCGATTCCACCCGACTAGTCACAGCTCCCATTCGTATGGGATTTTCCCTTGAAGTCGGACGACCTGGGCCAGTTTCCAGCATTAATACAGAAACTGAAACTGACCTTCACAAGTCGGCAGTGCTGGTTTCCATCCATCTTTGGTACAGGTACTACTATTGGGTCCAACTCTATGAAATTCTTCTGGACAGGAGAAATCCACCGTTTCTTTAAAGTTGTATTTTTGCTGGTGAGGACTTAAGATAAGACGCGGATTTTCAATCTGACAGAATTTTGCTGAAAAACAGTTTAAAACATAAAATATCAAACAACGTTTCCCTTTCTCTTGGTGTTTTAACTGCAGCAATATATACTATTATACATTGTTCGGCAGCGGGGTCAGGGTCACTCTAAACCCCAGGAAAAGCATGGGCACGAGGTCCACCTGTCTAATTCTCTGGTGATCTTGGGTGGGGTTGCTCCAAGAGCTGAGAAGGGTGGTTTTTGCCAGAAAACACAACGTTTGCAAAAGGTGTTTTTGCAGGGGATTCACTTTCCATCACTTGGAGCACTGTCAGGCAGTGAGAAATAAATATACATATATACTTGCCAAGGTATTAATCTTTCCCAATATGGGCGGTAAGGTTACGGGATCCGTGCCGTGCTCGCTACTCCTAAGGGCAACTTTGTGTGGCGCCCAACTACTGCACTAATAGCAACAGCGGAAAAGAAGAGTGAAATTGGGAAGATTAACAACTAAAGCTACATAGGAACATTATTCTAATTTAGCTTTTACGGCCGAGCCTACAATTTTATTATCAGTTCTCAGGGACCCCCAGTTTGGGGAACCACCATATGGCAGAGACATTAAGTCACCTGTGAAGCTCATATTAAAAAAGATATAGCATGCCACGTGCCTCTACTATCAAACCACATGCCTCTGCCATCATGCCACGTGCCTCTACTATCATACCACATGCCTCTGCCATCATGCCACGTGCCTCTACATTACGCCACGTGCCTCTACATCACGCCACATGCCTCTACATCAGGCCACGTGCCTCTACATCAGGCCACGTGCCTCTACATCACGCCACGTGCCTCTACATCACACCACGTGCCTCTACATCACGCCACGTGCCTCTACCATCACGCCAAGTTTCAGCAGTTTAGATGAAGTTTGCAGTTTAGATACATGTATGAAAAAATGGTTTAATAATAATGAAAGTACAAATAACTTGATAATTATTAATTTTATGCAGCAGCGTAGACGGCCATGCGACAAAACACAGAGGGTCCTATTCCAACCTTGGTGTAAACCCGAACCAGAGCTGTTGTAAACTTAGCGGGTCAGATCACACCCTGGACGCAAAATCACAACACTCGAGCTATACAGCCAGGGCCGGTGCTAGACTATTTTGCGCCCTAAGCAAGACCAGCTACTTGCACCCACCCAAAAAAAAAAAAGCTCACATGGGTATATTTGTACCCAGCTCTCACATGGTGGATATATTGCCCCCCAGCTCACATGGGTACATTTGCCTCCAACTCACACATGGCATGGAGATATTGCCCCAGCTAACACATGGAGATATTGCCACAGCTAACACATGGCATGGAGATATTGCCCAGGCTCACACATTGATATCTGCCCCCAGGCTCACACATTGATATCTGCCCCCAGGCTCACACATGGATATCTGCCCCCAGGCTCACACATGGCTATTTACCCCCAGGCTCACACATGGATATTTGCCCCCAGGCTCACACATGGCTATTTACCCCAAGGCTCACACATGGATATTTGCCCCCAGGCTCACACATGGATATTTGCCCCCAGGCTCACACATGGATATTTACCCCCAGGCTCACACATGGATATTTTCCCCCAGGCTCACACATGGATATTTGCCCCCAGGCTCACACATGGATATTTACCCCCAGGCTCACACATTGATATCTGCCCCCAGGCTCACACATGGATATTCTGCCCCCAGGCTCACACATGGATATCTGCCCCCAGGCTCACACATGGATATCTGCCCCCAGGCTCACACATGGCTATTTACCCCCAGGCTCACACATGGCTATTTGCCCCCAGGCTCACACATGGCTATTTGCCCCCAGACTCACACATGGATATTTACCCCCAGACTCACCCATGGATATTTACCCCCAGGCTCACACATGGATAGTTACCCCTAGGCTCACACATGGATATTTACCCCCCAGGCTCACATGGATATTTGCCCCCAGGCTCACACATGGATATTTGCCCCCAGACTCACACATGGCTATTTACCCCCAGGCTCACACATGGCTATTTCCCCCAGGTTCACACACGGATATCTGCCCCCAGGCTCACACATGGATATTTACCCCCAGGCTCACACATGGATATTTACCCCCAGGCTCACACATGGATATTTACCCCTAGGCTCACACATGGATATCTGCCCCCAGGCTCACACATGGATATTTACCCCCAGGCTCACACATGGATATTTACCCCCAGGCTCACTCATGGATATTTACCCCCCCCCCCAGGCTCACACATGGGTATTTGCCCCCAGGCTCACACAAAGATACTTGCCCAGCAGCTCACACATGGATATTTGCATCCAGCGCTGTCTCAGCCTTCCTGTAGCCAGTCTCAATGCGTGCTGGCGTCACCGCTGGCATCAAGGAGATGGAGGCGTGGACTTGGTCCAGGAAGCTGGAAGAACCAAGTCCTCGCCTCCGTCTCCTTGATGACGGCGGCGACGACGGCACGTATTGGGGCCAGCTGCAGCACGCGGCCGCCCCGTGGGCATTTTTTTTTCACATTTTGTCGGGCCGGCTGCGCCCTAGGCGGGTGCTGCACTCTAGGCACCCGCCTAGTTGGCCTAGCGGCAGCGCCGGCCATGTATACAGCATAACGGAGTGCTGTTCTTACTTTAACTCATTCTGTTCGTGCCGCAAGCTCAGCTTGGATGTAACACCGCTGTACTTTGCATGGGAGAGGTTAATGTGCCTCCAGCAGATGGAGAATGAGCTTTCCCAACCAGCTCACTCTTCATCTGTACCTGAAGTTATTCAGGTTTAAGTAGTGCCTTTTCAGCCCTGGTGTTATGGGATTTTTACGTCTGCATAATCAATCGACACATTGATCTAACCCCACCAAAAAATCCCATAACCACCTCAGATTATTGACACGATGAGCCACTAGTTATCCCTCCACTGCCCTGGCCAGATCTCACTCGCATGAGGTCTTGAAGAGCTTTAGCAGGATCTTGTTCGTCTCCATGGAGTCCTGTGGACTCCTGGAGCTGATAACAGCATTGTTGCTTAGTGCCGCTGGTGTTATTAAGTTGCGGCTCGCCGGTATTGTGACTCGAGCTGCTGGCAAAGCGGCTTGGCCATAATATAGCTGTTAAAGGCGAGCTGCAAGTGGAAAACGTCAGAAGCCGATCCAGAACCTGTAATGGCTGTGGTAAGTTTACACCAGGGTTGGAATATGGTCGAGATACTTTACAAGCATAGATAAAGGAATATGGTCACCACACCATATGACCTATGACCTCCTTGTGGTGTTCTGAACAGTTTCTTAATTGTCAGTCCTCAGACATATAAATCATTTCCACTCATCCTGTTAATCTCCTCAGGTATTGTAGCAGTAAACAGTCTGTTTGGTCGGCATAGAGCGTATCACCAAGGATCATAAGTAATCATGCTCCTGATAAAGTGTGATGTAAAGTGCTAGAGTACTGGAATACTGAAGGCCTGGAGCAAATAAAGCAGAGGGGCCTTGAGTTGCTCCTGAAAGCCAGCACAGTAAGGGTTAATCCTCCATGCGCCGGTGGGGGAGGTCCCTGTGCGGAACTAGGTGTGGCCCTGGATTTAGGACAAAGGCGAGTAGTGAGTGGGCACAGTTATTGTAGGAGCGGCAGCTTGAATGGTGCATCACCTTCCTATGAACAATACTGGTATGAGACCTAATTGCCAAGAGACACATAAAGTGATACTATGCTAAAATGTCAGAGAAAACGGACTTTGAGTATTTTGTTATGAGTCCAAAATGGGCTGGATTAACACGTGAGCAAACAGAAGATTCTAGATCATACAGAAGTGCGCCAGATACAATAAAAGCAGTGCTGTAGAAGAAGCGTTTTAGGCAACATTCTAGTAAGAAAGCAACAAATCCACCGCACCATGCGACCTATGACCTGCGTGTTGCACAAGGAATGTTCCGGCAGCAAGAGCCGTGCGCTCCTGATTTAGATTCCAAGAGATTTTGGCAAGTGGTTCACAATATAAAGCCATTTGAAAATGTCCCTTTTTCGACATGAGTCTCTGCACAAATCTACATCTTAGTTACTGGTTTCCTGAGCGCATCGAAATGATCTGCGTGGTGGTGGTGGTGGTGGGTTTCAGAGTAGAAAGACTTCCATAGGATTTGCCTAAAGAAAAAACTCATAAAAACAAATGTGAAACTGGTCGTTGAAACCAATATCTCTTTGTGCAAAATATCAATAGGTTTACAAATAGACGTTTGTCTTTTAAAGGGCCAGTACCACCAAAAAATGCCATGTCCTTATTGTGTTTATTTGATGTTGCTGATATCTTACATGTGTTTTGGTTTTCTCTTCTATGTTTAGCTAAGAAAATATTTTACTCTATATGTGTTTCCATGTTGTGGATTTTTCCCATGATTCAATATTTACCGAAACCAGTGCAAAAATGTTACTTGTTACTACTGCTGTGGTTTATCTTGTACAGTACGTAACAGTCAATGAGGTGGATGAGTGAATGTTTAGATAAGGCAGCAGGAGGTCTATTGTTTTCCAGGATACCTGAGCTAAGAGCTGGCAGCTGAGTGAAATAAATCAGGGGGCTTAAAATGCTTCTATTCTACCCCCCTGGTGATGTCCTTTGAGTACATCCCACACAATACAATGATGTGAGTCGATGACTGACCAGTTCAATCCATTCTATGGCCAAAGCCACACAGTGAGGAGCAAGGGATGGAAAGATTCAACACAAAATATCACACAATGCATGCGCCCAGTGACACATATAGAGGAAAATATCACACAATGGATGCACCCAGTGACACATATAGAGGAAAATATCACACAATGGATGCGCCCAGTGTCACATATAGAGGAAAATATCACACAATGGAGGCACCCAGTGACACATACAGAGGAAAATACTTTCTTCACTAAACATACAAGAGAAAAACAAAGCACATGTAAGATATTAGCAACATCAAATAAACACAATAAGGACACTGCATTTTTTGCTGTTATTGGCCCTTTAATATTGCCCTTGCTTGAAACTACAATCTATGAACTGTGCAAACCTCACTCTGTCTATCCCTACCCCATATTAAATTAGTGGGACCGAACGGGTTCCACAATGCCACCCTCACCTCGGTGGGTATGGGGTTAATTATTTTTAATATAAAAATAATAATTGTTTTTCCACCATGCCACTTTTCTAGGAGTGCTGGAATTGAGAGAGTGTCCCCCTACTTAGATTTTTAGGTCAGCACATTTTTAAAGATGAGGTTTTAAAATTGTACTATAAATGATTACACGCATTTGGTTCTTCTTTATATATATATATATATATTTCAGCCAATCAGAGCTTTAAGAAAATGGGTTACACCAATTGGGAGAGTTTTAAAATAAGGTCAAACATGCCTCAGCCAATCAGGGAGCGAGCACAGTCTCTTGTGGGGATTACAATGAGTTCAGTTTACAGGTGGTAGCGGTAGTGAGCGTCGTGGCTGCTGTCACCTTTACTTTTAATGGGGAGAAGACGGCGGCTTTCACGTGAAGTCCTGGATTTTCGTACCTATGGGGTTTTTTGAGCCACGATCTCCTTGCGGATCGACGCAGTGCCAATGGGTTGTGTATCCCGGCCACTGAGAGAGAGAATTCCTATTGATGTAATAGGGATCATGCTTTGAGAAATATTATTATTATGTGTATCAGCCAGCGTGTCATGCTTGTTATAAAAAATATACGTGCCAAAAGTGCTAGAAGCAAAATATTTTTGTACTCTCCTTGACTGTTCATGCAGAGAGAAGCAAATAAAACATAAATCAATGTTTGCCTCATATATACCTTTACAAGTTGGCAGCGGTTTTTTCCAACCTTGAGGAAAACACTTTCTTGTAATTGATCCTTTTAATATAAAGCCAGTGGGGCAAGAAAAGTGAGCAACTTCATTAGCTTTATACTTTGGCTTATCAGAGATCAATCGGCTACTCTGTACAATGCATTTACTTGCTAGATAAAAGAAAATAAAAAATAAGGGTTAAAAATGGTGATGATGGTAATGGTAATTTTTCCACGACAGGTAAAACAAAGAAAAATAGATGATAATTATTAAAAGTTCAATACCTGTAAAGCAAGAGAAAACGGTCTGTAATAACAAATAAAAAAGAATATGTGAAGCGCAATGGCCCCTGGTATCTCTGTTTCAAGACAAAGGGCTCGGTTCAATTTGGCAGCATATATGGCTGCAGTTCAGCAATTTTTCAGTTCGTGAGATTTAAATTAAGAATTTAACTGTATTTTAATTCCAATTTAAAGTTCACCTTAATTATAAGTAGGGTTTTTATAGTTAGGTTATTTTAGAGTTATGATTACGGTTAGGTTTTTTGTAGAGTTAGGGTTATTTTTAGGGTTATTTTTAGGGTTAGGGTAATTTTTCGAGTTATGATTAAGGTTACATTTTTTTGTAGAGTTAGGGTTATTTTTAGGGTTAGGGTTATTTTTAGGGTTAGTGTTATTTTTAGAGTTATGATTACGATTAGGGTTTTTTGTAGAGTTAGGGTTATTTCTAGGGTTATTTTTAGGGTTAGGGTAATTTTTAGAGTTATGATTAAGGTTAGGGTTTTTTGTAGAGTTAGGGTTATTTTTAGGGTTAGGGTCATTTTTAGGGTTAGGGTCATTTTTAGAGTTATGATTACGGTTAGGGTTTTTGTAGAGTTAGGGTCATTTTTAGGGTTAGGGTCATTTTTAGAGTTATGATTACGGTTAGGGTTTTTTGTAGAGTTAGGCTTATTTTTAGGGTTATTTTTAGGATTAGGGTCATTTTTAGAGTTATCATTACGGTTAGGGTTTTTTGTAGAGTTAGGGTTATTTTTAGGGTTAGGGTTATTTTTAGGGTTAGGGTGATTTTTAGAGTTATGATTACGGTTAGGGTTTTTTGTAGAGTTAGGGTTATTTTCAGGGTTATTTTTAGGATTAGGGTAATTTTTAGAGTTATCACTACGGTTAGGGTTTTTAGTAGAGTTAGGGTTATTTTTAGGGTTATCTTTAGGGTTAGGGTCATTTTTAGAGTTATGATTACGGTTAGGGTTTTTTGTAGAGTTAGGGTTATTTTTAGGGTTATCTTTAGGGTTAGAGTCATTTTTAGAGTTATGATTATGGTTACGTTTTTTTGTAGAGTTAGGGTTATTTTTAGGGTTATTTTTAGGGTTAGGGTTATTTTTAGGATTAGGGTAATTTTTAGAGTTATGACTACGGTTACGTTTTTTTGTAGAGTTAGGGTTATTTTTAGGGTTAGGGTTATTTTTAGGATTAGGGTAATTTTTAGAGTTATCATTACGGTTAGGGTTTTTTGTAGAGTTAGGGTTATTTTTAGGGTTAGGGCAATTTTTAGGGTTATTTTTAGGTTTAAGGTAATTTTTGGAGTTATGATTAAGGTTAGGGTTTTTTGTAGAGTTAGGGTTATTTTTAGGGTTAGAATCATTTTTAGGGTTATTTTTAGGTTTAGGGTAATTTTTGGAGTTATGATTAAGGTTAGGGTTTTTTGTAGAGTTAGGTTTATTTTTAGGGTTAGGGTCATTTTAAGAGTTCTGATTACGGTTAGGGTTAGGGTAATTTTTAGGGTTAGGGTAATTTTTAGAGTTATGATTAAGGTTACGTTTATTGTAGAGTTAGGGTTATTTTTAGAGCTCTGATTACAGTTAGGGTTAAGGTTATTTTTATGATTAGGGCTACTTGTAAGGTGTTATTTTTAAGGTTGGGGTTATTTTTACGGTTAGGGCTATTTGTAGGGTTAGGGTTATTGTTTTGGTTAGACTTGTTTTTAGGGCCAGGGTTACTATCAAGGATTAAAATAGATTCAATTTCAATTACCGGCCCAAATTTAATCAATAGGGGGCCAGATATCAGAATTTAGCTGTGGGTGAATTTTTAAAATGAAATCAATTGATATTTTGAAACAAGTCTCAGGTCAAAAACCCAACAATGTTTTCTTCGAAAAATCTGCGGATAGAATTAAATCAAGCCCAAAGTAAAGGATTTGTTCTGGTAGACGTAACCGAACACACAGGATTTCTACGATTTCACATGGAGATTGGGAAATGTTTAAAACAATTGTCATTGTCTTCCCAATTGAAAAACACCTCGATCCACATTTACTAGAAAATGAAGTGTGTGGAGGTAAAGTATCTGTGCTAAGATACAAGCAGGCCCATACTGGTCATTAAGCACATTGGCTTTTGCCTGGTGGATCAGTTTGACAGACATGACTGATGCTAAGATCGCGTTGCCGGTCTGTTGCTGGGTGCTTGGACAAGTCCAAAAGAGTAAGTTAAGATAAATTGGTGTAGTGACTGAAGTCAAACTTCCAGATCGGACGTTCAGCCAAAGATATTGGAGGGAACCTCTAGGCAAAGAGATATTCTTTACAACAGATTCATAGATCATTGGAATCATTGATTGATCTATTTCTGAGACTTTTCTGCATAGTTAAGAAGGCAGAGCATAGATAGGTGGAGCATCCCAAAGAACAACAGATCTTTGAGACTCACTCTTACATTCAAGAATTGAAGAACACCTGATTTGAGCTAAGGATTGGATGTACAGGTGCACAATATTTTCGGTTTGAAGTAGAAAGAAAATGCAATGATTCAGAGAAATGCAATTTTTAAGGCAACTGTATTCTGAAAAGGTATCTATTTGTTGTGGGAAAAAGTTCTGATTAAGTTGGACGCAACAAAGTTAAAGTCTCATCCTGACAGGGATATGCTGACAAGACAATCTGGAAAATGATTTGAATAAACCACTTACTTAGCTTTGATACATCCATAGAAGGTCTAAAGTGCAGCTATGATTTGAAGCCTGCTCTGAATGCCATATAGTTGCAAATGGTTGAACCCCTTCCCCTCTATGTTTTACTGTATCTCTATGACACTTCTGTACCATATATTCAAACTATGAATGTATGGGACGATTTGGTTGGCGTCACACAGAAGCCCATTTTATAAGCCGGTCTAAAAGAGATTTATGTGCCCCGAGTTATTAACCTCTATCTAATTGGCTGGAAGAGACCAACCAGCAGGTGGACACATTTCCATGGTTGATTGCCAGTCCACTTGATCTTATTATGGAGGTCATGTCAGAGCGGCTTCTCCATCTTTTTGTTAAGCCCAACGGCCTTAAGAAAAACTCAAATTGAAGCACCCTGTTGGTACATAGAACTACAAAACGCATTAAGTAACCCACAATGAGTTTGCAAAAAGCTCAGCACCAACACCACAAAGATGTGATTGAATATAGAAGACTTCTGGCATGGAGCTTCTTCATTGTGAAAGTGTGAATACAGAGGTGTAGGTTTATGTCTGTGCAGATGGATCATTGCATTACATATTTGTGTTTGAATGCAGGGTATAAATGTGTGTGTGTGTGTGTGTGTGTGTGTGTGTGTGTGTGTGTGTGTGTGTGTCTGGGAGAGGAATGAAAATGCAATTTGTGTGCCTAAAGGCGTGCATATATTCAGGTAATATGCATATTATGACTAAGGTGATTAGGGGCAGGGTGATAAGTCACCAGGCTATCAGCAGGCGCATGGTAAAAAGTCATATTTCCCCTCTCTATAGGGTTAACAAATCCAAGATTCAGCTAATCTAGACTGCCAAGCCCTGTCTAGTGTGCTGAGATTTTCACGGTGTCTGAGTGGGTCATTATTGGACTGATTTGTTTTGATTTTATTGTTGTACTGGTTACCAGCTCAGCTAGCCAGTACTGATAGAGAGAACATTCTCAAATTTAGTCTCTTGGAGAGGAGTAGGTTTTAATTTTGGGCTTTGTTATTTTATAAAATGCTGATGCGGAGGCAGATGTGTGAAAATAACTGGAAAATGTCTACTAACTGGGTCAAAAGAAAATGAAGTCATGTGTGTAGACACAAAGCAAAAATGAGACATATTGCTGTATAATATTTTACCAATATCTGAAGAACGTAAAGGAATATTTTCCATATCATACTTAAAATAGAATGATAAATAAAGTAAATAATGCATTTAAAAGTTCAACAAATACTGCCCTCATCCTCTTTGTGTGTCCCTCTACCTTCCCCCTTAAAAAAGTAATTGAGCCAGTGGGATCTCCTGCAGAAGAAGCCCTTCTCACTCTTGAATAAGCGCCATGCCATGTGCGAAACGCGTTAAGCTTCTTTAGATTTATATGTGCCCGGTCCCATCTCATTTCACTATTGCTGTTACACTGGTAAATAAACTCATACAGAAATATAATTTTCAATTAACTACGATATTAATGAATTGCTGATAAAGGTCAGTGGATTAGATTAATCAAAGCACACCCTGTTCGTTCACAGATTGAGTTCTGGCTGAGTAGTCATTTATTACCTCTTGGGTTACATCTATTTATGATTTATTAGTGCTTTGTTTTTATTATTATTATTTAAGCTGCAGCTCTGCCTTCCCCCTCACCCTCTCATCCCTGATATGATGTCTTGCTTCAGCTAAAATCCACTGAGCAGGACACTCAGAAACCGACACACACGAGGCCGATCGGATAGAGATTAGAGGTGGAAAACATTTGCTAATGTTACTCGATTTAACAACTGTTGCTCTGCATTGTTAACTCAGAAGATGATGAAGAACAGGCAGTCTTAAACCTCCCCAACTGATACCTACAAACACTCTATGGGTAAAGTCACATAGATCTATTTTCTCCCCAGTTGTAATATACTGTATGCACAACGCCTGAACCCGGTGGCCATGTCTGTTTTTAGGCGTTGAGCTGCTGCCATATGATCGATTGAGTAAAAAATGATGTTGAAAAGCAGGTGTATGTAATAACGCGGCCCTTTAAGCATAACGTGGTCCATACGGATGGACATCATCTATAATGATGAAAAATACTTTCACCATAATTAGTGCAGAACTTGCATTCGTTGATTCTGCCTGAGAACAGATTCTGATTATTGGAATTCAGTTTGGGCTCTAACTTTACCACTTCACATCACAGTCAGTAGGTGCTTGGCAAAGGAAACCGGTCAATGGCGACCTTGTCAGTAATATGGGCTAGTCTTAAATAAAGTGACATAACAACCTTCTCTTTAAAGTACCAGGAACATTCAAGTACACGTGGAACCTACCTCCTTCCCCTCCAGGTTTTTCAGGTAGCGTTTCTGAGGGAAACAAAAAGAAACATTAAGTTCTTCCTGAACTTGTAGCAGGACCACTTTGCACAGAAACTAGAATATCAATACGTCAATCATTTATTCTATTAAAATATTATCTATTAGTGTAATTTATAAAGATTGAGACACTTTTCAGATGTTCACATCAGTGAAAGCAGACGCTATGTCTTGGACAGACATCACTGCAATCAACATCTCCTTTTCATACGACGCACACATGCTTTTCTATGGTGGGAATGTTACTTTGGAATGAATTTAATTCCACGTGCATCGTTTTGACCAATAGTTTTTTTCAAAATGCCGGCTCATTCGATTGAAAAAATAAAAAAATTACCAAAACCAAATATCAAAATGATGCGGGTCCAAATAAAAGTTGGTCAGTAAAATGCATATTTACGGCCAGCATCATATCAATTTTTTTTTGCTATTCACCATGCCTATAAGAAAAATCTGCGGCTATATTACAATCTTCACATTAAAACAGGGACGCCAAGGTGGATAATGTGCGCCTGCAGGTTTCCCCTTTGCATCCTCGTTTTAGCGTGATATTACGGTGCAGGCTCTAATCCAGCAGCCTGCACCATAACACGGCACTAAGCCTCGGGATGCTCGAGGCAGCGCTAAGCGCCGCTACGAGCATCCCCTCCATGGACTCCATAGGACTCCATTGAGGCTTCCACTTCCGGTCACATGATCTGCAGGATCTCACCTATCGCGAGATCCGGCAGGTCGGCGGAGTGATTCACAGAGGGAGACTGGGGGACTTTTTTCCCCCAGTCTCCCTCTGCTCCCAGCTGCCAGAAGCAGCAGATCGAGCCACCATTCTCGTCGTGGTTGTATGAGGTGAGTATGTAATTTTTGGTGGGTTTTTTAGCTGGTGCTGACTGATTCTGCAGAAACCGTATCACTGAGCACCAGGTCCTAGCTGTGGGTAACTTTTCATTAACCGCTGCGGGACATAATTAGCGTTAGGACTTTGCAATCCTAGCCTTAATTAACTCTTTGCGCTCTCCGTGTTAAGCATAGGGAGCGCAAAGTACAGTAACCTCGCGGTGAAAAGCGCAAGATCCAAATCGTAACGGGTTTTTTAACCCGTTAGCTTTGGGAAAGCAATACGGTCGGCCCGCGCTAGGGCAACCAGAGCTTACGTTAACGCTCACACAGCTGAGCGATAACGTTAGTGTTAACATTGTAATATGGGCCCCTGATGTTTAAAAAAGGTTCCGGCATGATTTTTCTTAAAATGCATTTATCAACTCTTTTCAGCAATTGAGTTTTTTTTTATGGAAATCGGTTTTCATATATTTTGATTTGAAATCGCTGAAGCCAAAATTTCCAGTATTAAGTACAGCCGTGAGTGCTGATATGGGAACCACAGTTTTATGAGGAGTCAAAACACCGGTAAACCATTCATTAAATCTCCTTAATTGAAAAATGTCTGAATTGCTGTCGAGAAGCAGCCGATTTTGGCACTTAGGCAGAATTAAATCAAGCCTTTTGCTGGCTGTATGATAGAGTTGGTGCAATGGGGCAAAGCAGAGAAGAACTTCAGAGCTCCTGAAAGAACTTGACATAGTCCAATGAGTCCACCAGGAACCACGAGACTGATTGCTGGTGACTTTGATAACCAATTATCCAGTGTGTTTCACCGAATTCAAAGTATTTACCCTTGAATACAATGTACACTATGGTCGTAAGTTAATACGGTTGATGTTGATTGTCACAATCTGCTGCTTTTTCGTTTTGCTGTTCAGCCATTTTACTAGCCTGTGTTTTTGTCAGGACAGCATCATTTTTCGATTTTTGGCTGTGACCAAATTTCTTTGAATTGAATCAGCCAACATGTTGAAAAAAATATTGGACAGAAATTGACAAAAAAATAAAACAATAAATGGATAAATAATATAAAATAAATAATAGGCAACAAAAAATATATATTTTTAAAAAAACGACCTCCAAAAGAATTAAATCAAGCCCGATGTTAGCTATGTTTTTCATCTAGGAGAAGTGTCCCACGCGCAACGAGAAAATCATCTACAAGCAGGTCTGAGATGGCAAGAAGATTTTTTTTTAAGCATAAAAATCGCAGAATTTCAGTTTTCCCCCTTGTAATTCAGACTTTATCAAGGACAGAAAAACTTTTCCTTGTCAAATGGAATCTTCAATGTGAAAGGAAGCTTGGTGAGCCGCGCTGGAATAACATATATCATTAGGTGAGAACGAGGCTCTATTTGTCCATACATGGCAGCCATATTTGATTGCCCATAATACACATTGCAGACAGGAGGGCATCACGTAAAACCACTGTACTTGCATTTCTGTAATTCCATTCCCACCCAGCTCTCACACAGGAAACTAAGAGCCATCTGTGCTGTCAACCTTGTAACACCCTTTTGAGTGTGGAGCAGCAAAAATGGGGTGTCTCACGAGGAAAGGGATTGGCTTGACAGCAATGTTTACTCATGTCTATCACTTAACATACTTGCCCGCCTAAATTACTAACAAAGGGAAATGTAATGTATATCAAATGCACTTAACCAGTAAAAAATATGGAGGTTCAAAAGCCAAACTGTATCCCCTTTGGAGCATTCTGCAAATCCACAGTATTATCATTCAGCTAGAAGCATAATCTCTGGCACGAGGCTTTTTCTCGATGTATATACAATACGGTGTATAAGTAAACTAATATGGTTAAAATGTAACAGAAGTGCACAGGTTATTGTTGGTTCACAGACTTTTGGGTTATCAGCATTAAAGCCAGCAACTATTAGATATCACAGTGATAGGAAAGATGCAACGTACCTGGGTCAACTATTTGTTTACCGTCGCCAGGATGCTCAACTAAAAAAATAATAAAATTGTATATATAAGCAATGCTAAACATGTGTTGTTATTAAACCATACTTTATTTTTGGATTAATTTAAGACAACAATGCATTAAATCAGTAGTAGAGCTAAGTCCATGAGTTTATTCCGCCACATTCTAGCATGCATTAGAATAATTATTCAAGACTGTTTTGTATCTATTTATTTGCTAGAAAGAAAAAAAAATCATAGCGCTGGAATAATTGCGAACCTAGAATTCTAGGTTGTATGATCTTATCTCTGGTATTTTATTATGGGCCCAAGATCCCTCAGGCGTTTATTTTCCCATTTTGAACATACCATTTGACTCTCACTTTTTACAACATCCAATCCCCTCACCCATGTGACCCTTAATGTCCTTATGTTCAATTCTAGGAACTGATCAGTAAGCATCCAGACCTGAGGAAGAGAGGAATCCTCTCGAAAGCTCAGCTTTTAAATGGAACGGTAGTCCAATAAAAAAGGTTTCACTACAGACTGCTATACTCGTGATTTTTATATAGATATATTTATACTTATTATACTAGTACAAACATTCGCCTCTTGCACACTTAACCCTTTCGCTGCTGAGGCGTTTCACGCCTCTGTGCTGAGGTCATATTTACCGGTTTTGCTCATCATGTTTAAACGTGTTTTGAAGGCTTATTTTAGTATATGACCCAGACATATTATATATCGTTCTTTCCGTCAGACTCGGTAGATTCATAATATGTCATTAATATATGTATACGTTATGTCATGTCTGTATATTATAACAAAAAATGCAATAAAATATGTATTTTCAATAATTTACAACGTGTAAAGTGTTTTTTTTCACATTTTAACATGCGAGCAATTGCGGTTATATTTTGTATGGGGTGCGCTTGTTAAAAAAATTAGAGATGGGGTCTCGTTACATTTTTTTTGGGGAAAATTACGCGATTTTTAACAAACGCACCGCATACAAAAATCGTTAGTGCAGCATCATTGTTCACATTATAATTGAAATGGGAACAATATTGCTGCATTAACAAACCAAAAAAAAGAAAAAAAAATGTTTATTTTTTTTTTATATTTTTTTTTTAAAATATATATATTTTTTATTTTTAATTTTTTTTTTAAAAAAAACTTTTTTCACTGTAGTGTTTGGTATCGTTGGAACGGCCATGCTCTGGCCGATCCAACCATACCAAACATTAACCCCTAGCTGCCACGGATCGGGAGATAGGGAGTTCATTGGAACTCCCTATCTCCACCGTTGGTGGCAGTTAGGGGTTAACTCTAGGACTGGCGTCATCGGGCTACGCACGATGACGCCAGTCCTCAGGGGGAGTTCCCGGAGGCTTGGCCGACATCCAAGATGTCGGCCAGCTCCGGGAAAGGATCACGAACCGGCGCTTTTCAGCGCCGATTCGCGATCCAGCTCCCCAGGGGTTAATGCCAGGCACCATTTGGAAGGGCAGGCTGTGCCCTTCCAAATGGTGCCTGGGTTAACCCCCGCAACGCCACCGATCGGGAGGGAGAGAGGTCCGAAGGACCTCCCCCCTCCCTTTCAGGCGCCTCCTCCGCACATGCGGGGGGGGCGCCTGAATTAGGTGTCATCGCGCTGCCGCGATGACACCTAATTTCAGCGGCTGCGGTTCTGGATGCTGGGCTGACATCGAGGATGTCAGCCCGCACCGGAGGGGCCAGCGATCGGCCGGAACCCGGCCGAACGCTGACCCCAAAGGGAGGACGCGCTCAGCGCGTCCTCCGCATACCAGCAGCCATGCGGAGGACGCGCTGAGCGCGTCCTCCGCATTGAAGTGGTTAATAGAGTATATGATCTGCTGCACAGTTTTAAAAAATAGCCCTACTAGGTAACATTCTTCTTTAGGTACAGACTCTGCACAGCTTTTTTTTTTTTTTTAAAGGGACGCTCTACTCATCTGAACCACTATACAGTTTTAAAGTGGTCAGTATGTGAGGATTGCTGTCACGATGACCCTTGGCTTGGGCCATGGTGGGGCCTTGGTTAAGGAAGGAAATTAGCCGTTGAGGCAGGTTAGCTGCTGGCTGCACGAACAGAATACAGCACACAAAGATACACAGATACCAGACAGGATAAATCAGGACTGTAACAAGAAGAACAGGAGCGTACAGAAGAAATCGAAAGAAATCCCTTTCACTTGGGAAAGATCCTTGAAATGGTCTTCTGCCTATGGAAGCCTCACAAAGAATAACAGTCAGAACAGGAAGGCGTGGGTGTCACATCTCGACCCTGCCCCCTGCTGGTGGTAGCAGGGATTCCTGTTTATTTTGGTTTTCAGGCTTTGCTGTTGGGCTAATTGGTCTGCGGTCACATGACCTGTTCAGCCCTATATGTAGCCCATAGGATTTCCCTTGATCCTTGGATCTGGATAGACCAAATTCTACCTATTTCCTGCTCGCAATATTCTTGTTATTCTGGTTCTGATACTCCGTGTATGACCCACTGGCTCTAGTTTTAGGATTACTCTCTTGTCTGTTCCCTGAAGTATATTTCTGACATTCTGTTTATGACCCTCTGGCTCTTGTGTTTGGTTTACTCTCTCGTCTGTTCCCTGAAGTTATATTTATGATATTCTGTGTATGACCTTCTGGCTTGGATTCTTGGACTCTCTCTAGTATTAACCTTGTCTGTTTCAGGTATTATTCTGTCTGTTTATAATTTAAGCTGTTTTCACTCAGCAGGTATTTGGCCTCGAAGCCAATTTGCTGTTGAGTGGTCCTCAGGGCTTTTTTCTGTACTCCCTGGCTGGAAGTGTCTGGATCGTCAGTCTGCTGTATCTGTTCATATTTAGTGCTGCCCTGCAGCTTACAAAATTCATTGTCTCTATCTGTCTATAGAGGAGTTCTGTTCCCGCATTGCTTCCTCTTGTAGTCATTACTATTCTGTTGCCGACCCATTTTTATATACGATTCCTGCTCCTGATTTTGACCCAGGCTTGCATGGTCCTGTAAGCCTGTATGTGTGTCAATAGATCCTGATAATTGCAAGTTACAACATACCCGATCAAGGTGGTCTGAGAACGTTAAATTCTGTCAGTGTGTTGACTGCCCTGCAGTCTGAACAATTCATTGTCTGTCATACCAAATACCTCAGTACTGATGCTCAAGTCTTGCTATCTGCTGTATTGTTGGGTGCTCTAAGTTGTCCGTTGGTCTCGAAACCTTTGGAGCTTAGTAGCAGTTCAGTTGTCCTGTCATACTCCCTGGCTTTGGAGTATGAATCTGAAAGTACAGTGCTTGATTCTGTTACTGGCAGCTATACCATATACCTGCCCTAAAGGCGTCAACCTCTGCAGATAAAAGGCTCCCCATCACCGTGGGTTATACAAGACAAACACACAGGAAGCCCTGAACTGAAATAAAGGTCCTTATACTGGCCTCTGTACTAACCATAACAAAATGCATAAAACAAGAAACAAGGAATAGACAAGAATGGTCAGGACAGGAGCCAAGGAACAAGAACCAGGAAGGAACAAGAACCAGGAAAGAACGTCAGACTAGCAGGGTACGGTACACAGATTAATAATGCAGATTACAGGGAGCAGACAGAGTAGTCAGGAAAGCCAAAATCAATAAACCAGATAATCCAAGATACATGTGCAGGAATGCAGTAATCCGGGGACCTGAACCCTAAGGAACAGGAACCAGAGCTCATGCCAGAGCAATGGGCCTCTGTGCTGCTGGCGTTTAAATAGGGAACAGGTCTGGGCAATTTGGACATGTGATCCCAGACCTGAAAAGCTCAGCGAAACCCAGGAGCGGCACGAGGCGGAATAGCTAGACCCAGATAGGGAAGAGCTGGCCTGGATCGATCTCACCACCAGGGGCCACGGCTGTAACCGGTGGAAACATGACAAGTGTCCCCCTTCTCCCCCCACCCCAACACCCTGGATATGGTGAAATCACTTGGTAAAGTGGAGGAGTTTTCTCCACCTCACCCAGTGTCAGCAGCTGACGGGATTTTTAATTTCCTGGCTGCCGGGTACCAGGTCGGTCACTAGAGATATTAAACAAAGAGAGCGACCAATGTCACCCTCTGAGATCAATCGCCCTAGCGAGCGTTCTCAGAGAGGCAGCGATGGCTCAGATCTGTGCATGCGCGTGCAGCTCCGATCCAGCGCTCTGAGCAAGCGTATGGAACTTGTGCACGTAAAGTGTGCGAGTCTCATAGTACTGCACAATTTGTGGTTCCGATGCTACGCAAGTTGTGCAGAAAATCTTCAGGGACGTCTGGGTTCAGGAGTTCCTGAGCCGGAGAGGAAGAGCTACGTGCGGAGTGGGAGAAAAGGTGTGAAAATTCACCTAAAAATAAAAATAATTGTACAGAGGCTCTCAGCAGGATTTGCCCAATTATTTTAAGGGTAAAGAAAAAAAAAAAAAAGAGAACACTATTTTTCAAAACAGTTTTTAAGTTCTAATAAGTTTCCATGAGGTATACTCTTTCCTAGGAAAGTTATCAGTGTGTATTCTACATATTTTCCTATTTTTTTCTTTTTTATGTTCTTATTGTATCACTTGATGTAAAGTTTCTTGTCAGGTCACAGATCTTCCCACTTGACAAAAAATGCCACAGGTCCAGTATCAGCTAAATTACAATAAGGCACTTTAAAATTATAGCTAATTTAGGGCAATATTCCCTACTTGATGCTAAAATGGGGACCCTAAAGAGGATGAAGTGCCCCTGTAGGCTTCCCTGTAGCATCACCATTTTAGCACCATATTCCAGGGCAGGCGCCAATTCAGCACCTTGCCCGGAATGCAGTGATACTCGCTGTAGCGTTTCTGCATCGCAGCAAGTTTAACCTCCTGGAGTCCATAAGACTTCATAGAGGGGTGCCAGGCTACGAGTCCTGTGCCATTTTGCTCTCGCGAGATCACCCAGCATCGGGGTGAGATTGCAGAGTGAGACTGGAGACTATTCGTTCCCAGTCTCACTCTGCTCCCAGCAGCCAGAAGAAACAGATCGGGCCACCGTTCTCATTGCGGAATGAGAGGTGAGTATCGGATTAATTGGGGATGTTAGCTGGTGCTAAATGACTCTGCAAAAGTGCAATTAGTTAGCACCAACTTCTGGGTGATGGTAAAAATCTATTTAACCCATTGGTGCTGTAATTAGAGCTTGCACTTTGTAATACCTTACTTATCCTAACACTAATTACTTATTGCGATCCCAATGGTAAGTATAGGATGCGCAAAGTACAGTAAGCTCAAATCCACCAAAGCGTGCAACACAGATGTCTCCAGCGGAATGTTTATTTAAAACTAATAAGACAGCAGATAAAATATGCAACATTTCAGTCCTAACAGACCTTAATAATGCAAAACGTACCAGGGACGTGCAGTCAGGAGTGGCAGGGGAGGCAGTAAATTAATGTGGTCATTGTGCTGTAATGACATGTGTGATGTGTATATTTAAACTGTAAATAAAATGTTATTTATTGAAAAAAGTTCTCATACTCACCTCTCCACGCTCCCTCGCTGTGCTTCTCTGTCCTCGGCTTTTTTTTTCTACTTTCAGTTTGCCGGCTGCTGTTTGCAGACAGCAGTAGCAGCACTGAGCCAGCCTAGCCTATGCAATTTGCACAGCTGAATGCTACACTAATTGTGTAGCTCAAGCTGATTTCCTGGTTCTATGCTTTTCAGTCCCCCAAGAGGCAATGAGAGCAATGGAAAACTTGAGCCAATGGGAAAGCTCCATTGGTCTCAAGCACTTCTTTTTTTTTTTTAAAAAAACGCCCCCCGTGGGAGGCAGAGCTCCCCATGGATTAATTGACGCAGGACAGTCATGTGACTGTCCTCGTCAGTCGTGGGGGGGGCAGGCAGAGCTCAGCAATCAGCACGTAGCGCCACAATGGTGCCCTCTATTAGTCAGTATTGTAAGTGCATGCTCTAACAACATTAAAATCCTGTATGCAAAGGGAAAAGCCGCCGCAAACCCGCCGAACACTCACCGAAACCCTCAAAAACATCTGGATTAACCCCATCGAACACGCCGGAGAAACCCGAGCAGACTCAGATTACAGCGCAGAGCAGTAAAAACAGTAAGCTTGAATGTTTGAAAAGTGAAACGCTGTTTGCAAAGAAACTACAGAACGAAAATGTCTGGAATTTACATATAAGATCCAATGAATGATAATAAAAAGGGCTGTTACAGAAAAAATAAAAAACGATTAAAAAAAACACAAATCTAAAAAAATATATTTCCCCCAAAAAATCCCGAAAAATGCATAAAAGATCCTAAAAAATCTATACATAAATAAACTTTTTACTGCATTATATTATAATCAACAGTTTATTAGATATTGGATTAAAATGGGAATATTTTTAACATTGAAGCCTATGGGATTCGCCTGAATAAACCTGTTGAATGAAACCACCGAACAGCAGGGCAATTCGGCAACTTTTCACTGCTGGTTTTTGTTCTCTGAATAGACGAAGCATTGCTTCTCTATGGGGATTTCACTGCCCTCGGACAGGCAACAAACAGGCACCGTATGTGCAGGCAATATGCCAACATTTGGCGAACTACCTGCTCTCTGAATAGCCGAATGACCAGGAAAGGTAACCGTACGCTGAATTTCACAGTTCGGTTACCTTTTGGCCCCAATTCGGATCTCTTTGAATAACCCTGTTAGAAATTGATTAGGAATTAGAAATAGTGCTGCTTCGATTCGTAAACATATGGTCACAAAGTGATAACATGCAAGACGTAAAATGATTTATGTTCGAGTAGATGTGGAAGTGAAACCTGAATAATAATAAACATAATAAAATAATAATAAACTTTACATCATGGAATAAAAGCACATATTTACCTATACATGTCGGCAGGGAATCGGCCCAGCCTGTCCTTGTACAAAGCACAGCACTTTTCCCTTCTAACTTGTAGCCATCAGGACAAGAAAACTGGACATTTTCATCAATTGGATATTCTTTTTTGTGTTGGTTTAAAAGGTTGTTCTCTACAACACATTGTTCTGCTACAACTAGAAACCAAATAAAAGAATATATTTTGCTTTGGATATCTTTACTCCGAATACAAAACAAAAAGATGTGAGATTTTTTTGGTACGGGATGTGAGGTAGATGAGTCTGGTAGAGGTGTTCATTATAGACTGTAGAGGGAAGAGGTGTGAGAGGTACGGGATTTAAGGTGGAGGAGTCTGTCAGAAGAATTCGTTAGTGACTACATGTGAGGACTAGGAGTCATCCAGTTAGAGACAGGCGGGGACACAATCTGACAATGAGAGAGAGCGATCGGAAGAGGAGAGGTAGATCTGGGTGTCATGAACGTAGGGTTGATATTGCAAGTCATACTCAGTAAGCTGGTCATTATAAATCATACAGTGTTTGTATTCTCCCAATATGTTATATTATGTATCAGCCTGTATTGTTTCACAGATGCCTACCCGGCCATGAACCCGTGTCCAGTCTCTGATAATTCTTTTCATAGATCAGTATTATAGCATTACGCTCAGATATATTATTCAGGGCGCTAGTTTACGGCTCAAAGTTTTCTCATTGAGGAGGGGACGTTCAAGCAGAGCAAACACAAACAACGTATGGGAAACAAACTATATATCTAAAATGTGTTTGCAAAGACTCACTTTCAAAAGTGCAGAAAGACACGCAAGTCCACTAAAAACTGTCCAAATCTCCAAGCCCAGAATGGTGAGCAGATATGTGAAGTGAATCAAATCACCCACTGAATAGTGTAAAAATCACTTAAAACACTAAGGGCTCTATTCACTAGTGGTAGCGTTTGGACGAGAAAGGGTTACCGTTAGGATAAGTGACTTTAACACATGCCCCCCCATGCTACATAATGCTAAACCTCTCAAAAATCTGAGCGCACTATTCCCTCACTAATGCAAAAACGCTGAAGCTAACTGGGAAAAGCTGAGCCTGCAGGTTTCCCCGTAGCATCCCCAATTTAGCCTGATATTCGCGGGGCAGGCGCTAGCAGAGCACCTTGTCCTGAAACGCAGCGTTACCCACAGTGATACTTGTGGTAATGCCTCCACGGACTCCATGGAGGGTTACACTGCCAGGCCACCAGCTGTGCGCAATCTTGCTCTAGTGAGTTAGCGGAGTGATTGAGGAGGGAGACTGGGAACTATTTGTCCCCAGTCTCACTCTGCTCGCTGCCAGGAGAAGCTGTGGATCAGGCTACCTTTTTTAGCTGCTGGATGAGAGGTGAATATCAGATTTATTTGGAGGGGGTTTAGGGGTGCTAAATGATTCTGCAAAAGCAGACTCAGCACCAGCTTTTAGGTGTAGCTAAATTTTTGGTTTGCGCATTGGTGCGGTAATTAGTGCTAGCACTTTGTAATACCTTACTTATCCTAAGGCCAATTACTTAATGCACTCCCCATGTTGGGCTCTATCACCTCATTAACGCTAGCGCTCACATAAACAAGCGTTTGCGCTAGGTTAATTGAGGGGATAGCAATCGGGAGGTGATTCAGGAGGAGCTGAATCTTTAGGTTTTTCATTACTTTAGTTTTTTCATTAGCGTGCATACGAGTTACCTGTTCCGTGCACACACATACCCAGGTAGAGAGTCCCTTCCCCGTTCGCTCCTTTCTCAGTGCAGTGCCGCAGCCGGCATCCCCCTTAGCCAGGGGCAAAACTTTTCACCCAGGGCAGGGATTCCTCATTAGGCAGATATGTGTCAGTCCTGTGACTCAGTAGGTAAAAGTACCTGTCTAGTAAGCAGGCAGTTCTGAGTTCACATTTTTGCTGATCCGGTGTGTTACTTTTTATTTTTGTTTAAACATCTACCTCTGCAAGCACAATAATATTATTATTATTATTATTATGCAGCTATTACTATTGGATTAATAATAATAATAATAATATAATGCTGCTATTATTAATAATTTATTTTTGGCTGGGGGGGGCGCTAATGCAAGAATTGCACCTGGGCACCACATTACCTTGCTACGCCTCTGCCCCTAACTCTCTCCTGTATCAAAGTCACCCTTTGTCTGTAAGGGTACATAGTACCTGTGTAATGTGTTAATTTTGTATTGTTAAGATCGTTATTGTTTATATGTTGTTGTTATTGTGGCTTAGATCATTGTCGTCTCTGCCGCTACAGCCATTACCAACCCCCCTCCCGTATAGAATATCTTTTACAGCTGTGAAAGGTCCGAGTAGTCTTTTTTGACAGACATTGCTGCTCGCGCCAACGACTGCAATCTCCGATGCGCTAACGGGTTTTTTAATCTGTTTGCGTTCAGAATGTAATATGGTCGGCCCGCGCTAGGATCACTTAAGCCAACGTTGACGCTCACATATCTGAGTGCTAACGTTAGCGTTTAGAATGTCATATAGCACGTGGTGTCTGAACAAACATATAATTGAAGAATTAAATAATGCTAAAATTAATAAAAATTAACATATGAATGAATATTTACCTTCACAAGACGGTGTCAGTGTCCGAGGGTACCAGCCATCGTGATAACACCTTACACGGCTCTCACCGATTAACCTGTGGCCTTTGCTACAAGAAAACGTGATCTCTTCACCCTCTGAATACTCTTTTCTGCTCGGTATCAAGAAATCACTAGTCACAAAGCATTTAGCATCTAGAAGAAGAAAAGCAAAATAAAAACAGAACAAAAAGTAAGTGAACAATCTCGTTTTATGAGGTTTTGCTGCTAATACAGAACACAGAGATATGGGGCTACATTACAATCCCCGCGTTAAAACAGGGACGGTAGGGAGAAAAAACTGCGCCTGCGTTTTAACGGGGGATTGCAATGCAGGCGCAAAAAATGCTGCCTGCATTGTTTGTGGACCCTACGCCCCGGGATGCTCTCGGCAGCGCTGAACGCAGCCGCGAGCATCCACTCAATGGAGTCTATAGGATTCCATTGAGCCAGATGCCGGAGGTCACATGACCTGCTGGATCTCACCTTGCAAGACCAGGCCGGTCGGCATACTGATACGTAGGGAGAGACTGAGGAACTTTTTCCCCCAGTCTTTCTCTCCTCCTGCCGGACGGAGGAGGCGGTTGGAGCCACGGTCCTCGCCGTGGGACAGAAGGTGAGTATATGATTTGCTTTTTTATTTTTAGGCTGGTGTTAACGGATTCTGTAGAAGCGGAATCCGTTAACACCAAGTCCTGGCTCTGGTTAACTTTCCGCTGACCAGAGCCGGACGTTAATCAACGTTGGGACTTTGTAATCCTAACGCTGATTAACACTTTGCGTTCCCTATACTTAACATGAGGAGCGTAAAGTACAGTAACCTCGCGCTGAAAAGCACAAGATACCAAACACAAATGGGTTACTTAACGTGTTTGGATTGTAATATGCGGTAGACACCGCGGCTAACGTTTATGCTCACGCAGGCGAGCGTTAAGGTTAGCACCTAGATTGTAATTTGGCCCATGATGTTTAGAGAACGGGTTAGTATCGTGTGTTAGATAACCCACACAGAACACATGAGATTTATCCGCGGATCAGGAAAGTAGCAGCTCCTGACGAGCCAATTAGAAGATCCATTCGGTTGCACCTTTACTTACAGCTGTCTGTGCATTTCTGTTCTGGAATGAACCAGCGTTACAGGACTGAAGGCCATATTGCCTAGTGAATGTTTACTATAGCGTTCGGTGTGTAAGCGCTAGCGCCAGGCTTAATGACTTTAACGCAGGCACTCCATATTACCCTCCTAAAAATCCGTTACCGCATCGGTGATTGAACGAGCTTACTGTACTTTGTACATCCTATACTTAACATAGGGAGCGCAAACTGTAATTAGCGATAGGATAATAAAGTCATAACACTAATTTCCGCACTGATGTTGTAACAAAAAAGTTAACCACAGCTCGAAGCTGGTGCTAACTGATTGACTTCTGCAGAATCATTTAGCACCAGATGAAACCCCTCCAAAAAATCTGATGCCCACTTCTCATTCCGTGGCACGAATGGTGGCCCAATCCACCAGCCCTGCACGATCTCACAAGAGTGAGCCGCCCTGCAGCACCAACCTTCATGGAGTCCTATGGACCCCAGGAGGTGATACTCGAGGCGGCACTGAAACGCTACTGTATTATCACGGAAGGTAGCGTTGCGTTCCGGGGCAAGGTGCTGAATAACGCATGCCATGGGAATAGTGCACGTTTTTCCCTGTTAGAGTCCCCATTTTGGCGCAGGGCACAGAATAGAGCCCAGAGTGAGAAAACCTCTAGACGAGCAATGCAATCCTTTTATTGTGTGTCTGTTAAGGATGATATACATAAATACAGAAAAAATGGCGTCGCGCCCATACTCACCGGAGCGACAGCAACTGCCAGGAGTAACAGCCCAGTTAATGTATAAAACATAACAAGGAAAAAAGGTGTCATCTGCTCTCGTTTCTATGTATTCCATGTACAACAAAACTGCGGTTTTTGTTTGTTTCAATGGCCATTGCAACGTAAGCTCACTCGCCACTTCACGGCACCTCTTTACAGAGTGAGTACCTACCTAACATGTACCAAAAGGCTGCTCTACTGAGCAGCTCCAAGCCCCTCCTGCTGCTTTTCAGCCAAGGAGAGGCAAAGATATGGTGGGTTTTATTTATATGTATAAATAAAACCCATCATATCTTTGCCTCTCCTTGGCTGAAAAGCAGCAGGAGGGGCTTGGAGCTGCTCAGTAGAGCGGCCTTTTGGTACATGTTAGGTAGGTACTCACTCTGTAAAGAGGTGCCATGAAGTGGCGAGTGAGCTTACGTTGCAATGGCCATTGAAACAAACAAAAACCGCAGTTTTGTTGTACATGGAACACATAGAAACGAGCGCAGATGACACCTTTTTTCTTTGTTCTGTTAAGGATGATGTTACAGTCTCTCACCCTGGAGAGGTTTCTTTTTTTGTACCTTAACTCCAAGAGAGCCAACAACCTCAGATTAAAGGGCCAGTACCACAAAAATGACATGTCCTTATTGTGTTTTTGTTGCTGATATCTTACATGTGTTTTGTTTTTCTCTTTGTTTAGTTAAGAAAATATTTTCCTCTATATGTGTCACTGGGTGCATCCATTGTGTGATATTTCCCTCTATACGTGTCACTGGGTGCATCCATTGTGTGATATTTTCCTCGATATGTGTCACTTGGCTGCATCCATTGTGTGATATTTTCCTCTATGTGTCACTGGGTGCATCCATTGTGTGATATTTTCCTCTATATGTGTCACTGGGTGCATCCATTGTGTGATATTTTCCTCTATATGTGTCACTGGGTGCATCCATTGTGTGATATTTTCCTCTATATGTGTCACTGGGTGCATCCATTATGTGATATTTTCCTCTATATGTGTCACTGGGCGCATCCATTGTGTGATATTTTGTGTTGCCCCCCCCCAGTATCTTTCCATCACTTGCCCCTCACTGTGTGGCTTTGGCCATTGAATGGGTCAGTCACCGACTCACATCATTGTATTGTGTGGGATTGTGACGGAACCTACAGTCACTGGGGCATCCAGAGATGGCTGTGTGCTAGCCTCCTGCCCCGTGACTATGGCCCATGAAAGATTATTGGGGAGCTGGTGGATCTTATAAAAATATTAAATATATTTGGTTTTTCACTGTTTTAAACATCCTCCCAGCTAACTAAAGATTTATGATGTCTGTGTGTATTATTCACTTATGTAGTTATTGTAAAGTCTCTTGCTGTGTATACTGTTTACATCCCCTCTATTATCTAACCCCTCTCTGTATAGCATAGACCTCTGTATTACTATCCTCCCTGTATAGTGTAATTCTCTCTTATAGAATATATTCCTTTGTTTTACCTGCTTTCTCACTCCCCTTTTCCTCCCAGGAGGTCCCATTGTCCATTGTTTGAAGGCCCCATTCCCTGTGCAGTTATTTGATCTGTTGATATTACCTGTGATGTTTTCAAGAAGGGGGTTGTCCCTTAATGCATATAGCTGTGTGTCTGGTGAATAAACGAGTCCTCTGCTCTTGAATTTCAAGTAAAATCAAAGAAGGCAGGAGCCTCAAGCAGAAGATGGTGCCGGTTAAAAAAATAATTTATTGGAGGGGAAAGCAACTCCACAGATTAGTGACGTTTCAGCCTGGAGGCCTTAATCATACATTAAGGCCTCCAGACCAAAACATCACTAATCTGTGAGGTTGCGTTCCCCTCCAATAAATTATTTTTTTCACTGGCACCATCTTCTGCTTGAGGCTCCTGCCTTCTTTGATTTTACTTGAGTCTTTGGCAGTGACCTCGTGGAGGAGGTAGGCTGCTGGCATCTGCCTGTTGCTGGCTGCGGCACTTTTGATTTACATTGCTTTTGAATTTCAACTGTCTGCATCCTTCTTTCAGCAGCGGTTAAAGTTTGGGTGGGCTGTTAGGGAAGATTCTCCGGTGACGGTGGGGACTGTGCTACATGGAAGAGAGCCCACTGATGGAGGTACTCAGTTAGGGTACAGTCGCTCCGTCACAGGGATGTATTCAAAGGACATCACCAGGGGGTATATTAGAAGGGCCCTATTACATGCTTCATGCTAAAACGGGAACGCTAAGGTGGATAATGTGCACCTGCAGGTTTCCCCTTTGCATCCCCATTTTAGCACGATATTACGGTGCAGATGCTAATCCAGAAGTCTGCCCCGTAACATGGCGCTAAGCCTCGGGATGCTTGAGGCAGTGCTAAGCGCCACCGCAAGCATCCCCTCCATAGAGTTCATAGGACCCCATTGAGGCTTCCACTGCTGGTCACATGACCTGCAGGATCTCACCTCTCACAAGATCCAGCAGCTTGGCGCAGTGGTCGCAGAGGGAGACTGGGGGACTCCTCCCTCCCCCCCCAGTCTCTGTGGTCTCGGCGACCAGAAGAAGCAGATCGGGTCACCGTTCTCGCCTGCAGGAGGAGAGGGGAGTATGTGATTTTTTTGGGGGATTTGTAGCTGGTGCTGGTGTGAAAAGAACAAAGGCTAAAAAAAATACTTAATCAAATGTCCAGGTGATGCTCCTTAACGGAAAGGGTTGTGGTGGAGTCCACCTCAAAAATAAAGTAGAAAGTGAGTTGTTGGAGGAAACATAAAAGGCTATTTTTTACTCACCACATACACTATATTGCCAAAAGTATTCGCTCACCTCCCTCGACTCACATGAACTTAAGTGACATCCCATTCCTAATCCATAGGGTTCATTATGACGTTGGTCCACCCTTTGTAGCTATAACAGTTTCAACTCTTCTGGGAAGGCTGTCCACACGGTTTAGGAGTGTGTTATTGGGAATTTTTGACCATTCTTCCAGAAGCGCATTTGTGAGGTCACACACTGATGTTGGACGAGAAGGCCTGGCTCTCAGTCTCCGCTTTAATTCATCCCAAAGGTGTTCTATCGGGTTGAGGTCAGGACTCTGTGCAGGCCAGTCAAGTTCATCCACACCAGATTCTGTCATCCATGTCTTTATGGACCTTGCTTTGTGCACTGGTGCACAGTCATGTTGGAAGAGGAAGGAGCCAGCTCCAAACTGTTCCCACAAAGTTGGGAGCATGGAATTGTCCAAAATGTCTTGGTATGCTGAAGCATTCAGAGTTCCTTTCACTTGGCACAATGCAGTCAGACAAGTTCCGTTCTCCTGGCAACCACCAAACCCAGACTCGTCCATCAGATTGCCAGATGGAGAAGCACGATTCATCACTCTAGAGAATGCGTCTCCACTGCTCTAGAGTCCAGTGGCGGCGTGCTTTACACCACTGCATCCAACGCTTTGCATTGAACTTGGTGATGTTTGGCTTGGATGCAGCTGCTCGGCCATGGAAACCCATTCCATGAAGCTCTCTGCGCACTGTTTTTGAGCTAATCTGAAGGCCACATGAAGTTGAGGTCTGTAGCGATTGACTCTGCAGAAAGTTGGCGACCTCTTCACACTATGCGCCTCAGCATCCACTGACCCCGCTCCGTCAGTTTACGTCGCCTACCGCTTCGTGGCTGAGTTGCTGTCGTTCCCAAACACTTCCACTTTCTTATAATACAGCTGACAGTTGACTGGAATATTTAGGAGCGAGGAAATTTCACGACTGGATTTGTTGCACAGGTGGCATCCTATCACAGCTCCACGCTGGAATTCACTGAGCTCCGAGAGCGACCCATTGTTTCACAAATGTTTGTAAAAACAGTCTGCATGCCTAGGTGCTTGATTTTATACATCTGTGGCCATGGAAGTGATTGGAACACCTGATTCTGATTATTTTGATGGGTGAGCGAATACGTTTGTCAATTTGGGGCCCTATTACATTCTTCGTGCAAAAAATAACGCGTGCGCAAAAACGCATTAACGCGAGGGGAAAAACCATTTGCGTACAATAACGTATTACAATCTATGAGCAATGAATGCACGTTTTCGTCTACCGCGGGTGAAGCTGCGCGAGTGTACGATACTTAGCGCTTCCTATACTTAACATTAGGGATGCACCGATACCACTTTTTTAAGACCGAGTACAAGTACCGATACTTTTGTTCAAGTACTCACCGATACCGAGTACCGATACTTTTATTTTATGTCATGTGACCACTTTCCAATAAGAACAGACCTCATATAAAAATGCCCCCAGCTCACATGGATATGCCCCCCATCTTTCCTGGATTATGCCCCAGCTTGTGGATTAGCCCCCCAGCTCGTGGATTAGCCCCCCAACTCATGGATATGCCCCAGTTGATGGATTTGCCCCCCATCTCATGGCTTTGCCCCCCAGCTCATGGCTAATCCCCCCCAGCTCATGGCTAATGCCCCCCCAGATCATGGATAATGCCCCCCCAGATCATGGATAATGCCCCCCCAGCTCACCTGGCATTCTCCTCATTGTTTCATACTTACCTTCCTGGGCGACGCCAGGAAAGTCTTTGCGCGTGCGCTCGTTGGAAGGCCCCCAGCCGTGATCACGTGGTCGCAGCTGGGGGCCTTCCAACGAGCGCACACGCGGAAACTTGCCCGGTGTCGCCCAGGAAGGTAAGCATTGTTTAATTTTTATCTTCCTGGGCGACGCCAGGAAAGTTTCCGCGCGTGCGCTCGTTGGAAGGCCCCCAGCCGCGACCACGTGGGACCACGTGATTGCGGCAGGGGGCCTTCCAACGAGCGAAACTTTCCTGGCGTCACCCAGGAAGGTAAGTATGAAACAATGCTTAGAGCAGCTGCAGGGCCTGTCCGAATGCCGATAGAGCATTCGGACAGCCGCCCCAGCCCCTCGATGCCGGCTCGACGCCGGCTTCCGGTATCAGGGAAAATATCGGGGGGTACTGCAGGAGTACCAAGTACTCCTGCAGTACCCGGTATCGGCACCGATATATCGGTATCGGTGCTACCCTACTTAACATTGTGAGCGCAAATGCGTTTGTGCGCAGAAACGCGGATGGTATTACAATCTATGCGCAAATTCGTACGAACAACGTTTGCGCGCATAATTTTAATGTTTCTGAAAAGCTGGGGTTAAGGTCAAATCTGAACGTCCTGGTCGAAATGAAATACACCAGCACAAAAAAAAAAAAAAAAAAAAAATACAGCAGAGTAGTTACACATTCTACACATACCCAAACCATTCAATTTTGAATTTGTGCTTTTTTTCTTTCCTGCAGCATATATACTCAGATTTAATTTGAGAGGCGCAAAAACGTAAGTATGTCAATTAAGGTTCTTAAGTCTGATTGGCTGAATCCCGCGAAAAAAACATTCCGCACACTGATTTACGTGCGCTACGTTACTGCGCTCGTATTTCTCTTTGTTTTGCGCGTATTTCTCTTCGTTTTGCGCATCGGCTTTACGAACAATATTTTTTGACGGATGACAAAATGCGTGAGGATTGTAATACCACCGTTAATTTTCGCACGATAACGCATTTTGCTGTGCGCAAAAAAATTGCGCTGCGCGGATGAAATTGTGTGAAGAATGTAATAGGGCCCATAGTGTATGACAATACAGTTTTGCACATTCATATTTTTCTGTTTCTATTTTTGAGGTCCTCTCAACCACAACCCTTACCATTAAGGATCATCACCTGGACATTTGATTAAGTATTTTTTAGCCGTGGTTCTTTCGGCGCACATTGCTACACGGTGTAACAAATATTTTAATTGTTTTCCAAGTTATTTCTATTAAATACTTATTAGAAAAATAGTACTTATGTAATATATTCTGCGCCACAGAGTATTCACTTTTTCTTGCATCTGATTCTGTGTGTGTAGTTTTATACAAAGGTTTTTGCACACTATGGCCTATAATACAAAGTCCCCACAAAAAACAAGATTTGCAACAGGGTTGACGTTCCTGGAGGGATCAGCCAAATGACAAATGATTTAGGTAAACTAAAAAAATGGTCGGAGCTGTGGCAATTGAGTTTTAACGTGGATAAGTTGGGATTTAGGGGTTATTATTTCAGAGGATCTAAGGGTAAGTAGTCAATGTAATAGAGCAGCAGGAAATGCTCCCTGAAAACATTCCTATTTAGGGAAGCCTACCACCCAACTCACTGACGCAACCATCAATCACTCTCACCTTACAGTCCTCTCCTCCTGTTTCCAACCCCAACCCTCCCAGATTGTGAGTTCCTACGGGAATAGGGCCCTCATCTCCTCCTGTACTGTTTGTCAAATGTTGTTCAATGTATTGTAACCCTGTCTATACTGTGCTTATTGTACAGCGCTGCGGAATATGCTGGCGCTTTATAAATAAAGAATAATAATAATAATAATAAAAATGCTGGCAGAATGCTTGGTTGTGTAGGGAGAGGTATTAGCAGTAGGAAAAGGGAAGTGCTCATGCCACTGTACAGAGCACTGGTGAGACCTCACTTGGAGTACTGTGTGAAGTACTGGAGACCGTATCTCCAGAAGGATATAGACATCTTAGAGAGAGGTCAGAGAAGGGCTACTAAAATGGTGTACGGCTTGAAGGAGAAAAGTTACCAGGAAAGGCTTAATGATCTTAACATGTACAGCTTGGAAAAAAGACGAGACAGAGGAGATATGATAGAAACATTTAAATACGTAAAGGGAATCCACAAGGTAGAGGGAGTATATTTAAAAGGAAACAAAGTAGCAAAACAAGAGGACATAGTCTTAGATTAGAGGGGCAAAGGTTTAAAAGTAACATCAGGAAGCATTATTTTACTGAGAGGGTGGTGGATACATGGAACAGCCTTCCAGTAGAAGTGGTAGAGGCCAAAACAGTAATTGAATTTAAGCAAGCATGGGATAGGCATAAGGTTATCCTAAACAAAAGATAAATCCAGGTAAAGTATCCATGTAATTGGGCGACTAGATGGGCCGAAAGGTTCTTATCTGCCGACATTTTCTATGTTTCTATGTAATTAGCGTTTGGACTTTGTGATCCTTACACTAATTACGCTTTGTGCTCCCCATGTTATATATAGGGAGAGCAAAGTACAGTAAGCTCGCAGAAGGGAGCTCAATCTTCGATGTGCTAACGGGTTTTTTAACCGGTTAGCGTTCGGAATGTAATATGGGGCTAATGTGCTCGGAACACTTAACCAAGCGACCAAGCGTTTACGCTCACATAGCGGAGCGCTAAAGCTAGTGTTAAGTTTGTAGTATAGCCCTATATTGGTACTGCACTTTATTTTCTGCTATTCTTTATGTTTTTATGTATGTATTATTAGTTGTCTACACCTCAGCACCTATAAGCATGTGTATAACTTGTACCAAAAATAAATATAGTTTATGTAAACTATTAAAAAGCTAAATTATAGAAACTAAATCACAAAAAAAACTTGAAAAATAAAATAAATTTATGATAGAAAAAGATTAAAACGAAATATGAAATATCTTTTGTCAAATAACCATAATTAAATATCTAAAATAAATTTAAAAAAAATTCAATATAAACTACATTTCAGTATTTTTTTTTTAAATGGTCTAAATCGAACTAGCATTAAGCTAAACAAAACCATATATAAAAAAAATAAAAAGAATGCAAGAATAAACAAACAAATGTACACAATTTGTAAAGTATTAAACAAGAATTTGTCAACCCAGCATCAAACTTTGGGCTCAAACTTTAACCTTCGTACTGACATTTATTACCTTTGCACGTTGGCAGTTTTGGACCCCATCCGTAGTAATAGCACTGACTGCTTTCATCTCCTGCTAATATGTAGCCCTTAGGGCAGGAAAAACGAGCGACTTCATTAGCTTTATATTTTACTTTATCAGACTGTAACAGGCTGTTTCTATCCAAAGAGCATGTGACCTCTGCAAAATTAAAACCAATATATGTTATTCATGTTAAGGATTGTTATATATATTATTATTGTATGGCATTGCTATCTTGCTCCATTAATTAATAATCACATTACATTCAATGGTATTGTTACCATTGGATACCAACAATGACCATTTATTGTCCACAAAAAAGGATGAAAAAACATTAGATCATATCTTGTATGCATTACTCAGGGTATATAAAATCTCACTTTTCACTGAAATATATTATTTTACAGTTTATTTGCTTTTGTTTTTTTTTTACTTTATTTTTAAAGTGAACAAGATGAGATATTACATAATAATCAACATGACAATAAATTCAAACACGTCATACCAAACTGGTCCACATTTTTATTGTATATGCACAAAATGCTATCATATATATATCCATAATCTAAAATAATAAACAACAGAACATAACAAAAAAAAAAACACAACCAGACAAGACAGAAACAAAAACAACTGAAGGCATCGTTAAGTAATATTACCAGCGGTTGAGAAATACCGAGAGTATGTACATATCTAATCCCAAATCTCCCACACCTTATGAAAAACAGGCATTGTAAAATGTGTCACAGCCGAGAGTTCATCCATCAATTTAATATATTCTAGTATTTGAAGCATACGCCCCCTGAGGAGGCAGAGAGGCTGAGCGCCATACCTCAGCTACAGCCTTTCTGGCTGCCAATAGGATTTTAGAAAGTAAACGATTATGGTACATGGAGAGACCCGGCACCGGTAAGGCAAAAAGGTAGGTCCAAGGGATTCCAGGGCCAAATATTGATTCAATCAAGGCCTGCACCGTGTCCCAATAAACCCAAGTTTTTGGGCAATCCCACCACACATGAGCTTGAGTCCCTTTGTTACCACATCTCCTACAACACTCGTCTGGTATAGCTGGGTTAACTTTATGTAGGAAAACCGGGGATGTATACCAACGCATCATGGTCTTCATAGCTTGTTCTTGAAATGTGGAGCAGATAGACACTTTACGTGTTGCTTCCCAAATATCTGACCAGCCACGGTTATCCACTAAGGGTCCCAACTCCCTTTCCCATGCCTCTACATAGTTAAGAGAGGATAGTGATGTTTTACCAGCCAAGTGGGTATATAGCCTAGATATAAGACCGAGGTTGTTCTCCTATTGAGCATAGAGTCGCAGTGTGAACATCCTGTTTAAATACAAGGTGTCGCAGTTGGAAAAAACAGAATAGGTCATGAGGATCTAGCTGGAGACGAGCAGATAGAGTGTCAAAAGAGATCATTTTCTTCTGAGAAAACATATCTCTTATTCTATCAATACCATCCCCTATGTATCGCATGAAGGGGGGGAGCTGCATTCCCGGTGGAAATTGTAAATTTCTCCAAAAAGGTGTCATAAATTCTCCCCTATTATGTAAGTCCTTCCTCAGTGACAAAGAGTCCAACAACTTAATTGAATGAAGAAGAGCTGGACATGCATTAATCAATTGTGGGCGATAAGGCCTCTGAACCCATATCCACCATCTGGGACTATCTGGCGATATCATTTTAGATTCAAAATCTACCCATCGATGAGTAGTAGGTGATGAATGGAGAACTACAGTTGCAAGAAAAAGTATGTGAACCCTTTGGGATTACGTGGAGTTTTGCATGAATTGGTCATAAAATGTGCTCTGATCTTCATCTAAGTCACAACAATTTGAAAAACACAGTCTGCTTAAAATTATACAACACAAACATTATATGTTTTCATGTTTTTATTGAACAGAACATGTCATGAATCAAGCCTGTGCCCGCACCTAATCCCTGGCAAACCCTTATTCACCTGCCTAGGTTTGTATGCAGGTTACAGATTCCCCTATCTGGCTGTTAAGCTTCTGTTGTGGTACCTACAGGTGTATACTATTTCACCTAAATGAAGCCTGCTTAAAAGAGGGATCCACCCTTCCATCAGGGCTTCAACATAAACGTCCCTGGAAGTGCAGACCTGTCCCTGAAGCTCCCTACCGTTGTACCTGTATCCCTCCAGTGATACTCCCAAGTGGAACCCTGCTACCAAGGAGAATCTCCCCACCAAGGTACCCCGCTCTCAAGAACCCTCGTTCATCAAGGTACCCCGCTCTCAAGAACCCTCGTTCATCAAGGTACCCTGCTCTCAAGAACCCTCGTTCATCAAGGTACCCCGCTCTCAAGAACCCTCGTTCATCAAGGTACCCCGCTCTCAAGAACCCTCCTTCAAGTGTACCCCGCTCCCAAGAATCCTCGTCCTTCAAGTGTACCCCGCTCCCAAGAATCCTCGTTCTTCAAGTATACCCTGCTCTCGAGAATCCCTGTTTCCAAGCTGAACCCTGAAACTTGCATTCAGTCTGTTGCCTGCCTGCTAGTGCTCATATTATTTACTGTTTGCCTTGTTTATTCTTCAATAAACCTTCAGTACCCAGCAACCTGTGTGGCTCCTACGATCACTGCATCCTGGGCTTACTTCACCCACCGTCGCACTCCCATTCCTGACAGAATGTTGAAGCCTTCACACAGTGAGTCCGCGGTGATCCAAATCGTTATGGAGTACCTTAGAAAAGCGATTCAAGACATCCTGCAACATTTGGGCTCCGTATTTGCAAGTATGCAGCAGGGTTTAAAAGGCACCTCTACTAAGGTGTGCACTCCAGCTCCAAAGAAAGTGGGCAGAGGACCCCTAACTTCTGAAGAAATGGCTAGGAGAAGGTCCCAGAAGCTCTGCTTCTACTGCGGGGAACCGTCCCATACCATCTCAGAATGTTTAGTGCGCCCCCCCAAGCTGCCCTGCACTTTCCCTGGAGTTGCAAACGAAGCCCTGCAATCCCCAGTGCTACCTGGTGCTACTCCCCAGTCTGCACCTGTTAATTCAAAAAGGACTTTTCCTATCAAGGCCAGAGAACCCTTTTCTGCTCCGGCTATGTTCCCAATACCTAGTGAAGCACTGCCCACCAAGTTCAAGAAGGCAGTGCCTGTCAAGCCTGCTTCCACCAGACCAAAAAGGGAAACTGTTCCTACCAAGTCCTTGTCCAGAAAACCCACACCTGCTAAAACAAAGACTACGTATAAAAAGTCTATGGAGGCCTACTCTGATAAGCTCCAAAGGTGCCAGCCAAATAGGATGGTGTCACTGGAAACCTATCCTGAGGTCACAGACCTTGAAGACCCCTATCCTGCCGAAACCATGGAGTTCGAGTCCCCCCTACCTCCAGAATATGAACCTGAAATCCCCATGGAGATAGCTGCTGCCTCCCCTTCTCAGGCACCCACCACTCTCAACCAGCATTCCAGGTACCTTGGCGTCGCTGTCTACGCCCCGGCAACCATCTTCAAGTCATCGGTGAAACCAGAACCCAGAGATCTGGAAGCCAACTCCTGCCTCCATGACCTAGAAGAATCACTGTTGCTGCAGAGTCCAGCTGCCTCCATACTAAGGAGGGCTCTTGGATTCAAAAAGGTTGAGACTCCCACGCCTCACAGCCGCAAATCCGGGCTGGTTTCTGGACAACCATGCCAAGCAACGGCACATATTGGTACCACTGTCTCTACCCCTGAAGGCACCATTACTATGGAACCCTTGCCCCCTGGGTTCACGTATGGTTCCAATGGGACTGTGGTCAGATGCGCAGACCTGCAGGTGTTTCAGAACCCCAAAAGCGCTTGGAGATCACTCCACAATAATGTTGTCGCTGCCCTGCAACCCGCGGGATCTCAAGAGGTCGCTGCCCTGCAACCCGCGGGATCTCAAGAGGTCGCTGCCCTGCAACCCGCGGGATCCCAGGAGCCGTGCTGTACTGAGGTCCAGGTCCAAGAGCCGTGCTGTACCGAGGTCCAGGTCCAAGAGCCGTGCTGTACCGAGGTCCAGGTCCAAGAGCCGTGCTGTACCGAGGTCCAGGTCCAAGAGCCGTGCTGTACCGAGGTCCAGGTCCAAGAGCCGTGCTGTACCGAGGTCCAGGTCCAAGAGCCGTGCTGTACCGAGGTCCAGGTCCAGGTCCAAGAGCCGTGCTGTACCGAGGTCCAGGTCCAGGTCCAAGAGCCGTGCTGTACCGAGGTCCAGGTCCAGGTCCAAGAGCCGTGCTGTACCGAGGTCAGGTTCAGGTCCAAGAGCCGTGCTGTACCGAGGTCCAGGTCCAGGTCCAAGAGCCGTGCTGTACCGAGGTCCAGGTCCAGGTCCAAGAGCCATGCTGTACCGAGGTCCAGGTCCAGGTCCAAGAGCCGTGCTGTACCGAGGTCCAGGTCCAAGAGCCTTGCTGTACCGAGGTCAGGTCCAGGTCCAAGAGCCGTGCTGTACCGAGGTCCAGGTCCAGGTCCAAGAGCCGTGCTGTACCGAGGTCCAGGTCCAGGTCCAAGAGCCGTGCTGTACCGAGGTCCAGGTCCAAGAGCCGTGCTGTACCGAGGTCCAAGCCCAGACTGCTGCCACCAAAACAGCATTTGTGGACACTGATACCGCTGCAACTACCCTGCCAACTCCTGGTAAGGCCAGTCCATCTAGTGCAGTCCTGGTACTTGTCTCTGCCATGGCAGCCCAGGTGAATACCCTTACCCATACCATACAGGACATTCAGCTGAACCACAAGTTCCTGCAGTCTCAGGTACAGGTTGCATTGGCCCGTGGACATTTTTCTACTCCCGATCTGGTTGCCACTAGCAACCCCATATATCTGGACGACTCCGAACCCACTGTGCTCGATAGCACCTCAGATATGGATCCCACGATACCCTACAGTGTGCAAGGTATCGTGATACGCCAAACAGACCTTGAAAACCCTGAGACCATCTTGACCACCCAAACCTCATCCTTGGAGGTGATGGGTCATGGCCCCCACCGGCGGCGGCGCAGGAAAAAATAGGTGGCCCCCTTGCTGTATATCTGATTGTTCGCACCCGGAAGGCGCTCCTTGGGTTGGGGTACTGTCATGAATCAAGCCTGTGCCCGCACCTAATCCCTGGCAAACCCTTATTCACCTGCCTAGGTTTGTATGCAGGTTACAGATTCCCCTATCTGGCTGTTAAGCTTCTGTTGTGGTACCTACAGGTGTATACTATTTCACCTAAATGAAGCCTGCTTAAAAGAGGGATCCACCCTTCCATCAGGGCTTCAACATAAACGTCCCTGGAAGTGCAGACCTGTCCCTGAAGCTCCCTACCGTTGTACCTGTATCCCTCCAGTGATACTCCCAAGTGGAACCCTGCTACCAAGGAGAATCTCCCCACCAAGGTACCCCGCTCTCAAGAACCCTCGTTCATCAAGGTACCCCGCTCTCAAGAACCCTCGTTCATCAAGGTACCCTGCTCTCAAGAACCCTCATTCATCAAGGTACCCCGCTCTCAAGAACCCTCGTTCATCAAGGTACCCGCTCTCAGGAACCCTCCTTCAAGTGTACCCCGCTCCCAAGAATCCTCGTCCTTCAAGTGTACCCCGCTCCCAAGAATCCTCGTTCTTCAAGTATACCCTGCTCTCGAGAATCCCTGTTTCCAAGCTGAACCCTGAAACTTGCATACAGTCTGTTGCCTGCCTGCTAGTGCTCATATTATTTACTGTTTGCCTTGTTTATTCTTCAATAAACCTTCAGTACCCAGCAACCTGTGTGGCTCCTATGATCACTGCATCCTGGGCTTACTTCACCCACCGTCGCACTCCCATTCCTGACAGAACATGTAAACATTCACAGTGCAGGGTGGAAAAAGTATGTGAACCCCTAGCCTAATGACTTCTCCAAGAGCTAATTGGAGCCAGGAGTGAGCCAACTTTGAGTCCAATCAGTGTGATATTATTGGATGTGTTGCTGAACGCTATCCTGCCCTTTAAAAGCACACACCAGTTTTGGGTTTACTGGTTTCAAGAAGCACTGCCTGATGTGAACCATGCCTCGCAGAAAAGAGCTCTCAGAAGACCTACGATCAAGAATTGTTGACTTGCATGAAGCTGAAAAGGGTTACAAAAGTATCTCCAAAAGCCTTGATGTTCATGTGTCCACGGTAAGACAGACTGTCTACAAATGGAGAAAGTTCAGTACTGTTGCTACTCTCCCTAGGCGTGGTCGTCCTGTAAAGATGACTGCAAGAGCACAGCGCAGAATGCTTAATGAGGTAAAGAAGAATCCTAGAGTGTCAGCTAAAGACTTACAGAAACTCTAGCACATGCTAACATTTTTTTTGAATCATCTACAATAAGGAAAACAATAAACAAGAATGGAGTACATGGGAGGACACCACGGAGGAAGCCATTGCTGTCTAAAAAGAATATTGCAGCACGTTTGAAGTTTGCAAAAGAGCACCTGGATGTTCCACAGCACTACTGGCAAAATATTCTGTGGACAGATGAAACCAAAATTGAGTTGTTTAGAAAAAACACACAACACTATGTGTGGAGAAAAAAGGCACAGCACACCAACATCAAAACCTCATCCCCACTGTAAAACATGGCGGAGGGAGCATCATGGTTTGGGGCTGCTTTGCTGCCTCAGGGCCTGGACGGATTGTTGTCATTGATGGAAAAATGAATTCCAGAGTTTATCAAGACATTTTGAAGGAAAACGTAAGACCATCTGTCCACCAACTGAAGCTCCGCAGAGGATGGGTGATGCAACAGGACAATGACCCAAAGCATACAAGTAATTCAACAAAAGAATGGCTTCAACAAAACAAAATATGCCTTCTGGAGTGGCCCAGTCAGAGTCCAGACCTCAACCCGATTGAAATGCTGTGGCATGACCTTAAGAGAGCGATTCACACCAGACATCCCAAGAATATTGCTACACTGAAACAGTTTTGTGAAGAGGAGTGGTCCAAAATTACTCCAGATCGTTGTGCAGGTCTGATCTGCAACTACAGGAAACGTTTGGTTGAGGTTATTGCTGCCAAAGGAGGGTCAACCAGTTATTAAGTCCAAAGGTTCACATACTTTTTCCACCCTGCACTGTGAATGTTTACATATTATGTTCAATAAACACATGAAAACATATAATGTTTGTGTTGTATTATTTTAAGCAGACTGTGTTTTTCAAATTGTTGTGACTTAGATGAAGATCAGAGCACATTTTATGACCAATTCATGCAAAACTCCACGTAATCCCAAAGGGTTCACATACTTTTTCTTGCAACTGTACAATTTGTGATAGCTGCCTGGAAATACCATAAAAGGTTGGGAAGGCCCAAACCTCCATGGGATCTTGGACTATACATAGTTGCCCGAGCTACTCTGTTTCCTCCCTTTCCACACATAAGAGTCGATAGCTGATTGTAACTGCTTCACATCGCTTGAATCAATTGAAACTGGGAATGCCTGAAACAAGTAGAGTACCGTAAATACTCAAGTATAGCGCGACCCGAATATAACGCGATGGATAGAGATTTATTATGGAAATGGGAGAATACTCAAGACTCGAATATAATGTGAGGAAGAAAATTATACTGTACTGGTATACAATTAAAATCCTTCCAGGGTGCTCTGCTCTAGAATGATTGCAGTTGTTACTAAGTATGAAGCCGCCGGCCACCCGTCTTCTTTACTAGCGTTTAGATGGCTGGCGGAGGTGAGCAAGGTGAATGATTGGCTTAAACTGAGCGGGCCCTCTGGCCGTGATTGATCCCACCTCTCCCGAATCTGGGAGCTCCTGAAGGGTTTGCAAACATCAGGGAGCCCGCATTCACTTCAGCGAGACTACCGGAACTTACAAGAGACTTGGGATCCAGAGCAAGGCAAGTTGTTTTATTTTTTTTTACAAGTGATGCAGATGTCTTGAATATAACGCAACGCCTCCAATTTTAAGGTAAATTTGTCACCAAAATCTAGCGTTATACTCGAGTATCTACTGTAATCTCGGTAACAGATGCATCTTAATACAGTTCACCTGACCAAGCCATGAAATATTCCCCTTATCCCATATCTCCATTTCCCTTTGAAGTTGGGCATACAAAAGGTTGGTAATTAATTGAATATAGATCTTTATAACTACATGGTAGCCGTACTCCTAAATACTGGAGGGAGACAGAAACAATCTTAAAACCAAACCTTCTTGAAAAACTCTGGAGCTGGGGAGGTGTAACACCAAAAGGCAGAATCTCGGATTTATCCATATTGATCTTATATCCCGAAATCTGGGAGAACCATGACAAAAGTTCATGGATTGCAGGCAAAGATGTCTCCGGGGAGGTGAGAGTGAGTAAAATATCGTCTGACAGTTTCTTTGCTTTTCAAGGATAAAGAGCAATATGCTTTTCTCATGTAAAAAAGAAAAGTAAGCTTTTAATTCTTAATGGTTACATAGTGATATTTGGGCTCATTTTAATTTCATCGGCTACATTTTTTCTTCCAAAATATCCACTGAATCAATCATGGATCATCCCAGAGACGAATCCTCAAAAATGTGCTCTTTCAGAAAAACCAAATCAAGTTGGTAATAAGTCAAAGAAACCCAGGGCCACATTACATTCTTGTTGCTAACGTTAGCGCTCACCTGCGTGGGCATTAACGTTAGCCCTGATGGCCCTAACATGGCCGCACCATATTACAATCCAAAAGCTAATGGGTTAAGAAATCCATTACCATTTGCTACTTGTGCTTTTCAGCCCTAGGTTACTGTACTTTGCGCTCCCTATACTTAACATGGGGAGCGCAAAGAGTTAATCAGCATTAGGATTACAATATACTAATGCAAATTACCGTCCGGCTGTGGTTACCAGAAAGTTAACCTGGACTTGGTGCTAACGGATTCCGCTGCTGCAGAATCTGTCAGCACCAGCCTGAAATCCCCAATAAATTCAGATAGTCACCTCCTATCCCACGACGAGGACCGCGGCTCCAACGGCCTCCTCCGGCTGCCGGGTGCAGGGAGAGACGGGGGAAAAAAGTCCCAGTCTTCCCCTGCAGATCACTACGCCGACCTGCCGTATCGCGAGAGACGAGATCCGGCAGGTCATGTGACCGGTGCCATCTGCCTCAATGGAGTCCTATTGCTTAGCGCCCTATAACAATGCAGGTAGCTTTTCTAGCGCCTGCATTGTAATATCGCGCTAAAATGGGGGCACAAAGGAGAAACCTGTAGGTGCAGGTTTTACTCCCTAGCGTCCCCGTTTTAGCGCGATGATTGCAATGTGGCCCCCAGATTTTCTGGCCAAAATGTCAGTAAGTAAACACTGCTAGTAACCCTAACCTTAAAAGCAATCCTTGGTTTCCAGGACTTTTAGGATGAGGGCTGTCTTTGGGTTAGGGTTATTTATAGGGTTAGAGCTATTTTAGGTTTGTGATCTTCTTTAGGGTTAGGGCTATTTATAGGGTTAGAGCTATATTTAGGGTTGTGGTTTTCTTTAGCATTAGGTTTAGCAACAAAAACCTAAAAATAACCCTAACCCTAATGTTTTAACACTAATGTTAAAATTGAGGTTTTTGGTGTGATTTTCCCCCTGTCTCTGACCAAAAAACCATTTATCTTCATCTTTCAGCATGTGGAGTCCGGCCATTGTGGAATCCCAGGCAGGTGAGTTGCTTTTATTATTATTAATTGATGCAGTTACTTTTGTGTATAAATTGTTTATGATGGCAGATGTTTTTCAGCGTCAGCAAAGCCAACAGGCTGAAACGTTACTTGCATCTTAGGCCCCTATTACATTCTTCTGGCAATTTCGTTCACGCAGCGCATTTTTTTTTGCGCGCATCGTCCAGCGTTATTGCGCGAAACTTAACGTGGTATACCGATCCAAACACATTTTCTCATCCGTCAAAAAATAACGTTCGTAAAAACGATGTGCAAAACGAAGAGTAATATGCGCGCAGTAACGTTGCGCATGCAAATCAGTGTGCGGACTGTTTTTTTCGCGGGATTCAACCAATCAGAATTAAGAACCTTAATTGGCATCAATTTACCTTAATTGACTCACTCACGCTTTTGCGCCTGTCAAAGTAAATCTGAGTATACATGCTGCAGCAATAAAAAAAAAATATGCACGAATTCACAATTTTATTGTTTGGGTATATGTAGAATGTGTAACTATATTGTGCTGTATTTTTTTTTTTCATGCTGGTGTTTTTCGTTTCGGCCACAACGTTCCGATTTGCAGTTACCACCAGCTTTTCAGAAACGTTAAAATTATGCGCGCAAACATCGTTCGTAAAAAGATGTGCATCGATTGAAATACAATCCGCGTACCAGCGCACGAACGAATTTGCGCTCACAATGTTAAGTATAGGACGTGCCCAGTTCATCACGCTCGCGCAGGTCCATCCGCATTAAACGATAACGCGCATCGTTTGCACGAACGTTGTAATACGACGTTCAGCGCAAAGGGTTTTGCCCCTCGTGAAAATGCGCACGCAAAACGCACTGCGCGAAGAATGTAATAGGGGCCAAGGTGTGTAATCCATCCAATAAAGACGCTTCAACAGATCAAACGAGTGCTGCTACTTCGTGTCCTTGATATAGTTGTCGAATTCGGCTTGCCGATAAATTTGATTTGACTCAATAAAACCAAAACTTCCATTAAAGCAGCGTGAGAGCCAATAGCGGAGCTGATTTTTTTTTTTAAATCGGGAATAAAATGCCAGTGTGCCCCTAATTAAATCTACTGAGCCAACAATTGGCACTAAACGTGGCCAAGAACACAGTAAATTAGAGCAACTGTGCTGAATTTTTATTGCGCCCATAGTTTGGTAGAGACTCTCAGTTCTATTTGTGATCTAAAAGGAGATAAAACCCAGTGGTAGACCCCAAAAATACCAACAACTAACAAACTGTCACTGAGACATACTTCTAATTCTTAAATTGATACTGTATTAAAAAATAGAGGTCACTTTTTTTGCCCTTAAATAATTGTGCAGATCCTGGTGACAGCCTCTGCCCAATAATTTTTTTATACCCATTTTCGGGGGGTGAATTTACTCCCTTTCCCCCCCTCGCCACACGCTGTTCCTCTCCAGCTCTGAGACTCCTGAACCTAGAAGTCCCTGAAACTTTCTAATACAATTTGCTCTCATACGCAACTTCTGTAATCTAGAACCTGCAAATTGTTCAACGCTATGGACTTGCGCACTTTACGTACACAGAGTGATGGATTAGAGCTGCACGCGCATGCGCAGATCCAATCCATCGGCTGGCTCTTTGAGACTGTTCACTACAGCGATTGGTCTCAGAACAGCTGACGCCTCTAGTGACAGATCTAATGACTGGCAGCCGGGAAATTAGAAAATCCTCTGTGCTGGTGCACTGGGTGGATGAAACTCGTGCATGTCACCGAGCATTTTCTCCAGAGCAGGAGGGGGGGTATAGGGGGGGCACTCTTCGCATACTGACCACTTAATAACAATAAATGGTTATGATGAGTAGTGTCCCTTTAAAAATTAAAGAGACATTCTATACACCCTGACAACTTTTGCTAATTAAAGTGGTCAGGCTGTATGGCTTGCCCCCCCCCCTCTGTCCCTCCCCTATTTTCCAGATATAGCTGTGAGAGTGCAGGAGTTTCATCCACCCACTCAGCTGTCATGCAGCAGATGGGATTGTAAATGTCCCCCCTCCTGGTGACCAACTTGGAGACCGATAGTGCCCAAAGCATGCTGACATCATCATGTGCCCTAAGCTAAAATGGGGACGCTAAGGGGAAACATTTGCGTTCGCTAATCTTAACGTCCCCGTTTTAGCTGTAGATTACGCGGCAGGCACTGAGTCCAGCAGCCTGCCCAGCGCCCTGTAAAGGACACTAGTGTCCAGGATGCTCAGGGCAGTGCTAAAGCGCTGTCCTGAGCATCCCCTCAATGGAGTCCATAGGACTCCATGGAGGATTCTGCTGCCGGTGTTCTGCCCATCTAGCGAACTTGCCATAATGGCGAACCTGTCATGCCTCAGCCCTGAGAGCCTGCTGTGGTCAGCCTGGGTCACTAGCTCTCTATACCTGCTCCCCACCTAAGGGTTAACTCTGTGTCTGAACCTGAGGTTTTGCATAAAACCAGACCACACCCTCCTCCCCTTGGCTCTTTCATTTTGTGTTTTCCCTTCCTTATGTCAGAGGTCCTGAGAGCTCCCTCTTATTGTATGTTCCTGTATAGTCCGCTCTGCTGTGTACACCAGGTATTCCATCATTGCTGTGTCTGCATTACATGGTTCCTGCTTGCTGGAAGATCCACTGCGTTTCCCACTATCCAGTGGGTCCAGAGACTCTCAAGTGGCTTCCAGTCCTCAAGCTCTCTCCAGGAGGAAGACCTTCTATCAGGTACTATTACCAAAGGCTCCTGCTTCCCCCCAAGAGGAACTAGCGAGAGACTACGTGGCTCACCATCCACTTGCCTGTGTTACTATCTGTTCTGTGCTGGACTGTTTGCTGTGAACCATCCCACAATACAAGCTTTTGTTGTGCATATACTGTCTCCAGTGTCTTTCTGCCTGCTCACCCCCAGCGCTTGGGAATATAAAAACACACTGAGGTTGTGCTATGGCTCCTTCCTGGCACAAACCTGACAGAACCCACGTCACTTCCGGTGCAATACGTCACCAAAAGTGAGGCGGATCAGCTGGAAACAGCATCCGGAATGGCAGTGAAACCACTGATCAGCTGCAGATGGGAAGGAATTACTTCCTCATACACCATTCCAGGGCCTGCCCACTGCAGTCACGTGATCCAACCCTGCTGTGTCACTGAGGAACATCCAACCCTGCACTCTGTATAACACACAACCCCCTCCCACAGCTCTGTACAGCGCACAAGCCTACTGACTGTGAGCCGCACACCCTGAATATATAGAGGAATCTTGAAATAGACAGTGTCTATTTAGAGATTCCTCTATATATTCAGGGTGTGCGGCTCAGTCAGTAGGCTTGTGCGCTATACAGAGCCGTGGGAGGGTGTTGTGTGTTATATGAGGAAGTAATTCCATCCTGTCTGCAGCTGATCAGAGGTTTCACTGCCATTCCGGATGCTGTATCCAGCTGATCCGCCTCACTTTTGGTGACGTAGGTGCACCGGAAGTGACGCGGGTTCGCCATTATGGCAAGTTCGCTCGATAGGCAGAACACCGGGTCTCACAAGATCCTGCAGGTCGGCGGAGTGATCGTGGAGGGAGACTGGTGACCTTTTTCCCCAGTCTCACTCTGCTCCCGGCGGCCAGAAGCAGCGGATTGGATCGCCGCAGGATGAGAGGTGAGTATTAGATTGTTTGGGGGTTCCAGCTGCAGCTGATTCCGCAGAAGCTCTGAGCTGTAGCAAACTTTTTTAGGACTAACACTAGTTACTCTCTGCTTACACTTTGTGTTCCCCATGTTAAGTATAGGGAGCGCAAAGTACAGTAACCTCGCACTAATACCGATTCGCTAACGGAATTTTTAACCCGTTAGCGTTCGGGAGGTGATCTAAGCAGCAAGCTATCACCTCAATAAACCTAGCGCTAACGCTCATTTATGTCAGCGCTAGCGTTAGCTTTAAGGAGGTCATAGAGCTCTTTGTGTGCTGACATCATGACAATGACATCATCGTCTCTTCAAATATTTGCAGTAGTAAGCTTTCTGGGGAATAGCAGCAGGAGATTGTCACTCTGCATGTGTGAACAGCACCAATCCATCGTCCTGTGCAGATGCTGTGCTCAAACAATTTGTGAAGCATACGTATTACATTACAAATTACATAAGAAGCTGCAGGGTCCTCTGCATTTTGGAAGCCCTGAGCCGAAGAGGAGCAGTCCAGCGTGGAGGGTGAAAAGGAGATTATTATACCCAAACAAAAATAGAGCTCTTTAGTGAAAATGCAATATAATCTACCATGTCATTTTTATCTAATAAAAAATATACATACCAATGCATTGTGGGTTAATATTCCATCCTTGACTCAGACACTGGATATTTTCTTGAAGATTTCTATTCCGGGTCATATATCCATTATTACATTGAATTAGTAGATTTTCTCCCACCTCAAAGAGATCTTTTTTGGGTTCATAGTTTCCATTGGTTAATTGGTTAAGCGCACAGTAGCCTAAAGGAAAGTCCATAAAAGTAACTCACAAAATGAACAATAACTGTTACAACTTTCTTATTACGCAATAAAGAGGTTTTACTTATATTACAATAAATAAATAAAACAGCAAATGTGACCAGCAGATGCGTAACTAGAAACCATAGGGCCCAGGTGCAAGAATCCATGAAGTACCCCTGCTCTCTGTATACATATGTACACTGGGACTAGCTGCCCCAATTACAAAAAAAAATTCTGTGGCGCAACTTCTCCCATGCGATTTTACACACAGCCTTATAAGATCTTGCAGGAGGGTGGCGGAGAGTCTCGCAGCTTCGCTAACTCAGACGGTGGCGGCCTCAAGTCTGTGAGCCACGCTAACTCGCATACACCGGAGATCACACACACTAGTAAATGAGCAGCCTGTGAACTTGGGAGATTGTATCACAGGTTATTTTTAAATTGTGGCAGCCGGCCCCAGACCCTGTGGTCCATCGGGAAATATCTCTGTAGGCACTGCAGTGCTTGTTATCCAGGGATAAAGGAGGGGTACTCACCATGAGGCGTCATAAAGCGCCAGCCAGCAAGCAGCCAATGAGTAGATAGCGTTAGCTCGCATGCAGCCAATGAATAGAGGGCACATGCCAGTGTGCAGCCAATGAATAAAGCCAGGGTCAGGCCATGACATTGTGTTTGTTTGAATTACGGTGTAGCGCCACTCAAACATGTCTCCACCACCAGATCACTCCAAAGCCAATATCAGAACCAGTGGTTCTCCCCAAATCAGAAACATTCAGATATACAACCTGATATGGAGTAAATTAATGCTTATAGGAGTATCCTGGTGTCTCTCAATGTTACAGACATGAAAAACAGAAATTACAGCAATTATGGTGCAGTGTATATATATACTATGATATGACGGTGTATAACTTTTCAGGGATTTCACTCACAAATGAAGAGCCCAAGCACTGGCTCTGAGTGGATTTACGCCTGTGGGTTATTTTTCTTCTTGTTTCTCAGGTGACCCATACACCTTACTACAGCTCCACTTCCACATGTAATATAGAAAAAAGAAGAGAGAGGGGAAAACCCCTAGTGCAGATCTACTGTATGATGATCAAAAAAATCCAGTATGTAGTAAGCCAATTTTAAACTTACCCTTGGAGGAGCTTCCATAGCTCTAAGTGGACGCCCATGGTTTTTTTTTTGTTCGTAAAAAAAACCCAAGTGAAAAACCACCAGGAACAAGCAGAATGAGCATAACACAGAGCTCCACAGCAATAAATTTCACAGTAATGTGCAGTGTGTGAGCGTATCAGAGCTCCGCAGCAATAAAACTCACAGTAATGTGCAGTGAGTATGAGCATGTCACAGCGCTCCACAGCAATAAAGTCACAGTAATGTGCAGTGTGTATGAGCGTATCACAGAGTTCCGCAGCAATAAAACTCACAGTAATGTGCAGTGAGCATGAGCATGTCACAGAGCTCCACAGCAATAAAAGTCACAGTAATGTGCAGTGTGTATGAGCGTATCAGAGTTCCGCAGCAATAAAACTCACAGAAATGTGCAGTGAGTATGAGCGTGTCACAGAGCTCCACAGCAATAAAAGTCACAGTAATGTGCAGTGTGTATGAGCATGTCACAGAGCTCCACAGCAATAAAAGTCACAGTAATGTGCAGTGTGTATGCGAGTATCACAGAATCCACAGCAATAAAGCTCACAGTAATGTGCAATGTGTATGAGCGTATCACAGAGCTCCACAGTAATAAATAGAATAACGCTAAAATAAGGGAGTTTAAAGCACGCCCCCTATTACATTCCTCATGCTAAACCCTTAAGAAATCCGTTAGCGCATAGGGGCAAACCTTGTATAGATAATTCTCACTTTAAGGTTATAATATACAGCTGCTGAACTAGGAGATTATTTATCATTTCAAGAAACCTAGAGTGACATGAAAAGAAAGCAAAGTCAGCCTGACGACGGCAGATTATATAGCACCAGAAGCCCTCTTCTCTAAAGTCGGACCTGGAAGCTCAAGTCCAAAGGATTATCCCGCGTAACCACGCCGAGGACGGTACCATCCTTTTAATTGGAACAACGCACCATATATAGAGCCAATTGCATATAGGCTCTGGAACACATGCATGGCCATTTAACAGCATGTTATTGTTTGTTTTGCACAGGCTAAATTGCACTATTATTATTTCTCCTTTTTTTTTTTTGAGGTTATATGAAACCCGGGTCAACTCAGCATAAAAGTATATATATATATATATATATATATATATATAGAATGAACAAAAAGGTCTTTGCACTCACGGTTCACAGTGAAGTTCCTCTCACACCCGGTGCTTTAGCAAAGGCTGAACTTGGTACAGATAGCAAGGATGCAAGCACTCATGGGATTTGCAGAAAAGTTTTCTTTAATGAATCCAAAAAGGTCAACGTTTCGGCTCTTTACAGAGCCTTCATCAGGACAAATATACATACAACCCAATCCTGTGTCCATATATATGGACACTCCAATTAAACAACAATCACCAGCCCCCTCCCACTGAAATCATCCTCCAACCAGTGATGAGAAAAAGTCCACAATCCCAACACCATGTGTGCAAGGAAATTAGCACTAAGCGCCCACAATTAGTGTCAGACAGATAAGCATCAGTCTCTTAACGACCTAATAATGCACCATCTGATGTTTTATTTCAAGCGCCAGCAGGGCATTCTTACCCCGCCACTTCAAACCCTTGCAACAAACCAGGTGAAGGAGATTGATCTCCAGACGTCTCTGATCCCGGAAACCACCACGAGTACCTGTCGGCGCTCTGCGCCGTGTAAGCACGCCGGACCGGTTGCCTAGGCAACCACAGCGTGTTGCCTCGGACGTTACCAAGAAACACTTGGCTCGGTCCGCCCCCTCTCAGACTCGTGGTTGAACAGGACAATCTACAGGGGAGGGAGAAAAACATTACCCTCCTTAAAAACAAATATAAAAGTACAAGCAACAACTAATGTGTGCACACAGCAGATGGCTCAGGCCGGCACAGATTGATTATTAAACCCCACACTAGGAACTACCCTGCCGATAATATCGATATATAGATTGATTTTAAATTTTGAATTTTTACTTCTTAATTTTTAATTTTGACATTTTTACAATTTTTATAAAAAGGCCAGGAGGGAGTTTCTTTCATTCAACCCCCGAGGGAAAATGGTGTCCAAGCGATGAATCCATCTTGCTTCTCTCTGAAGGAGAATCAAAGCTCGATCTCCCCCCCGCCTCGGGGGTGGGACATGATCTATTGCCAAGAATTTCAACGAGGACAAGGGGTGACCAGACTGGAAAAAATGTCGGGCCACCGGCTTGTCCGACCTGCCATCCCTATATGCGGTCCTGATGTTGGATCGATGGTTGCGAATTCTTTCGCATAATTGGGTTGTGGTTTTACCCACATAGGCCAAGCCACAAGGGCATAAGATCTTATAGACCACATATTCTGTCCTACAGGTAATAGAGTGTCTGATGAGAAACCGCTTCCCTGTATGGGGATGTCTAAAGTCACTAGACGGAGTCATATGACCGCAGGTAACGCAGCCTAGACATCTCTTGCAGCCCAGATTCCTAAATTTATTTTGGTCTGGGTCATAACTTTTAATGGGATCCGCCTTTACCAGAAGATCTTTTAGACTGCGGTTTTTGCGATAGCAAAACATCGGTTGATATCTAAACGTTTCAGGCAAATTCTGGTCTTTCTCTAGGATCGACCAGTTTCTCCTTACTACTGAAGTAATTCGTCTTGAGGCTGTGTCATACGTGAGGGGGAATTTGAATCTATCCGACTTATCTCTTACTTGCCTTGGAGCTCTTGTTCTCTCCAGAGCACCTATAATCACCTTATCAGAATACCCTCGAGAAGCAAATTTCCGACACATGTCAGAAATCTGTTCTTCCATAATGGTTCTATCGCTGTTATTCCTTATAACTCTCAATAGTTGGGAATAAGGCAATGATTGTTTTAAATGGTCTGGATGTGCGCTCTGTTGGTGGAGTAAGGTGTTGCGGTCTGTGGGCTTAGAAAACAATGAGTAGTGTAGGTAGTTGTCTTTTTTAAAAATCCTTACATCAAGGAAATTGATGGAACTTTCACTGACTGTGCTAGTGACTTTAATTGGTGTATCTAGGTTATTTATGAGATGTTCAATCCCCCTAGCTTCTTCAACTGTGCCCCGCCATATTACAAAGATATCGTCAATAAACCGCACATATTGAACAATGTTACCTTGAAACTGGGTTAAGATGTTATCGGTCTCAAACTTGTACATATACGCATTGGCGTACATGGGGGCCATCGCGGCCCCCATGGACATACCAGTGCGCTGTAAGTACCATTTATCCTCAATAAATGTTCTCTAGACCTCATGCTGATGGCCATAAAAGAAGTCAAGGAGGAATTAGTCGAAATTAAGATTAAGATCGTGGATTTTGAGAAAGAACATGCGATCTGGATAGGGTCAGCAGAAGGGCAGACGACCCTATGTAAGATCGAACAGGAAGTAATAAAATATAAAAATGAACTGATCCGTTTCAAAAAGGAGAAATTTGAAAAAGTCAAACAAGATTACCTGCAACATCGTGTATACCGCTGGCTAAGTGGAGAACCAAACAGGAGACCCTACAGAAATCCAAGAAACCGCATACGTAAACCCCGAGTGCAAACCATCGACGTTACCTCGGGTGAGTCGGCATCTGATAACGAACCCCAAGTGGGATCCCAGGCATCCTCGAAGGATTTTTTGGGGGTTCCAGACACCCAGAACCCTGGAGGCACGATGACACGCAGCCGCGGAAAAAATGCAGAAGAAGGCGAGTTACTAGGAGGGGGCGACAAAGCAAGTCGAAGTGGCATCAAAAACAAACCACCATTGAAGAAGTAAATCCCATATTCAACCTATCCAACCGGACTTTGACAGATGTGGAAACTGGTGTTCTTAGTAAAGGACTGTCCTTTGTCCCATCATCCAAACCTGATGCCTTCCAGTGGGATGTAGAACTCTACAAGTTCGGACGCACCCTACGTCTAGCTGATTTCTTTAGGAATGAGCCTACCGGTAATGTAACTCCATTTCGACGAAAGAGTCGTTTTGATCCCCTCTCCAATCAGCCGTCTATTAAAACGTTTCTACGACAGGTAAAGTCTGAAGTGAATACACTCATGGGCCAACATGTGTCTAAACACAGTAATATTTCCAGACAAGAACGTGAAGCTATAAAGACCTTAGCTGATGATGCCTCTATCGTTATAAGACAGGCAGATAAAGGAGGGGCCATTACCATCTTGAACTATACGCAGTATGCGAGAGAAATGTACTCTCAGCTTTCAGATGGAGGTACTTACTCTTTGTTATCTGGTGACCCAACACGTGAGGTCATGGCCAAATTTGAAAAAAGTATCCAAAGAGGTTTCTCAGCTGGCTATATCGATGATGAACTGCTCCAGTACCTACTCAAACCTCACCCTAGGACTCCTGTGATATATGGGATACCAAAGATCCATAAAGATCCGGTAACTCCACCACTACGCCCAATTGTCTCGGCCGTGGGAGGCGCCATTGAGCCAACAGCCAGATGGCTTGACTTTTTATTCAAGAAACCGGTACAATGTATCCCCACGTGCATTAAAGATACCAACGATTTTTTACAGAGACTTGGGGCAGTGATAACCAATTGTGATGAGGTAGTCTTCATGACATTGGATGTAAAGAGTTTATACACAGTGATCCCCCATGGGGGAGGGATTGAGGCCATGAGGTGGTTACTGTCCAATTCAGAGGTCTATGATGGCCCATGTGTCCCATGTGTCGAATTTGTTTTGGAGCTACTGGCGTTGGCTCTGGAAAACAATTATTTCAGGTTTGAGGATAAATGGTACTTACAGCGCACTGGTATGTCCATGGGGGCCGCGATGGCCCCCATGTACGCCAATGCGTATATGTACAAGTTTGAGACCGATAACATCTTAACCCAGTTTCAAGGTAACATTGTTCAATATGTGCGGTTTATTGATGATATCTTTGTAATATGGCGGGGCACAGTTGAAGAAGCTAGGGGGATTGAACATCTCATAAATAACCTAGATACACCAATTAAAGTCACTAGCACAGTCAGTGAAAGTTCCATCAATTTCCTTGATGTAAGGATTTTTAAAAAAGACAACTGCCTACACTACTCATTGTTTTCTAAGCCCACAGACCGCAACACCTTACTCCACCAACAGAGCGCACATCCAGACCATTTAAAACAATCATTGCCTTATTCCCAACTATTGAGAGTTATAAGGAATAACAGCGATAGAACCATTATGGAAGAACAGATTTCTGACATGTGTCGGAAATTTGCTTCTCGAGGGTATTCTGATAAGGTGATTATAGGTGCTCTGGAGAGAACAAGAGCTCCAAGGCAAGTAAGAGATAAGTCGGATAGATTCAAATTCCCCCTCACGTATGACACAGCCTCAAGACGAATTACTTCAGTAGTAAGGAGAAACTGGTCGATCCTAGAGAAAGACCAGAATTTGCCTGAAACGTTTAGATATCAACCGATGTTTTGCTATCGCAAAAACCGCAGTCTAAAAGATCTTCTGGTAAAGGCGGATCCCATTAAAAGTTATGACCCAGACCAAAATAAATTTAGGAATCTGGGCTGCAAGAGATGTCTAGGCTGCGTTACCTGCGGTCATATGACTCCGTCTAGTGACTTTAGACATCCCCATACAGGGAAGCGGTTTCTCATCAGACACTCTATTACCTGTAGGACAGAATATGTGGTCTATAAGATCTTATGCCCTTGTGGCTTGGCCTATGTGGGTAAAACCACAACCCAATTATGCGAAAGAATTCGCAACCATCGATCCAACATCAGGACCGCATATAGGGATGGCAGGTCGGACAAGCCGGTGGCCCGACATTTTTTCCAGTCTGGTCACCCCTTGTCCTCGTTGAAATTCTTGGCAATAGATCATGTCCCACCCCCGAGGCGGGGGGGGAGATCGAGCTTTGATTCTCCTTCAGAGAGAAGCAAGATGGATTCATCGCTTGGACACCGTTTTCCCTCGGGGGTTGAATGAAAGAAACTCCCTCCTGGCCTTTTTATAAAAATTGTAAAAATGTCAAAATTAAAAATTAACCCCTTCACTGCTGAGCCATTTCGGGTCTAATTTTTCTTCTTTACTTTAAACATGGTCATTTTTGGTATCATTGGAAAGGCCATGCTCTGTCCTTTCTACTGATAACAAGCATGACCCTCTAGCTGCCAACAGTGGGGAGATATCGTGGTTCAAAGGAACCCCCTATCTCCACCCCTATGTTTCCTTAGGAGTCAACGAGGACTTTCCCCACACGTCCTCAGCAGTGAAAGGGTTAAGAAGTAAAAATTCAAAATTTAAAATCAATCTATATATCGATATTATCGGCAGGGTAGTTCCTAGTGTGGGGTTTAATAATCAATCTGTGCCGGCCTGAGCCATCTGCTGTGTGCACACATTAGTTGTTGCTTGTACTTTTATATTTGTTTTTAAGGAGGGTAATGTTTTTCTCCCTCCCCTGTAGATTGTCCTTTTTTCAACCACGAGTCTGAGAGGGGGCGGGACCGAGCCAAGTGTTTCTTGGTAACGTCCGAGGCAACACGCTGTGGTTGCCTAGGCAACCGGTCCGGCGTGCTTACACGGCGCAGAGCGCCGACAGGTACTCGTGGTGGTTTCCGGGATCAGAGACGTCTGGAGATCAATCTTCTTCACCTGGTTTGTTGCAAGGGTTTGAAGTGGCGGGGGTAAGAATGCCCTGCTGGCGCTTGAAATAAAACATCAGATGGTGCATTATTAGGTCGTTAAGAGACTGATGCTTATCTGTCTGACACTAATTGTGGGCGCTTAGTGCTAATTTCCTTGCACACATGGTGTTGGGATTGTGGACTTTTTCTCATCACTGGTTGGAGGATGATTTCAGTGGGAGGGGGCTGGTGATTGTTGTTTAATTGGAGTGTCCATATATATGGACACAGGATTGGGTTGTATGTATATTTGTCCTGATGAAGGCTCTGTAAAGAGCCGAAACGTTGACCTTTTTGGATTCATTAAAGAAAACTTTTCTGCAAATCCCATGAGTGCTTGCATCCTTGCTATCTATATATATATATATATACACAAAGAATGATATTTTTCATCTGTCTTTGTTTCGTCTAATATTAACTTTGTGTTTAAGGGAATTTTTTGTTTCTTAGGTTCCCACCTTGTGGCAACACTTTTGGTTTCACACAATTCTATCATAAATTGGTGCTTTTTTTGTTGTCCCATTGTTTGGTTTTTTGTAAATACACATTTGTATTCTAAGGACCGGCCTGTCAGATTAGGGGCTTCATCGCTTAACTGGGTTTTGTCTGCATGTTGGGTGACTCACTATCCTGACACATATTATGTTAAGCACAAAATGGCTGACAGCAAGCCAGTCAAATGAAAAAACCCAAGATGTCATGGCTCGTAGCTGCCCGCCGCTGCCTCTGGACAATTCCCAGGACGACTGCATTAACCTTGCCGCCTGAGGGTCTATGGTCCCAGCACCAGTTGGTTCCAATCTCCCGGTTGGCCGTGTATGCCCGACGTTGGGAACCTGTGTCTCTGCTTGGCTGGGAGGCGTGGAGCCAAGATGGCGTTGGGTGCTTGATTGCAGTTGTGGCAAGCTCACCTGCCTAATAATGCTTCAAAGGTAACTCTCACCTTGCTACAGCGTTGTACACACACCTACTCTGTGTGTTCCTCATTAGCCATTTCTGATTCTACGTGTACCAGTCCTTTTGGCTTGACTGACCTTCACTCTTTGCCTCCTGCCCCGACCCGGACCGTTCTTGACCTTCCTTTTCGGATTGCTGCTTCAGACCCCAGTTCTGCCTGGGCTATTATTGGTTCTAACTATCCCAACCTCGAGACAATAGAGGATGTTTAGTAGGATTGCTGTCATGTAGCAGCTCATCTGAATTATCAGCTGACACCCCTCCAGACACATGAGGCAAAGCGGGGTCATTTTCAGGAGTCTGGCACAGGCCGTCATTCCACTGCTGTTGTGCAGGTTGGACAAGTCCATTTGACTGAGCCAGGAGGAACTAATGTACTCATTGGATATGTAGCATGTCGGCCTGTCCCACCACATGTTTTTTAAGTTTGTGAACATTTTCACATCCAAGGAGTCACTTCAGATATTCTCAGCTCTTGTGTTTTATCTCTTTTCCATTTATTCCAGGGTTTAATGTCCAGACATGTAGTGAATAATCTCCCCCCATACTGACACCCACCTCCTGCTGTCCATTGTGACCTGACAACACGTGTGACAATATAAACCCTGATGGAGGACGCGTTCAAACCTTCAATGTCTGCACGGGACGTCAGTAGAATAAGAGTTTATATCCCTCCATGGACCCCTGTATGATAAGCAGTGATACTCACGGGAGCACTTTGCCTCTGTGAAGCCGCCATTGGGCAGACATTCTCTCTCTCCATGATTTTTTCCTTGTGGAGTTAAATATCCTTGGTTACAAGTGAAGTCCACGTTTTCTCCGCTCAGATAAACCCATTCTGATTTTCCAAGCCTTCCGTTTGTAACCGCAGCGTCAGAACCGTAACAGGATCCTACGAGACAGAACCAGACAGATTAACCATCAGCATTTCCACCTGTATTTCTTCTCAGATTGAGGAAACAAACGTCCTCATAATGTAACGGAACGATGGGAGGTGAGAGACATGGGACAACGGCACAATGTGAGGTGAAAAGATGAGGCAGAAGATGAGAGAGATCAGGCAAAAGAACAATTGAAGGTGATAGGGATGGTACAAAGGCACAATGTGAGGTGATAGGGATGGGATAAAGGCACAACGTGAGGTGAGAGCTGAGAGGTATGGGACTAAGGCATAAAACGAGGTGAGAGGAAGGTGGTAAACGCATGATGAGAGATGGCCAGATTATGGAAGGTTGGAAGAACAATGGTAGGTGATAGGGATGAAAAAAAGACAGTGGGTGGTGAGAGGGATAAAACAAGGGTACTTTGGGGGGGAATTGAGGCAAATGTTGAAATAAATGCATATCTTGCTATCACATTCTCTCTAGCATTGCTCATTAAAGGCTGTCTGACTCTTTATTGCCATTAGTGTTCTTTAAAATACTTCAACATAACTAGTCTTGGACGTCCTGTCTGTCACTACTTTTGATTTTCAAAGTCTTATCATTTAATTCAATCAGGGAACATTCCCGCTATTATTCTAGCCTGACACCTTTCCTTTTTACAGACATACACGGTTATTCAGAGAGATTCGAAAAGTCACCGAACGTTCGGTGAGACGTTGACCTTTCGTTCTCCGCACTTCGGGGCGATTCGGTGATTCCTAGTTTGCCAGCCCTGCGGTGTATTCAGCAAGCACCACAGGGCCCCCGCAATGTATGGAATACTCGCCACAAACCCGCAGAACACTCACTAAAAACCTGCAGAAACCACCACAAAATCACAGCGCAGCCAATCACAGCGCAGAGCAGCCGCCGGAAAAACCGACAGGCAGACGTACGTGGTATAAAAAAAAACAAAAAAACAGTACGTTTGAAAGTTTCAAATTTTAAACGCTATTTGCAAAAAAACTACTGAAGGAAAATGTCTGGAATTTACACATAAGATCCAATGAATGATAATAAAAAGGTCTGTAAAAGGAAAATTGAAAAAAATATTGCCAAAAAATGCCTTAAAGATCTTTAAAAAAAAAAAAATCAATAAATAAAGAGACTCTTTACTGCAGAATAAAATAATAACCAGTTTATTAGATATTGGATTAAAACGGGAATATTTTTAACATTGAAGCCTATGGGATTCGCCTGAATAATCCTGTCAAATGAAATGAGCAGGCAGTTCGCCAAATTATGGCGCCTGTTCGAGGGCAGTGAAATCCCCCATAGAGAAGCAATGCTTCGTCTATTCAGAGACACCGAACAGCAGTGAAATGTCAGTGAAATGCCCTGACGTTCGGTGGTTTCATTCGTCAACTTTATTCAGGCGAATCCCATAGGCTTCAATGTAAAAAATATTCCCATTTTAATTCAAAATCGAATAAACCGTTTATTATTTTATTCTGCAGTATATTAAAAAAAGAAAACAGGAATTTATTTTGACAATCGTTTTTTTTTTCTTTTTTTCTGTAACAGACCGTTTTATTATCATTCTTTGGATTTTATGTGTAAATTCCAGACATTTTTGTTCAGTAGCTTTTTTGCTAACAGTGTTCCAATTTTGAAACTTTCAAGCGTAGGTTTTTTTTTTATTTTCACCCGTTCGTCTGCGTGGCGTTTTTTTCCGGCAGCTGCTCGGATTTTTCCGGTGTGTTTGACTTGGTTTTTGCGGAGGTTTCTGGTTTTCGGTGAGTATTCGGTGACTGTTTGGCGAGTGTTCTGTGGGTTTGCGGCGAGTTTTCCCTGCACTACAGGGGCCCTGCAGTGCCTGCTGAATACACCGCAGGGTCGTGAACTAGGAATCGCCGAAACGCCCCGAAGTGCGAGGAACGAAAAGTCACTAAACGTGCGGTGACTTTTCGGATCTCTCTGAATAACCCTGACATTGTATCTATGCAATAAATTGTTAAGTAAAATATAACAAAATATATATAAGTGTATCCTGATAATATAACTGTAGGTATAAATAATGTTGAGAATTATCCCAACTATGGGTGAACTTTACATTAATTTTAAGCTATATTATTTGATTAATGTGATAATGTGTGGCGAGAGAATTCCACTTTCACCATAAGGCAATAGATGTTGTTGATTGTTCTTTATCTCCCTGCATTATTGAGAAAATACTCTGTTTTAAATGGGGTGATCCCAAACCTACATTGCATGGTTTCCTAGGGTACAATATGGACGCGATCCCCATTTTAAGGGTACAACATGCGGTCATAATCTTGCCACGCGGTATGCCATTGTCGGCAAGTCATTTCTGGTTTTCGGCTTGATGGAGTCTGGGGGACAGCGGAAACATGAATGGTGAGTGTATCATACCTTTTAACTAGGGATGTACCGATATTAATATCGGTGTCGATACCAGTATTTGCACTAGTAGTTGGTACTTGTGCAAATGCCCCGATACCTGGAAGCCAGTGCTGGGTTGACCTGCTGCTATCTGAGGGTCTGGGCTGCTGGCAGAATGCATTAACAGCATTCCACCTCCCGGCGCCGCCGGGCTGTGACTTGGCCTCCAGCCACTCTCTTGTGAGATCTCGTGACCTCGGCAAGATCCCAAAAGAGCGTGGCTGGAGGCTGCGTCACAGCCTTCACAAGCCGGCAGCCGCCTGGTGTTATGAGGCCAGTCAGTTAATGCATTCTGCCAGCAGCCCCAGAGTTTGTTGGTATTCATGCGTCAGAAGTCTAATGTGGATATACATATTTATCTGTAGTGGTGTGTGTGGTCAGGGTGTGTGCAGGCGGTAAATGGGGTTTCTGGCCATACATTTCAATATTAGCATAAATTGGACAGGCTTTCAGCAAAATCTTAAATTATTTATTGGAAAGTGGTCACATGACTTTAAATAAAAGTATTGGTACTCGGTATCAGTGGGCACCTGAAAAAAACAGTATCAGTACTAATACTTTTAAAAAAATGGTAACGGTGCATCCCTAGTTTTAACTGTTTATAAGTGATTTATTTGGTGACACGTAACCTTGATAAAGGCCCGGTGGTGTACAAAAACGGCGGTTTTAATTTTTATGCAGCTTTGATTAAAATTTGGAATTTTTATCAAGACCTCGAGTGCATCCGTGTGGTTAAAAAACACACACACACACACGCAAACTTGATAAAGACAACAAATCTTCAGTAAGATTCCTTAAAATAATATCTGACGTTTCGGCTCTGAGAAATAAATAAATATCCTCCTGCTGATGAGGGTCCAACAAACCCGAAACAGTGCTGTCCTAGGAGTGGTTTTGACCAGTTGCATAAACCTTATCTCTGCTACAAAGTCACAGTGTGGCATAGCATTGATTTTTAGGGTTCTGTGTAATAACAGACACAAGATGCATAAAAGCGAGACAGAGGTCATTTGCATATCCTACCCAGAGTTCCTTGCTGCACATGAGGAGTGTGGCACAGGAGCTCTGGGATTCAATTTTTTGAATTACATTGATGTGCAGGTGGCTTCTGCAATAAAAAACAAACACATTATATATATATATATATATATATATATATATAAAAACGTATGATGAAATAATCATTATCGGACTAACAAATAAAAAACTTTATATCAAGCTTTCGAGGATCTCCACTGTTCTCAAGTTGCATCATTCTGCCGGAGCATAGTGTGGACAGACAGACATAGATACAGTTAGATATATGACGTACGTGTACACTTTGGTTTAGGGCTCCATCCATTCGCAGTGCATCGGGTTTTTTCATTGTATACTTTTCCAGCTGTCAGATATCCATCCTTACACCTATATTCAATTTCTGAATTTGTTCTTCGAGGAAAAGAATAATACCAATCACCGCCATATACATCTCCATTATCAATGTATGGACGATCACACGTGAGACCTGTAGGAATGAAACATACTTTAATATGACAGAAATAAATAAATGGGGAGCGCTGGCTTTATGGAAGAACTTTCTAATGTTAACAGTGAGGAAACGTCCTTCTGTAACAGGATGGCATGCGTGGGGTTCACAGGGATTTTCACAGACATGTGATGTGTCTGCCGACTCGGAGCTACTGTTACGACACAACACAGCAGCTGTGGTCGGAACTGCATGGCGCTCCGGAGACTGGAGCTACTATTACTGTCGGTTCAGGACACTGGGCTGCAGCGCTGATCCATAGGACTCCATTGAGGCAGATGCTGCCTGCAGTGCCGCCATCAGGGCATTACAGTCCATGCTGGTGTAAGGGGCCCGGGCACTGGGGGGGCCCGCCACCGGCGACAACCTTGTTAAATTTAGGCCGCAGTCCTCGGAGGAGGTTCTTTGGCCTACATTAGCCCAGCCGCCGGCGAGCAGGGCCTCCAAGATGGCCGCCGGCGCACCCCCTCTGATGATGTCATGTCAGAGAGGGCCCACCAAACGTCTGAAGGCTACAGATGTTCGGCGGGCCCACTCTGACATCAGAGGGGGCCCGCCGGCGGCCATCTTGGAGGCCCTGCTCGCTGGCAGCTGGGCTAATGTAGGCTGCAAAACCTCCTCCGAGGCCTGTGGCCTAAAGCAGAGGCGGATGGGGGCAAATAGGTGAGTTGCTGGGGGCAAATATACCCATGTGAACTGGGGGGCAAATATATCCATGTGAACTGCGAGGCAAATATATCCATGTGAACTGGGGGGCAAATATACCCATGTGACCTGGGGGCAAATATACCCATGTGAACGGGGGGGCAAATATACCCATGTGACCTGGGGGCAAATATACCCATGTGAACGGGGGGGCAAATATATCCATGTGAACTGGGGGGCAAATATATCCATGTGAACTGGGGGCAAATATATCCATGTGAACTGGGGGCAAATATATCCATGTGAACTGGGGGCAAATATACCCATGTGAACTTGGGGGGCAAATATATTCATGTGAGCTGGGGGCACTATATATATATGTATCCATGTGAGCTGGGGGCAAATATATCTGCCATTACTGTGAGTTCTATTGCTGTAGTGCTCTGATATGCTAAACCAGTGGAATAATATGATTATACCTTTATGCTACATTGTTTGTATGAATACACATTTTGTGTGATTTTAAGGTATTGGGAGCAACACTCTGTAATACGATCTTGATTCATATTATTTTTTAATCACAATTTGAATTTCATACTGTCTTAAATTATTTGAGCCAGATAGATACTTTTTTATGTTAAACAAGGTCGAAAGCCTGCCCAGAGGGCAGTCTATTGTGGATATACTGCCCCAGCTCGTGGATATTGCCCCAGCTCGTGGATATATGCCCCAGCTCGTGGATATTGCCCCAGCTCGTGGATATTGCCCCAGATCCTGGATATACTGCCCCAGCACGTGGATATATTGCCCCAGCACGTGGATATACTGCCCCAGCTCGTGGATATACTGCCCCAGCTAGTGGATATACTGCCCCAGCACGTGGATACTGCCCCAGCGCGTGGATACTGCCCCAGCGCGTGGATACTGCCCCAGCTCGTGGATATTGCCCCAGCACGTGGATACTGCCCCAGCACGTGGATACTGCCCCAGCTCGTGGATACTGCCCCAGCTTGTGGATACTGCCCCAGCTCGTGGATACTGCCCCAGCTCGTGGATATTGCTCCCCAGCTCAGACCCCAGACCAGACATGGGGCGGCTGTTCGAATGCTCTATCGGGATTCGGACAGCCGCCCCATGAGCTCCATCTCCATACTTACCTTCCCGAGCGGCGAAGTGAAAGTTTCCCCGCTTCCGCTCGTTGAAGGACCCAAGCCGCGGTCACGTGGGACTCCCACGTGACCGCGGCTTGGGTCCTTCAAAGAGCGGAAGCGAGGGAACTTTCCCTTCGCCGCTCAGGGGTTGGATGCGCGCGGCAGCCGGGTAGAGGCTGCGAGCGCAGCCTCTACCCGGCTGCTGTGTGCATCTTGTAACCGCCGCGGCGAGCGCACAGCCGGCTCGTGCCGCAGCGGTTGCATGCGCGCGCAGCCAACCGCCGCTGGTTCCGCGCGTATGCGCAGAGTAAGGCTTGGCGACGGACACGCCAAGCCTTACTCTATTATAGTATAGGATGTGCTGTTGTGCAAGCAATATGAGTGATTTTTAAGATATTGGGACTAACACTCTGTAATGTGACCACGATTCACAGTAAATATTGATTTCCTATGGGAAGAGGGGATCGTGGGGGGGGCCCATTCTGAGGGTCAGTAAGGGGCCCCAAAATTTCTGATGGCTGGCCTGGCTGCCTGTCACATGACTTGCAGGATTTCGCCTCGTGAGATCCGGCAGGTCGGCGCAGTGATCTGCAGAGGGAGATTGGGGGTCTTTTTCCCCCACCCTCTCCCTGCTCCCGGCGGACAGAGGAGGCGGTTGGAGCTGCGGTCCTTGCCGTGGGATGGAAGGTGAGTATCTGATACATTTGGGGTGATTTCTGGCTGGTGCCGATGGATTCTGCAGCAACTGAATCCGTTAGCACCAGGTCCTGGCTTTGGTTAACTTTTGTGTAACCGCAGCCAAACGGTAATTAGTGTTAGTACATTGTAATACTAACAATAATTAACTCTTTGTGCTCCCCATGTTAAGTATAGGGAGCACAAAGTACAGTAACCTCGCGCTGAAAAGCACAAGATTCCAATCGCTAACGGGTTTTTTAACCTCTTAGGATTTGGATTGTAATATGGTGCACCTGCGTTAGGGCCACCAGGGCTAACGTTAGCGATAGGAACGTAATGCGGCCCTAAGGGTTTAGCCCTTGCTGCCCCTCCTCAGTCCTCACTTACCGGTTTCTATACCCATTCAGGAGGCTCTAGCCAGAACGTACAAAGCTTTTATGAGATTTGTCATATATTGTTAATTGTCATGTTCAAGGATTTTAATAATTTCTTATAAAGATATAATTTTAATCAATCGTTATGTGAAGGTTGGTTCTCACTACGGCAATTGCCTTGTTGTTTCTTATACATTTCCCATGATCCTCAGTCGCTCGTTAGATTGGCTGAGCCTCTTGAGAAATGTCGATCCAGAACATCTTTCGGGCCAAGGTTGTCGACCCCAGCTCTATGAATACATATAAATAAGGGCACAAATACCTTAACGCTGCAGACACACACGCCACGCACATACGTACACACAGGGATATATTTCCCGCGCTGTAATACACGCACTTACTTATACATGTCAGAGGAGGAGACCAGTCATTCTTTGTGCACCTTCTGGGCTCGTCTGGAGACGTTTCAATCCTGTATCCATAATCGCAAACTAACACAATGGTTTCTCCCACCTTGTACACCTCCTTTGTCTTCACAACTTTCCCGTTCGCCACATATTGAGGATAGCAGCTGATCTCTAAACACAAAACAGACAGCGAGGGTTAAAGGGTGTGAGTCCAGTGCGAAACAAGTCTAACGCTTTAACCTCTTCATTTCTAAGCCCTTTTTTGTTGAAAAAAAATAACATAACATTGATGTTGGACACGGGATATGTAGCTATCAATTAAATATAGGGTAACAGCAATTTTACAAAGAGAGTTCTGAGTGGTTATTCAAAGAGCACCGAATTGACCACCAAAACACACAAAACAGTGAATTTCCGTGTACGGTGCAATTTTGTAGCAATTCAGCTATTCAAAAATCTGGCAGATCGCCAAATATTGGCAAATTGCCAGCAAAATATGGTGCTTGTTCGACGGCAGTGAAATCCCCCATAGAGAAGCAATGGTTAATCTATTCACAGACACCGAACAGCAGAGAAATGTCAGTAAAAGTGCCCTGATTTTCGGTGGTTTCATTCCACAGGTTTAAACAGGCGAATCCTCATAGGCTTCAATGTAAAAAATATTCCCATTTTTTCCTAAAATAGCTATTCAACAGTTTATTCTTTTAATTTGCAGCAAAAAGTTTTTTCAAAAAACTCACCGAAAAAAAATCCAGAAAAATGACTAAAAAAATTCTAAACAAACAAGTTAATAAAGAGACTTTTTGCTGCAAATGAAAAGAATAAGGCTAAGGTCAAACGAACGCATAATTGGCAGCGACTGTCAAAAAGTGCGTCCGAACGCATTGACTTATTTTTTCACGGAATGCGCAAAAATGGTCAGACGACGCGCATTTTCGTGCGTGATTTTTTACGGATCATTAATAAAACCCTTTTTGCGTCTGGACGTTATGTAGGCTGGACATTAGCAGCGTCTGACATCTCCTAATCACGCACACACGCCGCTATGCCGCAGCTGCGCACTCTGTACGTCAGTACTAACGGTTCTGCGTTCTTGAAAAAATGCGTTCAAATTCCACTTGCGTTGAGCGGCCGGACTTTTGTGCGACCGTACTTCGTATATTGGCCGTCATTGCCCGTCATCTGCTGCTAGTGCGGCCGTGATTATGTGCGCCAGAACGCACGTTAAAAATGCGTTCGTCTGACCCCAGCCTAAACGGTTGAATAAATATTTAGCAAAAATCGGGAATATTATTTACATTGAAACTAAATGGGATTCGCCTGAATAAACCTGTCGAATGAAACCACTGAACATCAGGGAATTTTACTGACATTTCTGTGTTCGTTGTCTCTGAATAGATTAACCATTGCTTCTCTATGGGGAGTTCACTGTTGCTGAACAGTACCGTATTTTGCTGGCAATTCGCCAATATTTGGCAAATCACCAGCGTTTTGAATAGCCGAATGCCCACGAAAATTGAACGTACGGGTAAATTCACTGTTTAGTGCAATTTTGTGGCCAATTTGGTGCTTTTTGAATAACCCCCATAGTGATCATAACGAGTTTAATAACAATGCAGCTTCCAAAACATACCAGTAGAAAGTAAAAAAAATATCTGTCCGTGCCTGCATAGTGGGTCAAGTTGAGCAGGAACGCTTGGGATGCAGTTCCTCCACTATTTTTTCAGAAGGAACGGAGTTCCCTTTTGGTCCACATAGTCAAAAGCTTTTATTATGTTTTAATGACATGTTCCCTTACTAATTCATCAGAAATATATTATATTTATCACAATTATCATTGTGATCCCCTAAAACTCAACTTATCCACCAGCGTATTATAAAACCATTAGTATAAAATGTGAGTGTGTGTTTGTGGGTTAAGGCTAGGGTCAAACGAACGCATTACTCGCAGCGACAGTCAAAAAGTGCGTCCGAACGCATTGACGTATTTTTTCACGGGATGCGCGAAAACGGTCATACGATGCACATTTTCGGGCATGATTTTTTACGGATCGTCAATAAAACACTTTTTGCGTCTGGACGTTATGTAGGCTGGACATTAGCAGCGTCTGACGTCTCCAAATCACGCACACACCGCTATGCCGCCGTAGCGCACTCTGTACGTCAGTACTAGAAGTTCTGCGTTCTCGAAAAAATGCGTTCGTTTTCCACTTGGGTTGCGCGGCCGGACTTTCGTGCGGCCTTACTTTGTATATTGGCCATCATTGCCCATCATTTGCTGCTACCGCGGCCGTGATTAAGTGCGCCTAAACGCACGTTAAAAATGCGTTAGTATGACCCCAGCCTAAGTGCGACATGTCAACGGTTAATTGGGGCGCAGATATCTTGATAAACTTCCCACACTTCTTTTAGGACTAGACCCCTGGTTTAGCTGTAATAGAAGAATTCACCCTTTTTCCCCCCCTCCCACTCCCCCCAATTTCTGTTTGTCCTTAAGTGGGAAGCTATGGATTTATAATGTATTCTTCCTGATTGAATAGGACTCTCCGTTGTCTTATATGCTCCATTTAGGCTAGGGTCAGACTAACGCATTTTTCACGTTGTCCGTGAAAAAGTGCGTTCGAACGAATGGACGTATTTTTTCACGGAATACGCAATAGCGGTCATACGATGCGCAGTTTCATCCGTGATTTTGTACGGATCATCAATAAAACACTTTTTGGGTCTGGACGTTATGTTGGCCAGACATTAGCAGCGTCTGACGTCTCCTAATCACGCACACACGCCGCTAGCGGACGCAGCGCACTCTGTACGTCAGTACTAGTGGTTTCACGTTCTCGAAAAAATGCGTTTGTTTGCCGCTTGCGTTGCGCGGCCGCACTTTTGTGCGACCGTACTTCGTATATTGGCCGTCATTGCCCGGCATCTGCTGCTAGCACGGCCGTGATTATATGCGGCTGCACGCGCGTTCACACTGCCTCAGTCTGACCCTAGCCTTATATCCTCTGAATCTGTGCTGCATTTCATTACGTTACCTTTTATAAACAAGAGATGTGCAATTCGTTTCGTTCCAAATCCAAATTCGGAGGAAATTCACCATTTTCGTATTTCAGGAGCATTTCCGAAAACGAAATATCGATCCGAAAGTTCAGCGTGATTCGGATAAGATAGTTTTTCATTTTTAGCAGTTATTTAGTTTTTTATTGCTTATTTAAGAATGGGACGTAGATTACTACCAATAGAATAAAAGATTCTTTACTTATTTTTTTAGGCATTTTTGGGTGAAATTTTAGGTTCTCTAACTTTTTTTTTAAAGAAACAAGGCTTTTTAACCCATAGGTTTCAATGCAGCATATGAATCCGCATACTGAGGGGAAGTGCCTCTCTGTGGTATAATTAATGCAGCATATGAATCCGCATACTGAGGGGAAGCGCCTCTCTGCAGTATAATTAATGCAGCATATGAATCCACACACTGCGGGAAGAGCCTCTCTGCGGTATAATTAATGCAGCATATGAATCCACACACTGAGGGGAAGCGCCTCTCTGCGGTATAATTAATGCAGCATATGAAACCACACACTGCGGGAAGAGCCTCTCTGTAATATAATTAATGCAGCATATGAGTCCACACACTGAGGGGAAGCGCCTCTCTGCAGTATAATTAATGCCGCATATGAATCCACACACTGCTGGGAAGCGCCTCTCTGCAGTATAATTAATGCAGCATATGAATCCAGACACTGCGGAAAGAGCCTCTCTGCAGTATAATTAATGCAGCATATGAATCCACACACTGCTGGGAAGCGCCTCTCTGCGGTATAATTAATGCAGCATATAAATCCACACACTGAGGGGAAGCGCCTCTCTGCAGTATAATTAATGCAGCATATGAATCCACACACTGCTGGGAAGCGCCTCTCTGCAGTATAATTAATGCAGCATATGAATCCGCACACTGCTGGGAAGCGCCTCTCTGCAGTATAATTAATGCAGCATATGAATCCACACACTGCTGGGAAGCGCCTCTCTGCGGTATAATTAATGCAGCATATGAATCCTCACACTGCTGGGAAGCGCCTCTCTGCAGTATAATTAATGCAGCATATGAATCCACACACTGCTGGGAAGCGCCTCTCTGCAGTATAATTAATGCAGCATATGAATCCTCACACTGCTGGGAAGCACCTCTCTGCAGTATAATTAATGCAGCATATGAATCCACACACTGCGGAAAGAGCCTCTCTGCAGTATAATTAATGCAGCATATGAATCCACACACTGCGGGAAGAGCCTCTCTGCGGTATAATTAATGCAGCATATGAATCCGCACACTGCTGGGAAGCGCCTCTCTGCGGTATAATTAATGCAGCATATGAATCCACACACTGCTGGGAAGCGCTCTCTGCAGTATAATTAATGCAGCATATGAATCCACACACTGCTGGGAAGCGCCTCTCTGCAGTATAATTAATGCAGCATATGAATCCCCACACTGCTGGGAAGCGCCTCTCTGCGGTATAATTAATGCAGCATATGAATCCACACACTGAGGGGAAGCGCCTCTCTGTAATATAATTAATGCAGCATATGAGTCCACACACTGAGGGGAAGCACTACTCTGCAGTATAATTAATGCAGCATTGAATCCTCACACTGCTGGGAAGCGCCTCTCTGAAGTATAATTAATGCAGCATATGAATGCACACACTGCTGGGAAGCACCTCTCTGCGGTATAATTAATGCAGCATATGAATCCACACACTGCTGGGAAGCGCCTCTCTGCAGTATAATTAATGCAGCATATGAATCCACACACTGAGGGGAAGCGCCTCTCTGCGGTATAATTAATGCAGCATATGAATCCGCACACTGCTGTTAAGCGCCTCTCTGCGGTATAATTAATGCAGCATATGAATCCACACACTGCTGGGAAGCGCCTCTCTGCAGTATAATTAATGCAGCATATGAATCCACACACTGCTGGGAAGCGCCTCTCTGCAGTATAATTAATGCAGCATATAAATCCACACACTGAGGGGAAGCGCCTCTCTGCAGTATAATTAATGCAGCATATGAATCCACACACTGCGGGGAAGCGCCTCTCTGCGGTATAATTAATGCAGCATATGAACCACACACTGCTGGGAAGCGCCTCTCTGCAGTATAATTAATGCAGCATATGAATCCACACACTGCTGGGAAGCGCCTCTCTCTGCAGTATAATTAATGCAGCATATGAATCCGCACACTGCTGGAAGCGCCTCTCTGCGGTATAATTAATGCAGCATTTGAATCCACACACTGCTGGGAAGCGCCTCTCTGCAGTATAATTAATGCAGCATATGAATCCACACACTGCTGGGAAGCGCCTCTCTGCGGTATAATTAATGCAGCATATGAATCCTCACACTGCTGGGAAGCGCCTCTCTGCGGTATAATTAATGCAGCATATGAATCCTCACACTGCTGGGAAGCACCTCTCTGCAGTATAATTAATGCAGCATATGAATCCACACACTGCTGGGAAGCGCCTCTCTGCGGTATAATTAATGCAGCATATGAATCCACACACTGAGGGGAAGCACCTCTCTGCGGGATAATTAATGCAGCATATGAATCCGCACACTGCTGGGAAGCGCCTCTCTGCGGTATAATTAATGCAGCATATGAATCCGCACACTGCGGGGAAGCACCTCTCTGCAGTATAATTAATGCAGCATATGAATCCACACACTGCTGGGAAGCGCCTCTCTGCAGTATAATTAATGCAGCATATGAATCCACACACTGCCGGGAAGCGCCTCTCTGCGGTATAATTAATGCAGCATATGAATCCGCACACTGCTGGGAAGCGCCTCTCTGCAGTATAATTAATGCAGCATATGAATCCACACACTGCTAGGAAGCGCCTCTCTGCGGTATAATTAATGCAGCATATGAATCCGCACACTGCGGGGAAGCGCCTCTCTGCAGTATAATTAATGCAGCATATGAATCCACACACTGCTGGGAAGCACCTCTCTGCAGTATAATTAATGCAGCATATGAATCCTCACACTGCTGGGAAGCGCCTCTCTGCGGTATAATTAATGCAGCATATGAATCCACACACTGCTGGGAAGCGCCTCTCTGCGGTATAATTAATGCAGCATATGAATCCTCACACTGCTGGGAAGCGCCTCTCTGCAGTATAATTAATGCAGCATATGAATCCACACACTGAGGGGAAGCGCCTCTCTGCAGTATAATTAATGCAGCATATGAGTCCACACACTAAGGCTAGGGTCAGACTAACGCATTTTTCGCGTCGACCGTGGAAAAGTGCGGTCGAACGAACGGACATATTTTTTCACGGAATACGCGATAGCGGTCATACGATGCGCCTTTTCGTCCGTGATTTTGTACGGATCATCAATAAAACCCTTTTTGCGTCTGGACGTTATGTTAGCCGGACATTAGCAGCGTCTGACGTCTCCTAATCACGCAAACACGCCGCTATGCGGCCGCAGCGCACTCTGTACGTCAGTAGTAGCGGTTTGACGTTCTCGAAAAAATGCGTTCGTTTGCCACTTGCGTTGCGCGGACGAACTTTCGTGCGGCCGTACTTCGTGTGTTCCCCGGCATTGGACGTCATTTGCTGCTAGCACGGCCGTGATTTTGTGCGGCTAAACGCACGTTAAAGCTGCGTTCGTCTGACCCTAGCCTGAGGGGAAGCACCTCTCTGCAGTATAATTAATGCAGCATTGAATCCTCACACTGCTGGGAAGCGCCTCTCTGCGGTATAATTAAGGCTAGTGTCAGACGAACGCATTTTTATGTTGTCTGTGAAAAAGTGCGTTCGAACGAATGGACGCATTTTTTCACAGAATACGTGATAGTGGTCATACGATGCGCATTTTCGTCCGTGATTTTGTACGGATCATCAATAAAACACTTTTTGTGTCTGGACGTTATGTTGGCCGGACATTAGCAGCGTCTGACGTCTCCTAATCACGCACACTCGCCGCTAGCGGACGCAGCGCACTCTGTACGTCAGTACCTGCGGTTTCACGTTCTCGAAAAAATGCGTTCATTTTCCACTCGCGTTGCGCAGCCGGACTTTTGTGCGACCGTACATCGTATATTGGCCGTCATTGCCTGGCATCTGCTGCTAGTGCGGCCGTGATTAAGTGCGGCTACACGCGCGTTCGCACTGCCTCAGTCTGACCCTAGCCTAATGCAGCATATGAAACCACACACTGCTGGGAAGCGCCTCTCTGCAGTATAATTAGGCTAGGGTCAGACGAACGCATTTTCGCGTTGTCTGTGAAAAAGTGCGTTCGAACGAATGGATGCATTTTTTCACGGAGTACGCGATAGCGGTCATACGATGCGCATTTGCATCCGTGATTTTGTACGGATCATCAATAAAACACTTTGTGCATCTGGACGTTATGTTGGCCGGACATTAGCAGTGTCTGACATCTCCAATTCACGCACACACGCCTCTAGCGGACGCAGCGCACTCTGTACAACCGTACTAGAGGTTTTACGTTCTCGACAAAATGCGTTCGTGTGCCACTTGCGTTGCGCAGCCGGACTTTTGTGCGACCGTACTTCGTATATTGGCCGTCATTGTCCGGCATTTGCTGCTACTACGGCCGTGATTAAGTGCGCCTGCACGCGCGTTCGCACTGCGCTCGTCTGACCCTAGCCTTAATGCAACATATGAATCCACACACTGCTGGGAAGCGCCTCTCTGCAGTATAATTAATGCATCATATGAATCCACACACTGCTGGGAAGCGCATCTCTGCAGTATAATTAATGCAGCATATGAATCCACACACTGCTGGGAAGCACCTCTCTGCTGTATAATTAATGCAGCATATGAATCCGCACACTGCTGGGAAGCGCCTCTCTGCGTTATAATTAATGCAGCATATGAATCCACACACTGCTGGGAAGCGCCTCTCTGCAGTATAATTAATGCAGCATATGAATCCGCACACTGCGGGACAGGACTTCTCTGCAGTATAATTAATGCAGCATATGTATCCGCACACTGAGGGGCAGGGCCTCTGCAGATCGATTCATTTCTCGGATCAGTTAGTTTTTTGTTTTTGTGAGTTATAATTAATGCAGCATATGAATCCACACACTGCTGGGAAGTTCTTGGCAGTGTACGGATTCATATTTACACCTCATACAATAATGTCTATGGCTATACCATCCTGAAAGCGTATGATCCCGTCAGATCTCAAATGCAATCAAGGGTAGGGCATGTTCAGTACCAGTGTGGGTGACTGACTGGGAATAGCAAGTATGAGGTGTATTTTAAACGTTATTTATTAAACCATTTATGGATTATCTCATCTCGACTGACTCTTGTTGATTTAATCCGTCTGGTATCCTGAAAGACAACTCCAAGGTTCGTGACTTCTGCTCCCTGGACTGCTGATAGGGGAATCGGTGCCCCTGACGTATAAATCCACCGATCTGCATGCGATTTGGTGCCTATTTGGTTAAATTGGCACCTCAAAGTGTGAGTACATCTCCTTCTTTGTGTTTTTCCTGTTTGGAGTAAAACAGCTTGCACTATATATATTTTTGTTTGTTTTCCCATCCCTTCATCGCTTTCACTCTTGGAGGACGCATTAACGGGCAAGGATAGCCCTGACCGGAGTTGGAGTGAAAGAAACTGCTAGTGCCTGACACTGGCTCTGTATCCTGGATCTTCTACTTCAGCGGATTTTGGGGATTTGACACTGTTTCTGGTTTGTCCGGCTGCTGCGTCTTCTCTCTGGCCAGTATCGAATTTAATTGACAATTCCATCCTTCCTCTTTTTTTGGACTAAGAAGACTTTTGCTTTATTATCCATTTGAGTATATTTTTCACTTTATCCGGACTCACCTTTTACCATCTCTGTATATGCTGGATTATTAATTTTAGACACTTCGAGTGTCTCTATGACTGTTGTGTGTTTTTCATATATCTTGTTTTACTCATTTTATCCCTCGGATTGTTTTTTATTTAGCACATAATTTATTCTCTCTATTTCTTACACTTAATTTGCTCTCTTTATTTCAGTTTTTATCACTTTATGGTTAGTTAACACGAATTCAGCCCTTGTTGAATTTCATAGCGCTCTAATTTAAGACACTTAAAGCTATTTCTAGCTCATTTTGTGATTCCGCCACTCCACTGTGATTCCCAGTACCAATTGGTTAATTGACTTCTCTGCTCACACCCTGGAATTATTCCTTTGAGTTGATTGAGAGCTCTATTCACTCTATACTCATAGCCTTATTCTAGGCGCGTATTTAATTTTTTGATATCACCGTGTCTTAGATATCACTTGTTTTTATTGATAATATATTCATTTATTTATTTATTTAGTATTCTTACCATTGTATGCAATTGTTAGCATCTCTCTTACACACCAGTCTTTATCCTGATTAGATTCCGCATATACACAGTCTGTTTTTGTGTGTTCTGCTGTTCCCCTATTTTTGACAATAGAGCCATCTAGTGGCGCCACACAGATATTAAATTTTTCCAAATTCACCATAGAGAAGCAATGGTAAATCTATTCACAGACACCGAACAGCAGAGAAATGTCAATAAAAATGCCCTGATGTTCGGTGTTTTCATTCGGCAGGTTTATTAAGGCGAATCCCATAGGCTTCAATGTTAAAAATATTCCTGTTTTAATTCAATATCTAATAAACCGTTTATTATTTTATTTTGTAGTAAAAAGTTTCTTTATAGATTTTTTTAGGATCTTTTAGGCATTTTTTAATTGTTCTTTAACAGCCCTTTTTATTATCATTCATTGGATCTTACATGTAAATTCCAGACATTTTCGTTCAGTAGTTTTGTTTGCAAACAATGTTTGTTATGGCGGCTCGTCGGCTTTTTCTGGCGTGTTCAGCATGGATTTTGTGGCGGTTTCTGCCAGTTTTCGGCGAGTGTTTGGATTTTCCCTGTTCTCCGGGGACCCTGGCCTGCGGTGAATGCTGAATACACCGTAGGGTGGGGAAATTTGATTCCCCGAAGTGCAGGGAACGAGAGAGCACCAATTCCATCTCAAAATGGCGATATTTGGTGCTCTCTGAATAACCCTGACTGGGGGGGGTTGGCAGTTTAGAACACAAAATATCACACATGGATGCACCCCGTGACACATATAGAGGAAAATATTGCACAATGGATGCACCCAGTGACACAGAGGAAAATATCACACAATGGATGCACCCAGTGACACATATAGAGGAAAATATCACACAATGGATGCGCCCAGTGACACATATAGAGGGAAATATCACACAATGGATGCACCCAGTGACACATATAGAGGGAAATATCACACAATGGATGCACCCAGTGACACATATAGAGGAAAATATCACACAATGGATGCGCCCAGTGACACATATGGAGGGAAATATCACACAATGGATGCACCCAGTGACACATATAGAGGGAAATATCACACAATGGATGCTCCCAGTGACAGAGGAAAATATCACACAATGAATGCTCCCAGTGACACAGAGGAAAATATTGCACAATGGATGCTCCCAGTGACACATATAGAGGAAAATATCACACAATGAATGCTCCCAGTGACACAGAGGAAAATATTGCACAATGGATGCACCCAGTGACACATATAGAGGAAAATATTGCACAATGGATGCTCCCAGTGACACAGAGGAAAATATCACACAATGGATGCGCCCAGTGACACATATAGAGGAAAATATTATCTAAACTAAACAAAAAAGAGAAAAACAAAACACATGTAAGATATCAGCAACATAGAATAAACACAATAAGGACATTGCATTTTTTGGTGGTACTGGCCCTTTAAAATGATCTCTTCATTATTATTGTATAGTTGATTCAGCAATGTATGACAAAACGTATAAATAAAATATTTTTTTGACTGTGTTTAGTCTCACAGATAGATCGATACAAACCTTCACAAAACGGCTCTGGGCTCCAGCCATTCTTAGTGCATAAGACGTCTGCACTCTTGCTCGGCTTGTATTTGGGGTCACACTGGAACTGTAGCTGCTCATGCTCGTTATATTTTCTTTTAGGATTTTGTACATTTCCGTTACTGATAGTTGGTGCTGTGCAGGATATCTCTATGTAAAAATAAAATAAAAAAGAAAGCAATAAAGAAGCAGATAAAAAAAACACGGTAAAAAGATCTTTTTTACATTAACACAGATTTAAACGGGTACAAAGCTGCGCACAGGCTGCAAGAAGTGCCTGTTGCTGGAAGAAGGAAGCTTGTCAATGTGGTTTTTGGTAAAATCATTGCATTGTATATTGTGACCCAGGGCTGAAATCTATTATTTCTGAGTAAAACATTCGACTTTGGAAACCACAGGGAGACCTGAGAGGTTTGTTCTAAATGAGCCAGACTTTGACCATTGGGGTTATGCAGAGAGCACCGATATGTCACTGACATTCATCGCAGGTTTCCCGAAGTGCAATGAATCGACTCGCCGAACTCCTACGAAAAAACGCTGAATCAGAAAAATGCCAAATCAATCGAAAAAACCCCAGAAAAAAAGCTGAATGTATCTGACGGACCACTGAATAGACTGCCGAAGCGATCTGAAAAAAGTCGCTGGCCCGCTGAACAGAGAGATGACCCCAGCCGTTGTAAAAAGCTGGAAAGCCGATGGGGGGGGGGGATAACGATAAAACCCCACAACGCAACGTTTAAAACGTGCTTCCAAAAAACTACTGCATGAAAATGCCTCTAAATATTGTATAAAGTTCTATGAATAATAAAAAGGTCTGTTACAGAAAAAAAAATCATTTAAAAAAAATAAAAAATAGTCAGAAAATAATTTCGCCAAAAAATCCTGAAAAATTCCTTAAAACTCCTAAAACATAAATAAAGAGTCTCTTTACTGCAAATGAAAAGGCTAAACAGTTGAATTTGGTGTACTTTTGTGGCCAATTCGGTGCTCTTTGAATAACCCTGTATGTGTTATCTATCTTCAACCTTCTGCATCTATACTTCTGTACCGATCTATGCATTATAGAGGTGTGCATTCGGTACGATTTTCGTTAATTCGTATTTCAGAAGCTCTTCCGAGATAATGAATTGATTTGATCTGAAACTAAAACAATACGAAATGAAACGGTATATGACGAAATTAATTCGTTATGCTGTTTCACTAGATAACCATCAATGAAATGATTCCTGAGCAAAAGTTGGAGTTTAACCCTTTCGCTGCTGAGGCTTTTCCCGCCCCTGTGCTGAGGTCATTTTTACCGGTTTTGCTCATCATGTTTAAACGTGTTTTGAAGCTTATTTTAGTATATGACCCAGACATATTATATATCGTTCTTTCCGTCAGACTCGGTAGATTCATAATATGTCATTATTATATGTATACGTTATGTCATGTCTGTATATTATAACAAAAAATGCAATAAAATATGTATTTTCAATAATTTACAATGTGTAAAGTGTTTTTTTTCACATTTTAACATGCGAGCAATTGCGGTTATATTTTGTATGGGGTGCGCTTGTTAAAAAAATTAGAGATGGGGTCTCGTTACATTTTTTTTTGGGGAAAATTACACTATTTTTAACAAACGCACCGCATACAAAAATCGTTAGTGCAGCATCATTGTTCACATTATAATTGAAATGGGAACAATATTGCTGCATTAACAAACCAAAAAAAATAAAAAAAAGTGTTTATTTTTTTTTTATAATTTTTTTATTTTTTTTTTTATTTTTCATTTTATTTTATTTTTTACAACTTTTTTCACTGTAGTGTTTGGTATCGTTGGAACGGCCATGCTCTGGCCGATCCAACCATACCAAAATTTAACCCCTAACTGCCACGGATCGGGAGATAGGGAGTTCATTGGAACTCCCTATCTCCACCGTTGGTGGCAGTTAGGGGTTAACTCTAGGACTGGCGTCATCGTGCTACGCACGATGACGCCAGTCCTCAGGGGGAGTTCCCGGAGGCTTGGCCGACATCCAAGATGTCGGCCAGCTCCGGGAAAGGATCGCGAACCGGCGCTTTTCAGCGCCGATTCGCGATCCAGCTCCCCAGGGGTTAATGCCAGGCATCATTTGGAAGGGCAGGCTGTGCCCTTCCAAATGATGCCTGGGTTAACCCCCGCAGAGTTGCCGATCGGGAGGGAGAGAGGTCCGAAGGACCTCCCCCCCTCCCTTTCAGGCGCCTCCTCCGCACATGCGGGGGGGAGCGCCTGAATTTGGTGTCATCGCCCTGCCGCGATGACACCAAATTCCGGCGGCTGCTGTTCCGGATGCCGGGCTGACATCCAGGATGTCAGCCCGCACCGGAGGGGCCAGCGATCGGCCGGAACCCGGCCGAACGCTGACCCCAATGGGAGGACGCGCTCAGCGCGTCCTCCGCACAGCAGCGGGAATGCTGAGGACGCGCTGAGCGCGTCCTCAGCATCCAAGTGGTTAATTTGGTGATCCGAAATTCGAATCGATATGTATCACAATATAGTATCATAGTATCACAATACTCAACATACACGTACCAACTAAAGCAAACGACATTATGAATGAATCAGAATCGTTAGACTGTTACACAAAGCACTCTGTCCCTGTAAATTCGCCTGTGGTGCTGAATCTGTTGTCTGCACCACAGGCCAATGGACAGCTCAACATTTAACCCTAGCTTGCCTTTAAACAGCAGGATTTGATTAATTGGGGATTTATTTAGTCATCTGAAATTCGAGATGATATCAACCATCAAATCGATCCCAAATGACAGTGAATTAATTACAAACAGTATGAAACAAATCGATTTTGTTTTACTGTTTCACAATGAATGCACCCAGTCCCTGTCAATTGGTTTTGGTGCCGTGATTCAGCCCCACAGTTTAATACATAAAAGGATGGTGCACGAAAAGGGATAAATTGTACAGACAGATACATAAAATAAAAGGGAAATAAACTCAAAAGCTAAACTCACGGTCCCTGCATTTAAAGTTCTGGTTCCAGTGGACTTGGAATAGGAGGATCAGAGTTCAGTCCACGTGTGCTTAGATGTTATTTCCTGTGGATCCACCACTGAACTAACTCACTCAGCAAAGAGTGGTCTCTTTAACCACTCACCTCCCCCCATCCATGAACACCCCCCCAGGGACGTCCAGCCCTGAGCAATGTCCACTCCACTCCAAAATTACTCTGGTGTACGGGAATTGTGCAGGCCAAACCATTTAGCTATCTTAGGTCTCCATGGTGACTCTATGGGGAGCCAGGCTACAGGATGTACCATGCAAATTAATTCCCACCATTTGCTCTGGTCAGGTCTCTGAGTTTCAACTGGAAAGATATGGGGGCAGGGGGAGTTAAACAAACAGGCCAGGATCTGTACACACTGAGATATATATATTGGGGAGCTTCCAAACACAATCAGGAAGCTTTGCGTCACAGTATTCACTACCTATCTCCTGCTGATGAGGGCATAATAAGCCCGAAACAGCTGCCCGGGAGTGGCTGTGACGTTGCATAACCTGACCTTTGCTAAACAAGCCATCTAGTATGGCATGGCACTGGCAAGGAAGGTTCTGTGTTAAAACATACCCAGGATGCAAAAAAGTGGGAAATTGGAGACAGCATGTCCTACCCAGAGTTCCTTGCTGCATATGCGGAATGTAGCCTATGAGCTCTGTGAAGCCGTTCTCTGAATTGCTGGGAGGTGTGAATGTCTTCTACAGTATTATAAACTTTAAACCACGGTTGTGGCGTGCCCGTGGAGATTAAGGCTGGGGTCAGACCAGCGCACTTTTAACGTGCGTTCTGGCGCACATAATTACGGCCGCACTAGCAGCAGATGACGGGCAATGACGGCCAATATACGATGTACGGCCGCACAAAAGTCCGGCCGTGCAACGCAAGTGGAATTTGAACGCATTTTTTTGAGAACGCTGAACCGTTAGTACTGACGTACTGAGTGCGCAGCTGCGGCATAGCGGCGTGTGTGCGTGATTAGGAGATGTCAGACGCTGCTAATGTCCAGCCTACATAACGTCCAGACGCAAAAAGAGTTTTATTGACGATCCGTACAAAATCACGCCCGAAAATGCGCGTCGTCTGACCGTTTTTGCGCATTCCGTGAAAAAATACGTCAATGCGTCCGGACGCACTTTTTCACGTTCGCGGGGGAAAATGCTTTCGTCTGACCCTAGCCTTACTCCTCCCCTTCCCTACCGATCTTTTTCTTATCTTTTTTTTCCCCTTTTTCTTTTTTCTTTTCTCGGATCTGTCGCCTCTCTTTCTCTAGGGAGCTGCCTCTTATAAAACACTGAAATGTGGGCAAAATATGGATACTATGTCACAAGTGTTGTTAATTTCTTTTGTTTTTATGTTCCAGTTTTGCCTTAAAGTATTTTTTTTAAAAAAAACTTTATAAATATTTTAATAAATTCTCTCAGGCAGATCTATCACTCCAGGGTGTTCTTAAATAGAAAAAAATCCTTCATTGCATTTTCTTATTCTAAAAAAGTCTACGTTTCAGCGCCATGCCAGAGGTTTTTTTTTTCTTTTTGATAATTACATATTCCCGATGCACGTGAAATTGTCCTTTCTCTTTCAGTCACTCAAAACGTTTTACCGTTTTGCAACGTTTTGCAGCGATAGAGCCAGGTCTTACCTTTACAGACGGGCGGGTCTGCGCTCCACGTTCCTGCGGATGTGCAGAAAATCTCCGAAAGTCCCTCCAGTTTAAGACTGGCGCTTTTACATTCGAATTTCACCACCTGACCCACGGAAAACCCATCGTCATCGTATGAAGAGGAGATCACATTCACATTATCAGGCGCTTGTATTGGGGGACACTTCCGCACTGTTATGGAAAGGAACAAAAAAAAAATTTATATATATATATATATATATATATATATATATATACACTGGATATATATTTATGTATGAACAAAAACACCAAACAATCCGCAACTTGTCCTCCAAAAGGTCACATAAAGGGTTAATCACTCAGTGCTTGCTCTGAAAATCGCATACAAGAAGCCAGAATGATAATCCCAAAAGATTAAAAAAATCTAAAACTTTATTAATAGATTAAAACATTGTCGACCGCCGCTCCGGATCAGGTTGCCATAATTACAATATTTCTGCAATTAATTCAAAGGGATTAAAAAAGGGACACCCCATGCCCAGGGCTGGATTTGAATTTTAGGAGCCTGTAGCACAGAAATGTGGAGCGCCCCCCCCCCAAAAAAATAAAATTTTGGTTTTGTGGCAAACTTAAAAAACAAAAACATTTTAAAAAACTGAAACAGTTTTTCTCTGCGTCACATTAACAGAAGGGACAGAGTCTGTTGCGTTAGTTAAGATAGTGTGGCGGCATTGTTTGTTTTGTATGTAAAAGCATATATTGCCTCGGCCATAGAACAGAGACAAAAAAAATTATTTAGCATTTACTTTTTTTTTTTATTTAAATTTTTACACATTACGTGGTCATGTTTGTGTCATTGTAAAGACCAGACTCTGACCTTTCCAATGACACCTCACTTAACCTTGTGTGCTGTACAATTCAGAGATGCAGGTTCCAAAGTCCAGCTGTCTCTCCTCACTGCAGCGCCACGGTCTAGATTTTCAATGAAACAATGTGATGCATCATCAGCTCCACCCTTGCTGGCAGTGTGGGAAATGAGAAGGTGAGTTAGCGCAGCATCACTGTTCACTTTATAACTGTAAACTGAAAAATGTTGCTGCGTTAGAAAAAGAAAAGAGAATATTGTCATGGAGCTGATGTAATGCTCCATGCTTCAAACCCCAAGAGACTTTATGTTCAATTGTATCGTGTGATTTTAAATATATTTTACATCGTTTGGTTTTAGTTAAAATTAGTTTAGTGTAAAATGGCGTAGCTTTAGTTTTAAAATTACAACGATATAGCGGAAGTAAAGGAACTTCCAAAGGTAGGGGATAACCCAAAAATCAATTTAGAAAAACCAAAAGGGACATCTTTATTTTAAACAATAATGTAAACAATTCACATAACAATATTAAAATACACAAATAGAAATGTGAAGTATACGTTATAGTATATCTGGGATAGGCTTATAAAGGAGCATGTCCAGTAGGACCGCAACATGCAGCACCGATACAAATTATTATGGTTAATGAAACAAATTAGTGATGGTACATGCGGATGAATGTATCAAGAAGGGGGGGAGGGGCGCTCAACCTGAAGCCACAAAGGTACGTATATTAGGTGATCAAGGTGAAGGAAGTGTCTGCTTAATTGGCAATTAAGTGATAATGTACACCCACATATAGAAGCCCAACGGGGATTCCCACAGTGGAATACCAATTACATTCATATAGCAACTTGGTGCCCCAGCGAAAAAAACCAAAAAACTTTTCCTTTTGATTTAATTCTGAGGAACGCTTTATTCATGCGTATCTACATGCAGCCCAGCAAAAAAATCATTTGTATGGATGGCACGCTGCTGATCTCGTCAGTGCATATATAACCGTGTTGATTCAGACATACACAGACAATTTGCACTTAAGAATATAAAGAAGGCCCCACCAAGGCGACTTCAAGACATTAATTTAGTCATATAACTAATTTATCCAGATCATACAGAGATGGTCCACACTTGAACATATAGAACGAGACCTTGGTGAATAGGTGAGGTCTCGTTCTATATGTTCAAGTGTGAACCATCTCTGTATGATCTGGATAAATTAGTTATATGACTAAATTAATGCATGTTTAATTCAAGGGATCGGTGATAGTGTTTGTGTTTAATCTGATGTGTTAGAACAATGGATTATACAAATGTTGTGTGAGCTGAAGGCTAAAGAATGTAAAGAATGTTTATTGTAAATAACTGACATAATGTAATTAGTATATTGGTAGGACAAGGTGCGTCATTTATGCAAATTATGACTGTTGGACTTCAGCATAAATGGTGGCGTTTTGTTCATTAAAAGTCAGAGAACTCTCAAACTCAGAGAGAGAGAAAATCCTGTTTTAAAGCATACAGCGCGCCTGGTGTTTTTATTTCAGCGACGCTACACTATATACTCAACATCAGAAGGCACCGAGCGGCCTTCTGGAAATTCCTAACGGCTCCAGGGCAGAGGAACAGAAGCAGGCGGGTCAAGCTGCTCGAGGCGCCGAGGACAGCGCTCCCAGTAGCCGGGCTGTCTGCAACGAAGGGGTGTCTGGAGAGTCAAGACAGACGGAAGAGAACGGTTCCGTCACAAATATCAATTTTATTTGTTATATAATTTTTTACAGAATTCTAACCTGGTTACATTTTATATCACTGGAAAGACCGTAATCTGTCCTTTCCAATGATACCTCATATGTCCCTCTAGTCCTTAGGACTCCAGAGATACAGGGGTCTAAATGATTGTAAATTGCATAAACAATTTACAGAGCAAGGCGCCCCCTTGTGGCAGGAGCCTGTAGGCACATGCATACGCTGCCTAGTTATAAATCCGGCCCTGCCCGTGCCGTGTTTTATTATGTGTGATGTGTAATATCCCTGTGTTTTGTGCGTTTCTGTTACCTTCACAGAAAGGAGTGTGATGACTCCAGCCGCTTGCCGTGCATTCTCTGGTAACCTGTTTGCTCACCATCTGGTATCTGGAAAAAAAAAACAGTGAAACCCCCAGAAACAAAGTTTGCATAATTTATTTTAATAATGGAAATATCAAACCATTTATTTTATGAGACATTAAGCATAACATTCTAACGAGGATAGCGCCCTCAATCCCTCCTGTATCTCTATTTGTATTGTAGAACTGTCTTGTCTTTACCCATTGTACCTTTGTACAGCGCTGCGGAATGTGTTGGCACTTAATAAATAATAAATAATAATGAAATAGAGAGGAGAAACGCTTTACACTGTGTATTAACCCTTCGCCACCGAGCGGGTTGTGCTCGGCGGGGGAGAGCTCCTCCGTTGACTTAAGCAGGTTCCACCTCTGGCCTACCTAGCCGCACGTCATTGGCTGCAGGGTGACAGCCTGAGTTCAGGGCGGGGTCGAGGAGGCCCACTGAAGTCAACGGGGCGCACTAGTACACACCTCGACTTTAAGGCCCACCACCAACAGGGATGGCATAGTACGCACTGAGGTGGGAAAGGGATGACATGGTAATGTTTACAGCGAAAAAATCGAACAAATGTAAGATTCACAAAACATCCCCAAGCAAAGCAGAAACTGCAGAGGGTTAGGCCGTCAATCCACTGGGTCTGCATTTGTGCGATCACCCAATATCGCCTGTAGTCGTCTGACTGATCCCACAACATGAAGGTGAATCAGCCCTCTTCCTCGGCCTCCGACCACCATCAGACGACTTCAGATGATTTTTTGCGACGTCAACAGACTAGCGATCTTTCCCATTTCAAAAGGGTTTTATCGGACGATGCCGGGACAATCTGATATAAATTACGTGAAAAAGATGAATTGTATAATACAACTGTTGTGCCGCAGCAGGGAAACATGAAAAAAAGATGAATTGTATAGTTACACTGTCGTGCCGCAGCAGGGAAACATGAAAAAAAGATGAATTGTATAGTTAAACTGTCGTGCCGCAGCAGGGAAACATGAAAAAATATGAATTGTATAGTTAAACCGCCATGTCGCGGCAGGAAATTTCCCTTTAGAGAAATTACTCAGTGCGAAGTCCGTAGGATTCATTGTAAAAAAAAATCCGCAGCAAAAAGCCTTTTTAGTTACTGGTATTTTAGAATTTTTTAGGTATGTTTATTATGGATTATTTTAGGTGAAATTTTGGGTTTCCATTAAAAAAAAAATAAAAGACTAGGGGCTCCATTACAATCCTCCCGTTAAAACGAGGACGCTAGGGAGAAAAAACTGCACCTGCAGCTGTCTCCCTACCGCCCCCGTTTTAACGGGAGATTACAATGTAGGCACTTAAAAAGCTGCCTTCATTGTTAGCAGGCGCTACACCCCAGGATGCGCGAGGAAGCGCTAAGCACCGCCGTGAGCATCCACTCAATGGAGTCCATAAGACTCCATTGAGTCTCCCCCTGCCGGTCACATGACGAGATCCAGCAGGAGTATATGATCGATTTTGGGGGGTTTCTGGCTGGTGCTAATGGATTCTGCACCAGCGGAATCCGTTAGCACCAAGTCCAGGCTGTGGTTAACTATTTGTTAACCACAGCCGGACATTAATCAGTGTAAGGACTTTGCAATCCTAACACTGATTAACACTTTGCGCTCCACATGTTAAGTATAGGGAGCGCAAAGTACAGTAGTCTCGCGATGAAAAGCGCAAGGTACCAAACGGTAATGGGTTGCTTAACTCGTCAGCATTTGGACTGTAATGTGCGGTGGCTACCAGGGCTAATGTTAACGCTCACTTAAGTGAGCACTAACGTTAGCACCAAGTGTGTAATGTAGCCCTAAGCTTTTTTCTGTCGCCAAACGTGTCTTTTTTTTACTTCAGGCCGGCTGCATTCAGCGTTGCTGTCCCTGGTGCTGAAAGCTATTTCATCACCAGGGATGGGGGTTAATCCCCTGCACCCTTCGGCAAGTTTTTTTAAAATGTTTTCACCTTCGGCTGTGCTGGACGGGGCTATCCTTGGTGCTGAAACGGGATTTCAGCACCAAGGACAGGTTTACCCCTCCTGCAGTGTTTTTTTGTTTCAATCGGCGGCCTGTCCGTCGGCAGACCTGGATCATCCACAGACGCTTCCAGTGGATGACCCTGATTGGACGACGGAGTTGTCCGTAGGCAGATGACCAAGTTGGATGTCCGACTACAGACCCATTGGACGACCACAGACTTATTCACTAACGTCCCAATTTGCCTCCGAATTGCATCGAACTGTGAATTTCTCCATAGGTGCAATTCGGTGGCCCCTAAATTGTCCCCAAGCGAACTAACGATTTGTCTTTTCACAGAACCGCGAATTGCTACAAAATTACATTATTTCGGTGATATCAGTTCGACAGGTATAAACTGGCGAATCCAAAGGGTATTCATTTATTCATATAATAAATGGAATATCTCTCTAAATTTGTTTTTAAAGACCATTTATTATTTTTAGATTTTACTAAACCCCTTTGTATTGTTTAATTTTTTAAAAGACCTTTTTGTATTTTTTTTAAAAGTCGTTTTTGCATTATTTATTAAAGACCTTTATATTATTTAGACACTTTTTTTTTTACATTTTTATTGATTTAAACTCTTATTAGGAGAATAGGAGACTTCGGCGATACTAATTGGAATTCGCTGAGATTAATTTGGCGTTTATCAGCGCTTTTCGGCTGCGTCCGATAACTGCTTCGGCGACTCCATTTCCGGAGCAATATGGTGACCATTCGCTAAATCGTCAATCCACCTAATTTTCAGGGAAATGGAATGGCCAAAGTGAAGCCGAAAAACACAGAAATTTGTGAAGAGAACCCAAAGCGAAGCAAACTGAGGTATACACATGTTTTATAAAGAAAAAATAAGAGTAATTAATAAAAAAAATAGAGAGATCACACTTCCAAGCAGAGATTTCACTCAATGCACCCACTGTACAGCGCTACAGAATCTGTTGGCACTTTATAAATACTTGCAATTGTAATTGAGGATACTTTTATTGATAAAATGTATTCTGTGCTGCTGCAGAACGTGATGGTTGGATTGTAGTACCTTTGTTTGGACGTGAGAGGTCACTAATCACTCACACAGACTCACTCAAACTGTCTCTGAGGCAGAATCTTTCTCATCGTCTCTCTCTCTGAGTCGGAGGGGTGAGGGGGTCAGAGACCAATAAGATCGAGTGACGCCTCTGAGTAAATCACAAATCACAAATCTGGGTAAATCACAAATCGCAATTGGTCCCCCTGCCTCCTTTGCCAGCCTTCTCTTGGTAGCCTCGATGAACCTCTCTGTCTTTCAGCCTGCCATCCTCCGTCACATTGCACGCTGGGATTTGGGTGTCAACATTGACGCAAATTGTATCACTGCCACATCCAGATATCAGAAAACTCACCCATCATCGCAGGAGTATTTAACTACAGCACCGAACACAAACCCTTCTCCTTCCTCCAGTTCGAACGAGCCAAACTGGAGGTCTCCTGGATGGCCGCAAGACCGCTCTGTAAAAGAATGCGAGAGTGAGTGACGTGCAACATAAAACATAGCGATACGTATCATAAATATCAACACCCTCCTTTAATTCCCTAAACGTTACTCAGTATATTCCCTACCATATAGCACCCTAAGTGTTTAAGGGACACATTTTTGTACTTCGGTCACCCAAAGACCTTATTAATAACTATGTCTTCATTACGAGCGCGATTATTATACATTTCACTGAGACCCCCTAATTAACCCCTTAGAATAGTGACCAGGCATTTTTACGATTGTCAGTCCGAAAGTGCCCGCTGTTGTTTTCACGTTTCTGCGCTGTTTGTTTTTAGGTCTCATTTTCCTCTTACTCGTTTATGAAATCCACACATATTATATACCGCTTTTCTCGCCATTAAATGGACTTTCTAAACATACCATTATTTCTATCATATCTTATAATTCACTATTAAAAAATTTATGAAATATAATGAAAGAAATGGGAAAAACACACTTTTTTTAACCTTAATCCCCAAAATCTACAACCGCCAAAAAATATCCCACCTAAATAGTTTCGAAAATTTTGTCCTGAAAGTAATAATCAATTTTTATGTTTATGTTTTTGTTTTTTAACCCCTTCACCTCTGTGTGCTTAGCTCATTTTGACCATTTTATGTTCATCGTCTTTAAACGTGATTTGAAGTTATATTTTATCATACCCAGAGACAATTATTATTATTTTTTTTTTTAAAAAACACTTTATAATTTTTCTTATTTTGATCTTTCATTTTTTTATACATCAAACATAGTCATGTTTGGTATCATTGGAAATACCGATTGGCGCAGGTTCGCGATCCGGCAGCTAAAGGGGTTAAAGAGAGGTGCCGCTGAACAGGGCAGACTCTGCCCTCTCCAGCGGTACCTTTCTTTTTCCTTAGCTCCAGCCGTTGGGGAGGGAGAGTGGACCTTAGGACCCCTCCCTTTTCAGGTTCCCCCTGCAGGCACCAGGGGCGCCTGAAAATGACATCATCACGATGGCTGGGGACCATAAAAATTCACTGAAGTCATACCAACATGGGACCCCGGCCAGAGAGAAAAGTATAGGGAGGGATCATGACGTACATGGTATGTCCTTGATCCTTAAGGGGAATTTTCCCTGGATGTATTTTGGACGTCAGTGGTCCTTAAGGGGTTAAAATACTAACATTGTTATATTACATTCTTTACTTTACCACTAGGGGACCAGCATCCCCTTTTTTAATTAACATTACCCCGGAACTAGGATTTTATATACTATAACAACTGTAAACCCGTTGTTCTGTTGCCCTATTGCTACTTATATAAGCTATGAATCTAACCTGCCAATGGTAAAATCCCACTGGGTTATAGGAGATGTGCGTTTTTATTGTGCTTATTACCTTTCATGACAACGAATTGGAAGATATGCATGTAGCCATTTTGGTTGAGGAGGCCGGCATGAGAAATGAAAGCCTGCATGTGGAGAATGTAATGGGATCCACCATCTTGGATAGTGAATTCATGCACAGTCATGTGACTGACAGCCATGGCTATTTAAAGGAACTGCATTGCTATTTTAAGGATTTGCATTTCTGTATTTACATTATACCCACTGAGGAAGCCTTTGCGGCGAAACGCGTCTGTGGTATATTATTTTTGTTTTAATATTAAATTACTTGTTTATTAATTGACACTGCCTGTCCCGTTCCTTACCTGGAAGACCTACAATCCAGCCGATTAATGAGGTCTACCCGGGAGTGATGGGAGATCTGGTGCTCCCTTGATTCACTGGCTGCCAGTATTTCGTTGCCTCTTATCAAAGGGCACGAAGAAATGTGAGTAAGTGACCATTATTTACCATTTATATCCAGGTAAACAGTCTGCACACATTCTATATGTTTATACACATTCTATATGTTTATACCGAGGTGTATGGCTTAAGGAATACTGGTACCAAAGTTCATAAAAGATAGCGTCATTGAGTACAAGCGCTGATTCCCACCATTGTTTGGATTATATACGCGGGTGTCTCAGTAAACGTTGTAACATGCATACACTTACTATTGCAGCCGCCTCCCGGTAGGCGCTCCCATCGGCCATTAGTGCAAACCTTTTTAATCGCACCAAGACGACTGTATCCGGGACGGCAATTAAATAGAATTTGTGTACCAGGTGGATAAGATTCCCTATACGAACTTTCCTGGATCTCTATTTCTGTTTCCCGCATAGGTTGGCCACACGGACCTAAAAAAGAGCAGAACATAAAGAAATGTGATAAATATGGGGCCCTATTTGAAGGTTGTCTTTAAACTTAGTGTTCAGGATGCGCAACGTAACGGCAGATGTTACTAGCTTCATTTTTTCACATCCAAAATAGTCTTGACGTTAAAGGACACGGTCCGACTTTAGCGTCTCGTGACATTGCGAGCGCTTACTGTACTTGGCACCTTCAATACTTAACATGGGACGAGCGAGTTGTTTAGAAATGCGAGACCTATTCCAAGGTGCTGAATAGGGATGAGCCGAACATCCCCGAGTTCGGTTCGCATTCGAACTCGAACTTTCCAAATGTTCGAATTTGAACTCGAACTCAATACAAGTCAATGGGGCTGAAAATTAGATTTTTAGAGTGCCCTCCAAGAGGGCATATATGCTAGATATTTGCCATAAAAGGTGTATGGGGGTCCGGGTAGTGCCCTGGGGGACAGGAAACAAGGACAAAAAGTTAAAAAAAAAAATGTTTTTAAAAGGGAGAGTGAGTTTTCCATGAAATAAGGGTTAAAAATAAAAACGAAAAATTCCTTCAAATATCGTGCCTAGGAGGTCCCCATAACCTGCCCGTGAAGTGGTGGATTTCTAGGATGTATAGAAATATATAAAAACCAAAAAATGACATTTCAAATGACGGTAAATGCTTTTCCTTTAATCTATCCATAAACAACTGCTTGGGGCGGCAGCCTTTATGAAAAGAGGAGACATTTTCGGACACGCAGAAAAAGTTTAGTGATTTTTTGGCTAAATTATTGTGAAACTTATGCAGGCTTTGGATGAAAGTAACAATAGGTGCTTTAAAATTGGGCCTTTAGCATCGGCAACAGTGCTGTCACACAGTAACCCCTCTAAGGATATGAATCTGATACAGGCGTCAGTGTCAGTGCAGCCAAATATTGTGCTTTTGGTGCCAAGCCAGCAAGTACCATCATACAGTAACCCCTCTGTGGTATTGTGGAAGAGTGCAGGGGTGGACTATGCGGTCAGGGCTGGTGCTAGACTATTTTGCACCCTAGGCAAGACCAGCTACTTGCACCCCCCAAAAAAAACAAAAAACTACACAACATGAAACTGCTAAATTTCTTTTTATTTAAGAATAAAGTTTGAAAAGCACCAATAGTAAAGTTAAAATAAACTGTATTAAACCATTTTAAATTAACTCTATTAAACAAATTAAAATTAACTGTATTGAACAAATATAAATTAACGAAAAAAAAATTAGAGTTGTCACGTAAGTTTCAATTTCAGACACAAAATTTCACTTTGCCTGCCTTATCCTTTGCAAATTTTCATCTTGCGTATATATATATATTGCACAGGCCAGCTCACATCATGCTCACAGACAGTCACAGATGCGCCATCATCATAGGTGTGCACCCAAAAGCTCAAACACATGAAAAAAAAATTATGTTGGGTATATATATTTACACACACACACACCCTTATGCATACATACACACGCACACACTCTCACACATTCAGCCTAAATATATCATTACAATCAAGGTAATTCAAAGAGAATCGAAAAGTCACTGCACGTTCGGCGACTTTTCGTTCTCTTCAATTCGGTTTGTTTTGACGATTCCCAGTTCGGCGACCCTGCGGTGTATTCAGCAAGCACCACAGGGACCCCGAATTGCAGGGAAAGGTCGCCACAAACCCGCTGAAAACTAACCGCAAAACCCGGTGAATGCACGCCGAAAACCCGCAAAAACATCTAGATTAACCCGCCGGAAAAACCCGAGCAGGAGCCGATCACAAGCAGCGAGCCGCCGGAAAAAGCCGACACTGCAGACGAATGGAGTGAATATATTAGCAAAACAGTTTGCTTGAATGTTTGAAAAGTGAAACGCTGTTTGCAAAGAAACTACTGAGCGAAAATGTCTGAAATTTACATATGAGGTCCAGGGAATGATAATAAAAAGGGCTGTTACAGAAAAAATAAGTAAAAAAACCCCCAGGAAAATGCTTAAAATATCCTAAAAAAAAATCTATAAATAAAGAGACTTTTAACTGCAGAATCTTATAATGAACGGTTTATTAGATATTGAATTAAAACGGGAATATTTTTAACTAACGACTGGAGAATGGAAAATTCTAGGTCAAAATGGCCAAACCAGAAAAATTCTCCCATTTATCTCACTTTCCAAATTGGCTATTTGGTCCAGATTGTTCTCTTTTCCTGCCATTCTCCTGGTTTTCACCTTTCTCTGAACAACCCTGAGAGAGAGGTGAAAGCCAGGAGAACTGGCAGGAGAAGAGAACAATCTAGACCAAATAGTGGATTTGGAAAGTGAGATAAATGGGAGAATTTTTCTGGTTTGGCTATTTTGACCTAGAATTTTCTCTTCTCCAGTCATTCTCCTGAGTTTCACCTTTCTCTGAATAACCCTGACAGGGTTATTCAGAGAGCGGTGAAAAGCAGGAGAATGACTGGAGAATGGAAAATTCTAGGTCAAAATAGCTGATTTGGAAAGTGAGATAAATGGGAGACTTTTTATGGTTTGGCTATTTTGACCTAGAATTTTCACTTCTCCAGTTATTCTCCTGCTTTTCACTGCTCTCTGAATAACCCTGTGAATGTTTAATCCCGAGGTGAAAAATAACATTGCTTTAGATGTTAAAAGTGGGCAATGAGGAAATTTTGTATATTTTCACACAGCAGTTAAATGCAGCATATTAGGAAGTTTTAGGAGGGAAATTAACACTTCTCACTCAGAACAGAAGCAGACACCACACCTTCATTCTACATAAAATGTATCAAATTCATTAGACCAGACTAAAACACCTGTTGTTGTTATGTCGTTTGAAAAACACAGGTCATTTAGAGTTGAGAATCTTTGCACGTACACATTAGTTTTTAATTCAATATCTAATAAACCGTTGCTTATAATATTCTGCAGTAAAGAGTCTCTTTATTTCTAGATTTTTTAGTATTTTTTTTGCATTTTTTATACTTTTTTCAAAATTTCTTTTTTTTGCGAACTCGAACCGAACACACCCAAAAAGTTCGAAGTTCGCGAACTTTCGAACGACCAAAGTTCGAATCGAACTCCGAACTGATCGAACCGAACAGCTCATCCGTAGTGCTGAATGAATGTAATGTCCCGGTGCAGACCAGGGAAATGTAACCCCTCCTGAAAAGGTGGTGTGACGCTCATAACGATATGTAAACCCTGGTGTTAACGTCCCTGAGCAGGTGAAGTCTATGGAACTGTTACGCTCTGGTTAACTTCAACATAAAACCACAGAAAATGTGTCCGCACCCTGGATAAGGAACATACACCATAGGGGTTATTCAATAAGAGCCGAACTTGCCACCAAATTGCACTGAACAGTGAATTTCACCGTACGGTGCAATTCCGTGTCAGTTAATTCACCAAATACTGGTGATTTGACATTAACCTCTTGGCTGCTAAGGACACGCTCAATGCGTTCAGCCAAGTGGTTCTCCTGTGCTATGGACACGTTGAGCGCGTCCTAACACAGGAGGCAGCGATCGGTCAGGATTCCAGCCGATTGCTGCGGCCCCCAGGTGCAGGCTGACATCTTGGATGTCAGCCCAGCCTCCGGGATCCTGGCGGGCACAATAGATGTCATCGCGCTAGCGCCACGACATCTATTACAGGTGCCCCCCTGCAATGCAAATGCGGGGAAGGTGCCTGAAGGGGAGGGGGGTCTTTGGACCTCTCTCCCTCCCCAACCGAGCGGGCTACAATCTAAAAGGCAGGCTTTGCTTTCTATTAAGGGCCATTAAAAAGAGTAAGCTCACCCACCAACATCATGGCACCTCTAGTGAGGGTGAGTCCTATCCAAAAATGAAGCCACAGGCTGCTGTACAGCAAACCCTAACTGCTAATACTGCTTTTCAGTCATAGAAACCAAAGCCCCTAATTGTGTTTTGTTTCACACGGGAAATACATGAAATACACAAATTGTATAATGGCAATAAGCGCAGATGACATTTTTCTCCTTGTTATGTTTTATACATGTTGCTGGCCTGGATACATTTGGTGGTTGCAGCCGCCCCATCGGGGAATAGGCGCGACCCCACCCCTCCTGTACTATTTATTACATTGGGATTCGCTGACGAATTGAAACACCGAAATCAGGTCATTTCGGTGCAATTCTGCATTTTGTGGAAAGACACATTGTTTGTTCTCTATGGGGCAATTTCGGTGCTGGTGAATGGCACCAAATTTGGGCAAAATGCACCGTATCATACTGTCAATTTACCTGTATTTGGCCAATTGATATTTTAGTGAATACACAAATTGCCCCGAAATTGAAACTATGTTGTCTTGTGACTGATCACCTGAATAAAAGCTCCATTTTGTGTGAGACAATAGGGAACTCTGTTCCCCTTGCTAAAATAGCAGAGGAACCCTATCGTCCCAGTTCTACTTGACCCCTGGTTATTTCAATGGAATAAAAAAAAAAAACAGTGATTGGTTTTTAACCCTGTAAGGAACTAATCCTGCAGATTTACGGAGCTGCATTATCCTTCTGTACCACTAGAGGGCGACAACTGCTTGTGCATGGAGAGCGATGCTGCAATATCATCACTGGGGTTACAGTTACAAGCATTTATAAAGTGCCAACAGATTCCATAGCGCTGTACAATGGGGTAATTAAAAAAGGTCTAAAATATTGAATATTTAAGAGCTGGCTTGGTTTTTAAACACCTACAGAAAAAGATTTTTTGGATGATAACATGTTCTACCATACGGAAGATATGTTACAATATTAAAATATGACGTTTTTGCTGTAAAAGAAAATAAATAAAAGAAATCATCGTCTATTATTATGGTCGTGTGAGTCGATTTAAGTAATTTAAGGTTAAAAACTCTTACAGACAACAGAGTAGAAAAAAGAGAGAGGAGGATTATCACCTCTATTACACACATCATGCTAACACATTGCATCCTTTTCTATAGCTGTCGACAGTCAGAGTGTTCCTGGTAGGTTCCTGGGTTAGTGCTCGGCGTCCCGGGGCTTAATTGTCCCATAACTCAGAACGTAACTCATCCGCTGCAAGACTCATACACCGGGGTGGAGTCTTGGGACAATTAACCAGCAGAACGCCGAGAATGAACCCAGGATTGTCTCGAGAAACCTGGGACTGTTGGCAGCTATGCATTTCCATGAGATGCAGATCAGTATCTTCTGGGGTGACGTCAGAAAAAAGCATCATAACAAGAGCTCCTCCAAAAGATTTACTTTGTTTTAACAAATTTAAGTCTAAATGAGGAAAACCGGAACTAATTACTAACCGCATTGGACAGGATAAAATGATTGGTGTGATCCGCTTCACTGTTAACCCCGAACACTACCAAGCTCCTTTCTTTAAAAAAAATATTGTTTTATCATTTATTTAAAAAAAAACACGTGATACGCAGATAACTCTTACTCATAGGGTTAAATAGCGATTTTTATCAGCAAAGATTGATTTTTTTCTGAAGATTAAAATAAAGTAGATTTATAATTTTTCATGTATTTGTTTATCCTGTACAGAAATATCGCTGGGATGAAAGGTTGTAAACTCTAGATGGTGTCCCTTATCTGGCACAATGTCACATGGGGTCTGCGTTATCAGCATACAGGCAGAAATGGCCTTTGTGTCAGTAAATGTGCTTCAGACGGATAATAAAATGGTGAGATCTCCTGCTTAGGCTAGGGTCAAACGAACGCATTATTAGAAGCGACCGTCAAAAAGTGCGTCCGAATGCATTGCCATATTTTTTCACGGAATGCGCGAAACCTGTCATATGATGCGCATTTTCGTGCGTGATTTTTTACGGATCATCATTAAAACACTTTTTGCGTCTGGACGTTATGTTGGCCGGACATGAGCAGCGTCTGACATCTCCTAATCACGCACACTCGCAGCTAGCGGACGCAGCGCACTTTGTACGTCAGTACTAGCGGTTCCGCGTTCTCGAAAAAATGCGTTCATTTTCCACTTGCATTGCGTGGCCGGACGCTTGTGCGGCCGTACTTCGTATATTGGCCATCATTGCGCGTCATTTGCTGCTACTGCGGCCGTGATTAAGTGCGCCTAAACGCACGTTAAAAATGCGCTAGTCTGACCCCAGCCTAACACGGGGTCTGCATTATCAGCATACAGGCAGATGCAGTAAATGTGCTACAGACAGATTATAAATGGTGAGATCTCCTGCTTACATGGGGTCTGCATTATCAGCATACAGGCAGATGCAGTAAATGTGCTGCAGACATAATAAAATGGTGGGATCTCCTGCTTATGGGGGTTTGTAGTGATCAGAATGAGATTATTAGAAATGCAATATGTGTATGTGCTGCATAATGCCTGTGTCTGGCAATTACAGCAACACCTTGTATCTGTATGTGCCGCATAATGCCTGTGTATGGAAATTACTACAACACCTTGTATCTGTATGTGCTGCATAATGCCTGTGTATGGAAATTACTACAACACCTTGTATCTGTATGTGCTGCATAATGCCTGTGTATGGCAATTACAGCAACACCTTGTATCTGTATGTGTTGCATAATGCCTGTGTATGGAAATTACTACAACACCTTGTATCTGTATGTGCTGCATAATGCCTGTGTATGGCAATTACAGCAACACCTTGTATCTGTATGTGTTGCATAATGCCTGTGTATGGAAATTACTACAACACCTTGTATCTGTATGTGCTGCATAATGCCTGTGTATGCAATTACAGCAACACCTTGTATCTGTTTGTGTTGCATAATGCCTGTGTATGGAAATTACAACAACACATTGTATCTGTATGTGCCGCATAGTGCCTGTGTATGTAGGGCTGGATCTATAATTAGGCAGAGTAGGCATATGCCTACAGGCGCCTGCCACAAGGGGGTGCCTTGCTCTGTGTGTTAAAAAAAAAGTTATTTTTTTACAATTTGCAATAATTTAGACCACTGTATCTCTGGAGCCCTAAGGGCTAGAGGGACATATGAGGTATCATTGGAAAGGTCAGATTATAGCCTTTCCAGGGATGCCAAATATATATAACCAGGTTAGATTTATATAAAAATAAAATATTAATATATTTCTCTTTTTTTTCTAACACAGCATTATTCAGTTTACAATTATAAAGTGAACAGTGATGCTGCACTAACTCACCTCATTTACCATACTGCCAGCAAGTGTGTATGTGGTGAAGCTATGCATTGTTTAATTCACAACCTAGACCGTGGCGCTGCAGTGAGGAGAGACAGTGGGACTTTGAAACCTTCATCCCTGAATTGTACACCACACAAGGTTAAGGGAGGTGTCATTGGAAAGGTCAGAGTCTGGTCTTTACAATGATACAAACATGACCATGTAATGTGTAAAAATAAAAATAAATGAAAAAAGTAAATGCAAAATATTTTTTTCTGTTCTAAAGCAGAGGCAATATATGCTTTTACATATTAAACAAAAAATGCTGCTGCATTCACTGTCCTCCTCCATTAATCATTCTACCCCTCTTCTACTATGTGGATGTCTCAGAACTTCTCACGTCCTCCTGCCCGAACACCTATCCACTTGATCCCATTCCCTCACACCTTATTCGGCCTGTCCTACCAGTTACTGTCCCTGCTTTGACTCATTTGTAACCCCTCCCTTTCCTCCTCTTCCCCTCTATATTCAAACGTGCTTTGATCACCCCATTCTAAAAAAGCCATCTCTTGATCCTACCTCCCTCTTGAACTACTGTCCCATCTCTCTGCTCCTCTTTGCCTCCAAAATCTTAGAATGTCTGGTCTATAACCAGCTCACCAGTTTTCTTGCTGCTAACTCTATTCGGTCCACCCCAGTCTGGCTTTCGCTCTGAACAATCTACTGAGATTGCTCTGACCAAGGTGACGAATCATTTAGTTGCTGCTGAAACCAAAGGTCACTTCTCCCTGTGACGGATCCCGCTACTCGGGGTGAGTAGATCCGCTGTCAGCGCCGAGTACACCTGGAGGTCGGTAGTGTGGTAGCGAGGTGCCGCTGGTGCTCGTAGGATACCCAGAGGTTGCAGCGCTGTAGAGAGGTCCTTGAAGCGTCCCAGTTCCCAAAGCCCTGTTATCCCCAATTACTAGCCGAGGCAGGAGTAAAGGTTCAAACAAGAGTGATGATTTTCATGGAGAAGACAGCTTATTTATGGGGAAAAAAGACATTGTTCTCCCCTGATCCGCCCTCAGCCCTCCCGGGGTGATTTCTGCCACTGCCTAGAGCCATGGCCCAATTTCCCTTTGTTCACCTTGGGCCCCCCTGGTGGGTGCAGCCCTTATATTGAGGCTCGGTGCCAGCTCGTCTGGCGAACTTTCCGTGGCTCTGAATGAGCGGGGAACAACAGGGAAAATCATATTGAGGTACTTATTAAAATAAGGGCTAACGAACTTTTAATAACACACAAATAAATAAACACTTAAACTCTTGTACTGCGCTACATCATAGTGGCGGCCGTCCCGTCACACTCCCTCCTTATTCTTGACCTTTCCGCTGCATTCGCCACTGTTGATTATCCTCTCCTGCTTCTAACGCTGCGTCAACTTGGCCTCAGTAACATCTCTCTCCTGGTCCTCTTCCTATCGTTTCGCTCCTTCAGTGTCTCTTTTGCTGGTGTCTCTTCACCACAAGTTCCTCTTTCAGTTGGGGTACCTCAAGGCACTGTTCTGGGTACCCTACTCTTCTCGATCTATACTGCCTCTCTGGGCAACCTCTTCTCTTCCTATGGATTCCAATATCATCTCTATGCTGATGACACCCAAATCTACCATTCCTCTCGCGTTCTCTCTCCTCCTGTGTTGGACCATGTTACTGCCGGCCTATCGGCTGTCTCCAACTGGATGACTTCCCATTTCCTAAATCTCAACCTCTCGAAAACTGAGCTTCTCATCTTCCCTCCTTTTAAAACCTCCATTCCTGCGCCCATTCCTCTTCAGGTGAATGGTGCCACCATTACTTCTACCTCTCAGGCACGTTGCCTCAGGGCCCTCTTGGACTCTGATCTCACCTTTACTCCTCACATTCAGTCTCTAACCAAATCTTGCTGCTTCCACCTAAAAAACATTGAACGTATCCTTCCATTTCTTAATCCAGCCTTCTTAACTCCCACCTTGACTACTGTAACCTCCTTCTTTCTAGCCTTAAGAGATCCCAGATTCTGCCTCTGTAGTCTGTAATGAACGCCTGTGCCAGACTCCTACACCTCACCTCCTGCACCTCTCACACTTCACCTCTCTGTCAATCTCTACACTGACTCCCTGTTTCGTTTAGAATCCGATTCATTATATTGATCACATACAAAGCTCTCCATAACCGCGCCCCTACCTACATCTCTTTTATTAGCGGGCACAGCTCATCCCCACCACTTCGTTCGGACAATGATCTGATGCTATCAGTTCCTCGTACCCGCACCCCCAACTCTCGCCTTCAGGACTTCTCTCGAGCTGCACCCTTTCTATGAAACTCCATCCCCCGCAACAGACTCGCCCATCTCTCCAGTCCTTCAAGAAGTCTCTGAAAACAGATTACTTTAGAGAAGCCTATCAGCTCACTCCATGATCCCCCTCTGTCATTTCCTGCTCTCTTCCCTTTCAGTCCTCATGCAACCCACTACTTCAAATACCCTATTTGCCCCACCTGATGGTTCACCCCTCTCCTCTTAGATTGCAAGCTCTCAAGCAGGGTCCTCCCTCCTTCTGTTCTGTGTGTGTAACATATATGTATATTCCGTTTCTCCCTTTGTACAGCGCTAAGGAATTTGTTGACGCTTTATAAATACTCGTAACTATAACTAATTCAACTAAGGGAACAGATTCTGCCTTTTTTGATTTGAGCGCGTAGAGAAAAACAGTTTTTCTGTTTTTTAAAATGTATTTTTTTTGTTTTCTTAGCCTCAAATCAAAAATTTAAATAGTAATTTTGGCATGTATTTTTTGTTTGGGGGTGGGGGCGCTCCACATTTCTGTGCCTACAGGCTCCTGAGGTGCAAATCCGGCCCTGTGTGTATGGCAATTACAGCAACACCTTGTATCTGTACTGTACAGGAAATTACATTCATCATTATATACCCCTGATGCTGGTCCCAGTCCTGTATCGGTCTGAATCAGCAATTTCCAAAATACCGTAGAATCTAAAATAGTAGGATACCAAATTTTGCTGATCTGTTTTATCCAGTCATGCATATATTTACAGCTAAGGCCAGTGGCGTAGCGTGGGTTGTTAGCGCCCGGGGCCAGCCAAGAATTGTGCGCCCCCACCTGTGGACACGTTATCGATATTGCCCCAGCTCTCACATGGATTTGCCCCAGCTCTCACATGGATTTGCCCCAGCTCATGGATTTGCCCCCAGCTCATGGATTTGCCCCAGCTCACACATGGATTTGCCCCAGCTCACACATGGATTTGCCCCCAGCTCACACATGGATTTGCCCCCAGCTCATGGATTTGCCCCAGCTCATGGATTTGCCCCAGCTCACACATGGATTTGCCCCAGCTCACACATGGATTTGCCCCAGCTCACACATGGATTTGCCCCAGCTCACACATGGATTTGCCCCAGCTCACACATGGATTTGCCCCCAGCTCACACATGGATTTGCCCAGCTCATGGATTTGCCCAGCTCATGCATTTGCCCCAGCTCATGGATTTGCCCCCAGGTCATGGATTTGCCCAGTTTATGGATTTGCCCCCAGCTCATGGATTTGCCCCCAGCTCATGGATTTGCCCAGCTCATGGATTTGTCCCCAGCTCACACATGGATTTGCCCCCAGCTCATGGATTTGCCCAGCTCATGGATCTGCCCCAGCTCATGGAACTGCCCCAGCTCATGGATCTGCCCCAGCTCATGGATTTGCCCAGTTTACACATGGATTTGCCCAGCTCTCACCTGGATATTGCTCCAGCTCCGGCAGGGGTTGAGGGGACCCAGATGCCGGGCAGCGCGGGAGTGCCTGTCCGGTCCTGAAGAGTCCGTCCTGTTGAAGGTGATGCGGCTGCGTGGCGTGCGTGCGCAGGTCACGCGGTCCGGCCAGTCAGGTGGTACAGAGACTCAGTACCACCTGATTAGCCGGACCATGTGACCGGCTGCGCCTGCACGCAGCCGCTTCCCTTTAACAGGACGGACTCTTCAGGACCGGGCAGGCACTCCCGCGCTGCCAGCATCTGGTCCCCTCAACCCCGGGCCAGTTTTAGGGGCGCAAATGTGCCCCTAACAAAACTGCGCCCGGGGCCACGGCCCCCCCAGCCCCCCCCACGCTACGCCACTGGCTAAGGCTGGTGCGTTTTTAAGAGCGGAAGGAACATCCATGAGAGTAGATGCTCCTTCCACTCTGACACCCATCTGGCCGCCTCACTGAGCGCAGTTAGTGCCTCCTATGGAGGATTGCGTTTTGCAGCCCAGTCGAACGCACATCGTGGCGCTTCGACGGGGACGCTTGCTGCATGGCCACAGCACAGCCACTGTCACGCGTGCAATTAGTGCACGCGCAGCAGCGTGTGGCCGGCCCCGTCGCAGCATCTCAACGCTACGACGGACGCCGGGACGCACATAGTGCGCTCGTCTAAAACCAGCCTTAGCTGCTAGAGAAGCCCCGCGGCTCGGCTGGAATTGGACGGGAGCCTTTCCTACTAACGAGTGAGGCCTTTATACTTAATTACTCACTAATAGTTCACTACAGCTTGTCTGGAATAAGGCGTGAAGCTTGAGTTTAGAGCCTCATTTTAAACCCTTCACTACCAAGCGATTTTTGCAAAAATAAAACAAAACCATTGTCAGGAAGCAGTGATTTATTGGAAAATCATTTTGAATTAAATATACAGTAAGAGATATTCAGGAATATTCCCAGCTTGTTCCTTACTGTAATAACCTATTTGCAGAGAGATGTTGCCACCTGCTGGCCAAATGGGGTTACTGCAGCTCAGGTCTCCGTGCAGCATCAGCAGGGGAGACGTCATACAGACACATTCCCAGCTGGTTCTAAAAAGTATTAGCAGCTCAGGCATCATGCCCAGGGTGCTAAAACTTTAGGGCCTACTGTAGAGCCCAAACGAATTTTTTTGCAACAAATCAATTTCACTTGCTTTTGTTCTTCTCAGCTGCAGATCAAGGTAACAGGTGCCTGTATGTGCCTTTGAAGACCCCAGTTATCTTGATCACGAGAGTGAGATGGTTAAGAATGACATGTTGACCCATTCTACACTGTCCGCAGCTTAGAGGATATGCCCCTTTCTGTCCGGTAAAGTGATCTCAGCATTAAGCGCACAGGAAACTCGGAATAAGGTCACAGAGCAGAGCGATTTACAGTTTTCTGTCTTGACGGTCTGTAATTTTCACATCACTTAGATTGCCGCCCTGTTACTACACACACATAAAATAAACCTTAGAAAAACAGATTTTTTTTGTGGAATTAAGCATTTTGCGGATTTACAGCAGAAAGAAAAACACTAATTTTCCAAGATCAATAAGCAGTAATCAAGCGCAGGCCTAATTACTAGATGTCAGACCCAGAGAAGCAGCACAGGAAAAATCTAGGCAACTCCAGCTCTTTGGGGTCAAAAGTCTAGAATTAGAACTGTTTGGCTTATTCACTAAATGGCGCACTGTGGTGACTCTGGAATCAGCTCTTCTTGCATGCGTTTTCAATATCTTACGGTTTATTTCAGTGTGATTGGCCTAGATCAGGAGTCGACAACCTTGGCCTTTCAGATATTTTGAAACTACATTTCCCATGAGTCTCCCCCAACTAATGAGTTCCTCAATCCTCGTCTCCCCGAACAGAAACCATAACGCGGAAAACAAACTCAAGGAAATGTTGTTTAAAAACACACAAGGAAAATAAACTCCAATGCACAGAAATAAAAACAAAGATACTTTAAGACATTTTATCCTGTGTGTTAATAATATAAAACATCAGATAAAATCTTCATTTCAGAATTTTTCTTACCAGTTAATATATTATTTAAAAAAAACACACAAGGCCCTGCGATACACATTGTTACTTCTCCACCAAAATAGAACGTTGAGGAATAAACTGAATTGTTTCAAAAATGGATTCACCAAAGCAGTTATCGAATGCTGGCGAAAAGCACCGATATGTGCGAAAAGCAACAAATTAAACTGAATTGGCCTCGGCATATTCCACCGAACTGAGAAAAAAAGGAAGTCTCCTATTCTCCTAATAGGACGTTAATCAATAAAATTGTATTAAAAAACGTGTCTAAATAAAATAAAAGGTCCTTTTAAAAAATTCTAGAAAGGTCTGTAAAAAATAATAATAAAAAAAGAATTTTAAAAAATAACGTTAATAAACAGTCTTAAAAAAAAGGAAATTACATTTATTACACTGAAACCTATCGGATTCGCCTGTTTAAATTTGTTGAATTGAAATCACCAAAAATTAGGTCAAATCTGGCGTTCTGTGGATAAATTCTCTATTGGAGAATTTCGGTGCCACTGAATCGCACCAAATTGCTACGAAATGTACTGTATTTTCCTGACAATTCACCCGTATTTGGTGAAAATACAGCTCAGTCAATACACAAGTTGCCCCGAAATTACAGATATGGGGAAATTGACCGGTTGGTGCAATTCGGTGGCAAATACGGACCTTAGAGAGTAACTCGCTTAGTTTCAAAGCCTGTTGTGCAGCTGTTAGCAGCTCAGTTGATACCTTTGCTTATTGTTTTGCCTTTTTGTTTCGCTTATTGTTTTGCTTTCCGCCAGGGCTCCCTGGAAGTAGGCGCAGATCAAGTGTAGAAACGTAACTTCTCTTAACTTGAAATAAAAATTTAAAAAAAAAGGGGGAAAGTGTCTGAATCCTCCTCCTCTTCCCAGCCCATTCTCTTCCGCTTCTTACCTGCTGGCGGTGGGTCTGCCGGCGCTGCGGCGCATCTTAGCGTAAGCAAAACAAGACATCCAAGCCTCAGCATCTTTAAAATGGCATTAACTGCTTATTGGCTTGGCGAGGTCCTCCTGGGGCTTCTTCCTGCTGGCTCTGCTGATGCCAGAGTGTGTCAGACCGCTGCCTGACCTTGTCTTTTAATCTCTGCCAGACTTCCCACTTGTTTGAAGGGTTTCGTAACCTCTCATAAAGAATGCAAGGGAATACAGTCTCTCTATAGAGTTCTAAAAGTTGTAACCAACCCCCCCTCTCCTCCCATAGGCCCATAGGAGTCCAAAAAAAAAATGGACTCCCCCAATCCTATGGCTGAAACATGCCCTGTTGGGTTTAGACAAACGAGTAAACAAGGGTTTGTTGAAATGAAGCTTAGCCTTGTGATAGCCAGGAATACCTTGTATTTGCTCGTTCTGTCTTTTGGATGAAAGGCTGGTGTTGCAATGTTTCTCCAGCGAACACAAACAAATGAGCATTGTGCCTGGCATGAGCAAATACAGAACATTTTCCCCTGTACACTGTATATAAAAAGAAAAGAAAAAAGAGGAAAACATCTCTGGCTGCGTCGTTTAAAGCGACGAAAGGAGGAAATTCACTTGGCCACGAATCAGCAAAACCGAGCAGATAATAACACGTTACCGATGAGTTGTATGGACTGTCGACCTCTGTCAGCGGATGTGGGACCCTCTGCTGTTTTTCTTGGTGGCCCTGCGGTTCAATGAGTTTCACCATAAACTCCCAGCCTGTTTACCGCAGCAGAAATTGCCAGAATAAGACACAGATCGTTCTGACCCTGGGAAGAAACATATAAAGGCGTCATTTTATATCATTTTCAGGCATCAATTGTTACAAATGGAGAGCGAGTCTCAGAGCAAATTCTTCGTAATTGCAGAACGTGCCACAGATCCAACGCACATTCGATTCTCTAGGCAAGAACCAAGGCTTGGTCTAAAAAGTGATACATAGGTCTCTTCTATTCAGTTAATGTCAACGGAGGAAAAATCAAATAATGTATATACACACATATTCACTATAAACAAAGTAAGAACATTTTTAGGGTCACCGTCACATTTATGAATATTCAATTTTTGATGAATTTCCTCCTTTCAGATAAATAATAATAAATAAAACAAAAACTATTTATTAAAACACTTAAAACATTTTTAGGGGCTCCTCCATATATTCAGGGTGTGTGAGTGTCTTTTTAGGGGCTCCTCCATATATTCAGGGTGTGTGGGTGTCTTTTTAGGGACTCCTCCATATATTCAGGGTGTGTGGGTGTCTTTTTAGGGGCTCCTCCATATATTCAGGGTGTGTGGGTGTCTTTTTAGGGACTCCTCCATATATTCAGGGTGTGTGGGTGTCTTTTTAGGGGCTCCTCCATATATTCAGGGTGTGTGGGTGTCTTTTTAGGGGCTCCTCCATATATTCAGGGTGTGTGGGTGTGTTTTTAGGGGTTCCTCCATATATTCAGGGTGTGCGGGTGTATTTTTAGGGGTTCCTCCATATATTCAGGGTGTGTGGGTGTCTTTTTAGGGGCTCCTCCATATATTCAGGGTGTGTGGGTGTCTTTTTAGGGGTTCCTCCATATATTCAGGGTGCACGGGTGTGTTTTATGGGGCTCCTCCATATCTTCAGGGTGTGTGGGTGTCTTTTTAGGAGCTCCTCCATATATTCAGGGTTTGGGGCACTTTGCACTGAGGAAAGGGTTGTATCCCTGATACGTCTGTATGTGTGGTCTCTTTTCTAATAAATGAGGTGGCACTAGTGCACCTTGGTTTACAGCAGCGCTGTTTGATCTCTCTTTTTTGCTTCTCTGTGTGGGTGTCTCTTTAGGGGCTCCTCCATATATTCAGGGTGTGTGGGTGTCTTTTTAGGGGCTCCTCCATATATTCAGGGTGTGTGGGTGTGTTTTTAGGGGTTCCTCCATATATTCAGGGTGTGTGGGTGTCTTTTTAGGGGTTCCTCCATATATTCAGGGTGTGTGAGTGTCTTTTTTGGGGTTCCTCCATATATTCAGGGTGTGCGGGTGTCTTTTTAGGGGCTCCTCCATATATTCAGGGTGTGCAGGTGTCTTTTTAGGGGCTCCTCCATATATTCAGGGTGTGCGGGTGTCTTTTTAGGGGTTCCTCCATATATTCAGGGTGTGTTGGTGTCTTTTTAGGGGCTCCTCCATATATTCAGGGTGTGCGGGTGTCTTTTTAGGGGCTCCTCCATATATTCAGGGTGTGTGGGTGTCTTTTTAGGGGCTCCTCCATATATTCAGGGTGTCTTTTTAGGGGTTCCTCCATATATTCAGGGTGTGTGGGTGTCTTTTTTAACGTTCACCTTCACACGTCTTTACCGTCTTGTGTACAAAGTGCACCTGTATTCCATTACTCTGCGATTTAATTTCTTGCCACACGAAATACTTTAGGCAAATAACTTCTAGTTGTGCGATGTCAAAGCTGAACTCAAACCACAGGATTATCTACATGTTATGTAACCAAGAGCTGAAAATCAGTTCTTGCCAGGCTTTGCTCTTTCTACATCCCTTGTTGTTATTTAGCGTTTGTGAAATCTACCTCAGATATTAAACACACAGATATTAAAGGCACATTAACACTTACATAGAAACATAGAAACATAGAAAAATGTCGGCAGATAAGGCTAGGGTCAGACTGAGGCAGTGCGAACGCGCGTTCTGGCGCACATAATCACGGCCGCACTAGCAGCAGATGCCGGGCAATGACAGCCAATATACGAAGTACGGTCGCACAAAAGTCCGGCCGCGCAACGCAAGTGGAAAATGAACGCATTTTTTCGAGAACGTTAAACCGCTGGTACTGACGTACAGAGTGCGCTGCGGCCGCATAGCAGCGTGTGTGCGTGATTAGGAGATGTCAGACGCTGCTAGTGTGCGGCCAACATAACGTTCAAACAGCCGGATTTCCCTAGACTTCTTTTCACCCCATCGTCATGAAATACGTCCAGAATTGCGCATCGTCTGACCACTTAAGCGTATTCCGTGAAAAAATGCGTGCGCACGCATCGACGTACATTTTGACGGTGGCTGCAGAAAATGCGCTCATCTGTCCCTAGCCTAAGAACCTTTCGGCCCATCTAGTCGCCCAATTACATGGATACTTTACCTGGATTTATCTTTTGTTTAGGATAACCTTATGCCTATCCCATGCCTGCTTACTAGATATCTAAGCTGCAACTAGATAACTTGTGTATTACAAAGAAAAACACTTTTATAAAACATATTATAAACCACCGTAGATATCACAGGGAATGTTTAGATAAGGATGCAGGGAGTGCATTGTGTTTTCCAGGTTACCTGAGATGAGAGATGGCAGCTGAGTAGGACTAAGACAGGAAATTTAAAAGCCTTCTAATCTACCCCCCCCCCCCACTGGTGATGTCCTTTGAATACATCCCACACAAAACAATGATTGAGTCAGTGATTGACCCATTCACTCCAGTGAGGAGCAAGTGATGGAAAGATACTGTGGGGGGGGGGGTTTACAACACAAAATATCACACAATGGATGCGCCCAGTGATACATATAGAGGGAAATATCACACAATGGATGCGCCCAGTGATACATATAGATGAGAATATCACACAATGGATGCACCCAGTGACACATATAGAGGAAAATATCACACAATGGATGTGCCTAGTGATACATATAGATGAGAATATCACACAATGGATGCGCCCAGTGATACATATGGATGAGCATATCACACAATGGATGCGCCCAGTGATACATATAGAGGAAAGTATTTTCTTAACTAAACATACAAGAGAAAAACAAAACACATGTAAGATATCAGCAACATAAATAAACACAATAAGGACATGGCATTTGTTGGTGGTACTGGCACTTTAACTAATTGAGGGATACGAAAGCTGCCTGGCCGCTCTTGTCATATCTTTAACCCCTGGATACATTCATGTACAGACGACTGTCTTAGAGGGATACAATCAGGGCTATTCAAAGAGAGGTGAAAAGCAGGAGAATGGCTGGAGAATGGAAAATTCTAGATTAAAATAGCTGATTTGGAAAGTGAGCTAAATGGGAGAATTTTTCATGGCTTGGCTATTTTGATTTAGGATTTTCCATTCTCCAGCCATTCTCCTGCTTTTCACCTCTCTTTGAATAACCCTGAATATCTGGTAAAGGAAAGCATCAATGTATCAGATGGAGCAACTGTTAAAACTAAGAGAACACCATTCTTGGACTTAGATGTAAGTGTTGAGAAGAACAAAGCAAGACACACACAAACAAAAGTAAATAAGTCCTAGAGTTAATTACTGCACTGATTGTCTAAACAATTTTTTGCGACACCTGAAGGTTGGTGCTAAACATGCAGTAACAGGTTCCCCGTGCAACATAAAACCACAAGGCCTGGATGACAGAATGCATAAAAATTATTTTGACGAGACATACCCACACACACGGCCACACACACAGGCGGTTACACACGTACACACAGGCGGTCACACACACAATCACATGCACACACATGCGGTCACACGCACACAAGAGAGGTCACGCACACGGCCACACACACCCCTACACACGTGGTCACACACACCCACACACGCGGTCGCACAAACCCATACACATGGTCACACTCATACACGCGGTCACACACACGGTCACATCCATAAATGCGGTCACACCCACCCACACACACACAGTGTCTCACACACACCGTCACACGCACACACAGGTGGTCACACACACACGGTCACACAGACAGGCGGTCACACACACATGTGGCCACACGCACACACAACTGATCCCACACACATCCCCCACACACGGTCAAACACATCCCACAAACGCGGTCACGCACACACACCCACACACATGATCACACACACCCCACACACAACATTGAAACCTATGGGATTCGGCTGAATAAACCTGCCGAATGAAACCACCGAACATCAGGGCATTTCACTGACATTTCTCTGCTGTTCGGTGTCTGTGAATTGATTAACCATTGCTTCTCTATGGGGATTTCACTGCTGTCGAAGATCACCCATATTTCTCTGGGAATTTTTCAAATATTTGGCGAACTGCCAGCTTTCTGAATAGCCGAATGGCCATGAAATGTCACCGTACCGTGAAATACACTGTTCGGTGCAATTTCGTGGCCAGTTAAGCTCTCTTTGAATAACCCTGATAGTTTATAAATTGTGCAGTGACATCCGATCCATTTTTTAAAGGTTGTCCTCCACTTCTGGCCAGGATTGATCCTCACTCCATGTTAGGCCACTTTTCAAAACACTTAAACAACACAAGAGCTTTAAAAAAATGCCCAATGCATCAGTGTGTCAACAAAGACCAGGCTAATCAGAGCCATTTAAGCTCCAAACAGCAAGACTGAGACCTTTATTGTTGACAACAAAGGAATGCTCCACTCCTGCTGGGAAGAAAGATTTACAAGTCACCTTTCACAAAAGCCCCAGCAACCATGGGAATTCCCAACCCCAGGGGACGTTATTCCTGGAAGGTTGTCCGCTGCCCAATCACAAAGTCTGAGAGCGAGGAGGGTCATTTCTCAATCACCTTTCATCAATCCTATACCTGAAGTCTTCCTGTTCTAAAAGAATATTTATGATGTAATGTATCTGAATAGAGAGCGACGTCATCAAGTCAGGGCAAGGACCCCAAACTACTGGTTGCGAAAGCCATCAGTCTCATGGGTTATGTTATCGCCCATGAGTGTCCATTCCCAGAACTAACTCATGGAAAAATGAGGGAAACTGATTATTTCAATGGGGAGATACTCTCTCTGTATTGTTGTTATTATTGTTACAATGTAGCAGTGTGCAGGGGCCAATCAGTGCCCAAAAGCAAGGAGTGCCCTCATCGATTCCCAGGCCTGTGATGATTTTAACAAATGAGAGGGCCTTGGTAATTATCCTTCAGATCACTGGTTCCTAACCTTGTTTTACCAGAGTACCCCCTGGCAGCCCTATCCATAAATTGTTCCCTTCATAATAAAAAAATCTTTTTAATTAATGTAATGGACTTTTCTTTCCAAATGTTTCTCTCTCCCCCATCTGTCCATTAGTCTCACAACCATCTCTCCTTTTAGGCTAGGGTCAGACTAACGCAGTATTAACCCTTTTGCTGCTGAGGCGTTTCACGCCTCTGTGCTGAGGTCATATTTACCTGTTTCGCTCATCATGTTTAAACGTGTTTTGAAGGCTTATTTTAGTATATGACCCAGACATATTATATATCGTTCTTTCCGTCAGACTCGGTAGATTCATAATATGTCATTATTATATGTATACGTTATGACCTGTCTGTATATTATAACAAAAAATGCAATAAAATATATATTTTCAATAATTTACAACGTGTAAAGTGTTTTTTTTCACATTTTAACATGCGAGCAATTGCGGTTATATTTTGTATGGGGTGCGCTTGTTAAAAAAATTAGAGATGGGGTCTCGTTACATTTTTTTTTGGGGAAAATTACGCGATTTTTAACAAACGCACCGCATACAAAAATCGTTAGTGCAGCATCATTGTTCACATTATAATTGAAATGGGAACAATATTGCTGCATTAACGAACCAAATATATTTTTATTTTTAATTTTAATTTTTTTTTAAAAACTTTTTTCACTTTCATGTTTGGTATCGTTGGAACGGCCATGCTCTGGCCGATCCAACCATACCAAACATTAACCCCTAACTGCCACGGATCGGGAGATAGGGAGTTCATTGGAACTCCCTATCTCCACCTTTGGTGGCAGTTAGGGGTTAACTCTAGGACTGGCGTCATCGTGCTATGCACGATGACGCCAGTCCTCAGGGGGAGTTCCTGGAGGCTTGGCCGACATCCAAGATCCAAGATGTCGGCCAGCTCCGGGAAAGGATCGCGAACCGGCGCTTTTCAGCGCCGATTCGCGATCCAGCTCCCCAGGGGTTAATGCCAGGCACCATTTGGAAGGGCAGGCTGTGCCCTTCCAAATGGTGCCTGGGTTAACCCCCGCAACCCGCCGATCGGGAGGGAGAGAGGTCCGAAGGACCTCCCCCCCTCCCTTTCAGGCGCCTCCTCCGCACATGCAGGGGGGGCGCCTGAATTAGGTGTCATCGCGCTGCCGCAATGACACCTAATTCCGGCGGCTGCGGTTCCGGATGCCGGGCTGACATCGAGGATGTCAGCCCGCACCGGAGGGGCCAGCGATCGGCCAGAACCCGGCCGAACGCTGACCCCAATGGGAGGACGCGCGTCCTCCGCATTGAAGTGGTTAACGTGCGTTTAGCCGCACTTAATCACAGCCGTGCTAGCAGCAAATGATGTCCAATGCCGGGCAGCATATGAAAAATGGCCGCACGAAAGTGCGGCCGCGCAACGCAAGCGGCAAACAAACGCAATTTTTCGAGAACGTCAAACCGCTAGTACTGACGTACAGAGTGCCCTGCGTCCGCTAGCGGCGTGTGTGTGTGATTTGGAGACGTCAGACGCTGCACACGTCCGGCCAACATAACGTCCAGATGCAAAAAGTGTTTTATTGATAACCGTACAAAATCACGGACGAAAATGTGCATCGTATGACCGCTATCGCGTATTTCGTGAAAAAATACGTCCATTCGTTCGAACACACTTTTTCACGGACAACGCGAAAAATGCGTTAGTCTGACCCTAGCCTTACTCTGCCTTATTTACCCTGGTCTCGCACCTTCTAACCAGCATTTCCTCTTCTCCCCATAGTTTCTCCTTATCTACCCACTGCTTCTCCTTATCTTCTCCCCTGCCTCTCCCTATTTCCTCTTCACCATCTCCCTGTCTCCTCACTAGCTTTTCCATATCTCTTTGCCAGCTTCTTTATGTCTTTTCCAAAGCTTCTCATTATTTCCACCTCAGCTTTCCTTATCGTTTCCCCTACATCTCCCTATCTTCTCACCAGCTTTTACTCATCTTCAACCTAGCTTCCCTTATCTCCTCCCCATCATCTCCTCATCTCCACCCCATCATCTCCTTATCTCCACCCCATCATCATATTATCTCCACCCCATCGTGTCCTTATCTCTACCCCATCATCACATTATCACCATACCATCTTGTCCTTATCTCCTCCCCATCATTACCTTATCTGCACCCCATCATCCTTATCTCCAGTCCATCTTGTCCTTATCTTCTCCCCATCATCACTTTATCTCCATCCCATCATCACCTTATCTCCCACCCCATCTTGACCTTATCTCCAGTCCATCTTGTCCTTATCTCCACACTTGCACCTCCTCATCTCCTCCCCATCATCACCTTATCTCCACCCCATCTTGTCCTTATCTCCAGTCTATCTTGTCCTATCTCCACCCCTGCACCTCCCCATCTCCTGCCCAGCTTCTCCTGTCTTTATCTGCTCCCCAGCATCTCATTATCTCTTCCCACCTACACACACAAGATTGGGTTATTCAGTGAAATTTTGGTGCTCTTTCATTCGACGTGCTTCAGCGAGCTGAATTCAATGACCCTGCAGTGAATCCAGCATTCGCCACAGGGTCCCTGAAGTGTGCCGAATGGATCTGCTGAAGGCCGCCGATAATCTTGCCGAACACATTTGATAAACTTGCCAAACGCTTTTGATAAACTGCCGGACGCCGCCGATAATCCGCCCAATAAAACGCCAAACGCATGAAATTGTACCGTATGGGGAAATTCATTGTTTGGTGCAAATCGGTGGCCAATTTGGCTCTCTTTGAAATACCCCTATATTAAATATATTTACTGCTGTTACTCACCTTCTCATTTCCCACGCCGCGAGCAAGGTCAGTGTTTTATAAAGAGTTACATTATTCATAAAACACAATGCAATAAAATAGAAGTAAAAATTTACGTTTTTTTCAGTGTAGTTAAAATTGCGTATTTTCTCAGAAAAATGCAGTAACAGGCTCCCCGTGCAACATAAAAGCACAAGGCCTGGATGACAGAATGTGGAAAAATTATTTTGACGAGACGTACCCACACACGCGGCCACACACACACACTGTCACACACACATGCACACACAGGCTGTCACTCGCACACAGTCACACACAGTCACACGCACACACAGGCGGTCACACGCACACACACACACCCACCCACGTGGTCACAAACACTTCACACACACCCACACACGTGGTCACACCCACCCACACACATGGTCACACCCATACACGCAGGAACACACGCGGTCACACACACGGTCACATCCACACAGTGTCACACACATGCGGTCACGCACCCACACAGGCAGTCACACACAGGCAGTCACACACATGTGGTAACACACTTACCCACACATCCACACAGGGCCCCGGGTAGCGAGTGTAATCTGGCTTGAATTCAATCCTCGGTTAGGCTGGACGGCCGCCCAATAAGTCTCTCAGAAATTACATTTATACTGACATAAATGACCCTATATTGGGTGTGGCAACATATAAGAGGTTTGTTAATAGCCGGGTGTGTGTCCTATGAAGCCACAGGCCCTCTGTCAAGTAGGTAAATGACACCCTGTACACAGAGTGGGGGAGGGGTGAAAATTTTACCTCAGAAAACAAGCGTTATGGTTTCCCTCATGTGAGGCCCGTCATGCTGGGTAACAGGGAGGCCTGTGCTTCCGTATACTCTACTCTAAACGCCACAAACATACATACTGTGCACCTCCTGCTGCTCTTACCAGTGCGCCTGACCCTTCCATCCCGAAAAGATTCCTCTCTATGATTCACACAGTGTGAGGTGCAGCGCCACCTCCCGCCTGGAGGGAGAACTGCAGCAGCCCGGGTCACATGACGCTCAGTGCAGGTCTTTCCCGCCACTGGGAACACAGTGTATTATTGTGGGTTATAACGCATGCTCGGCGCAGGCCTGCCCAGCTTACCCAGAAACACAAAGGGGTGATGCCCTGTGCGGTGCATGTGTTATAACCCACATTAATACACTGTGTGTGCTTCCAGTGGCGAGAAACATCCTGCACTAAGCGTCACGTGACTCGGGCAGCCGCCATTCTCCCTCCAGGCAGGAGGTGGCGCTGCTCGTCACCCTGTGTGAATCAGAGAGGAATCTCCCCGGGATTAAAGGGCCCGGCGCACTGGTAAAAGCAGCGGCTGTGGCGGCGGGCCATACCAGACAGGCACCATCAGCGGACACTTTGCCGGTCCCAGCACCATTTTGGTCTGCCATTACGCATTTTTTTACGCGTACCCCCAGGTGTCCTCATAAGTTCCCCTGGGGGAACACGTACCTCCAGGGCTGGATTTATAACTAGGCAGAGTAGGCATGTGTCTACAGGAGTCTTGCACAAGGGGGCGTCTTGCTCTGTTAAAAAAATATATATATATTTTACGATTTACAACACACGCTCGTATCTTTTCCTCGATGCAGAGTTTGATTTCCTGCGTCGCTTTATGGTAACATCTCTTTGTGTGTCTCTTTGGAACAATGTAGCAGTCACTCGTCGGCAACGTCTTGTGTCCCGGAAAAAAAACACATCCCTTCTCTGAACAATGAGCTTAAGTCACCGCTTTATCTTTTATCGATTTCCCTGAAATATTTCTCAATAAACATAATTAAAAAAACAAAAGACAAAAATAAAAAGATGGGAGAATTGTAAACAAATACTTATTTTAGGGGGTGGGGGGGGCAGCAGATTCTCTTTGCATGCTCGAATAATGAACATATTTTACGATTTTTAAATGTTTTAACTCTATCACTACCAGAAATGTATATACCCGTGTTTGCATTGTAATGAACAGAAACTTTATGTGGAAAGCCCTATTTTTATATATTTCTACTACGAGCTTAGTCCTGGGGAGAAATGAAGTTATCATTGAGACCTCACTTTTGTCACCCTCTCTTATTGTAAAAAAGCTGCAAGGAGAAGCCCCCACCCTCACTGTATCAAAAAGCTCAACAAACTTTACTGCTGAGATTCCAGCAGTCAGGGGTTCAGCAGAATACAGGGAGAGCTGTGGGGTCACTCAGTGCTGTACAGGGATAAGATTCAGGGGGTTATAATGAGTGTAAATCCCTGTACAGTACAGATACAAAGTGTTGCTGTAATTGCCATACACAGGCATTATGCAGCACATACAGATACAAGGTGTTGCTGTAATTGCCATACACAGGCATTATGCAGCACATACAGATACAAGGTGTTGCTGTAATTGCCATACACAGGCATTATGCAGCACAATTATGCAGCACATACAGATACAAGGTGTTGCTGTAATTGCCATACACAGGCATTATGCAGCACATACAGATACAAGGTGTTGCTGTAATTGCCATACACAGGCATTATGCAGCACATACAGATACAAGTTGTTGCTGTAATTGCCATACACAGGCATTATGCAGCACATACAGATACAAGGTGTTGCTGTAATTGCCACACACAGGCATTATGCAGCACATACAGATACAAGGTGTTGCTGTAATTGCCACACACAGGCATTATGCAGCACATACAGAAACAAGGTGTTGCTGTAATTGCCACACACAGGCATTATGCAGCACATACAGAAACAAGGTGTTGCTGTAATTGCCATACACAGGCATTATGCAGCACATACAGATATTGCATTGCTAATAATCTCATTCTGGTCACTACAAACCCCCATAAGCAGGAGATCCCACCATTTTATTATATCTCTGCAGCACATTTACTGCATCTGCCTGTATGCTTATAATGCAGACCCCGTGTAAGCAGGAGGTCTCACCATTTTAATATCGGTCTGCATCAGATTTACTGACACAAAGGCCATTTATGCCTGTATGCTGAAAATTAAGACCCCATGTAAGCAGGAGATCTCACCATTTTATTATCTGTCTGCACAGCACATTTACTGACACAAAGGCCATTTCTGCCTGTATGCTGATAATGCAGACCCCATGTGGTGCTATGCCAGATAAGGGACGCCATCTAAAGGTTAGAACCTTTCACCCCAGTAATATTCCTGTAAAGGATAAAAACCAATACACGAGAAAATAAAAATGTGGACATTTACATAATATTTTTTATTGATCTCCAAATATCAATCTTTTTCGCAAAATTGCTATTTTACCCAATATTTAAGTTTTAACTTGAAATCTCATGGTTTTAAATGAACCTCACGATAATATTTTTTTCCCAGCAAAACGGGCTCGGTTGTGAAAGTGTTAAAGAGCACTTATTATGTTTTATGTAAGAGGGGGAGGGAGCCTGGGGACAGCCTTGGGTTTTCACTTTGAAGGGAGCAGTATGTCCAGGATAGCAGCTCTTATCAGCTCAGCGAAGACATGGCAGTGAAGTTACATATCGAGCTCTGCGTGTCTGAAACTGATTGTGCGGAATAAAGGCTCCTCTGTCAATTCACACAGATACATTATATTACCAGAAATATGTCTTTCAGCTAAAAGTCTTAAAGTCTGGGTGCGGTGGCTTCAAATGCTGCTTTTAGGAGGAAGTCCTGTCCGGGCTGAAATGGAAAATATGTAAAACAACCCAAAAAAAAAATGATATTTAAAAAATTCAGTATTAATTGACTTAGACAGGAAAAAAATGAGCCGCAGCTCCAGCTCGTTCGGTTTGTGCCGAGGCCGTGATAAATTGCATTTCAAATTCAAATCTCTGCCTCCGAGTCATGTTGATGAGGGTTTCTAAGCCTTGTTCACAGGCGTTCGGTCTACGAGCGCGGCTCCTAGGCGCACGTTTGAATTCGGCAATGCAATTAATGGCTTAAACTTAAGTCTGGAGCGCAGCCCTTCTGCATTCAGAATTTATTTTCAACTCAGTTTTATGTCATTTGGGAAATAGATTGAGAATTTGGAAGTGTTTTCTGCCACATTAACCCCTTCGGTTACAGAATTTATATAGCACCAGCAGGTTCCGCAGCGCTTTACAATGGAGAAGCACAAACACGTGACATATAGGGCTATTTACTAAGCTGGGAATTTAATTAGGTTTAAACAGGCGAATCGAATAGCTTTTAATGTAATAAATGTCTTGTTTTGTATTTTGGCAGGGAGATGTCACCATCTGCTGGCCAAAAGGCGTCACTGCAGTTCAGTTCTCTGTGCAGGATCAGCTGGGAACATGTCATTCATACACATCCCCAGCAGCCTTTAAGGGCTAGCGGCTCAGATATCATAGCCAGGGTGCTGAAACTGTAGAGGCATGTTCGGGAAGCCAAATGCTAAATTTATTGCAAAACCCAAATTACTCTTTCAGTTGGGGTACCTCAAGGCTCTGTTATAGATCCTGAAAAACAAAAAAAAAAACAAAAATTGGTGGTGTTGCGCTAAAGGAAAGTAATAAAACTTATGTATGGTCTATTTTGAAGGCATGCTATACTGCACAGCAAAAAAGAGAAAGAAAGTTCTATTTCTCAATAGTTCGTTCAATGGATATCCAGTCTCTGTTGTAGAAAGGATTTTCAGTGAAATCTTCCAAGACTTTGGAACGAATGACCACTTCTTTGGTGAATCTTCATTAAAAAGTATATATCTCGGAAAAAGAGAAACTCGATAGTGTTATACCGTTTATTAATGTGTATACAAATCTACTGACATAATATACGTACAGAAAAAAGAGGTAGTGGGTTTAGGATTTGATCTCACCCACTGCCAGATAAAACATCACGTCCCAATCAAGCCTCTATGGACAAAACCACCAGGAGCTCCCGGGCTGCTTCCAAGGTGGTCACTCAATACCAAAGGTGGGACCGCGATGATAAAGTGACGTAGTGCTGACGCGTTTCGCCCCGCCCACGGGACTTCATCAGATGCTCTGATGAAGTCCCGTGGGCGGGGCGAAACGCGTCAGCACTACGTCACTTTATCATCGCGGTCCCACCTTTGGTATTGAGTGACCACCTTGGAAGCAGCCCGGGAGCTCCTGGTGGTTTTGTCTATAGAGGCTTGATTGGGACGTGATGTTTTATCTGGCAGTGGTGAGATCAAATCCTAACCCACTACCTCTTTTTTCTGTACGTATATTATGTCAGTAGATTTGTATAACATTAATAAACGGTATAACACTATCGAGTTTCTCTTTTTCCGAGATATATACTTTTTAATGAAGATTCACCAAAGAAGTGGTCATTCGTTCCAAAGTCTTGGAAGATTTCACTGAAAATCCTTTCTACAACAGAGACTGGATATCCATTGAACGAACTATTGAGAAATAGAACTTTCTTTCTCTTTTTTGCTGTGCAGTATAGCATGCCTTCAAAATAGACCATACATAAGTTTTATTACTTTCCTTTAGCGCAACACCACCAATTTTTGTTTTTCATGTTATATGCTTTCTGAATTTGGTGGATATCAGGGTGGTGTTTTTTTGCTGCTCATTGTTTTTGGGTGTTTCCACAGTATAAACCCTCTTTGTCTGTTATAGATCCCCCTGCTCTTCTCGATCTATACCGTCTCTCTGGGCAACCTCATTTATTCCTATGGATTCCAATATCATCTCTAGGCCGACGACACCCAAATCTACCTTTCTGCTCACGAACTCTCTCCTCTAGTGTTGGACCATGTTACTGCCGGCCTATTGGCTGTGTCCGACTGGATGACCTCAACTTTCCTAAAGCTCAACCTCTCTAAAACTGAACTTCTCGTCTTCCCTGCTCTCTAACACCAACATTCACGCCCCGATTTCCCTTCAGGTGAATGGTGCCACCATTACATCTACCTCTCAGGCTCGTTGCCTCGGGGTCCTCTTCGACTCCTGTTTCTGAATTCTCCTTTACTCCTCACATTCAGTCACTAACCAAATCTTGCTACTTCCACCTAAAAAACATTGCACGCACTCGTCCCTTTCTTAATCCAGAATCTATTAAAATGCTCATCCAGGCTCTTATTATCTCCCACCTTGACTACTGTAACCTCCTTCTCTCTGGCTTAAGGAATCCCAGATTCTCCCTCTGCAGTCTGTTTATGAAAACATGTGCCATGCTCATCCACCTCACCTCCTGCACCTCTCACACCTCACCTCCAGCACCTCTCACACCTCACCTCCCGCACCTCACCCCTTTGTCAATCTCTACACTGGCTCCTGTTTCCTTTAGGATCCAATTCATTATATTGGTCACATACAAAGCTCTCCATAACCGCGCCGCTGCCTACATCTCCTCCCTTATTAGCAGGTACATCCCATCCTGACCATTTTGCTCGGCCAATAATCTGATGCTATCAGCTCCTCGTACCCACAACCCCAACTCCCACCTTCAGGACTTCCCTGAGCAGCCCCCTTTCTATGGAACTCCCTCCCCGTGACATCAGACTCTCCCCGTCTCTCCAGTTCTTCAAGAAGTCTCTGAAAACACATTACTTTAGAGAAGCCTATCGGCTCATTCCATTATCCCCCCGTTGTCATTTCCTGCTCCTCTTTCCATTCAGCCCACATGTTCTCTATTTACGCTCACCTAATGGGTCACCCCTCTCCTCTTAGATTGTAAGCTCTTGAGCAGGGTCCTCTCTCCTACTGTTCTGTGTGTTTATCTTGTATGTGTATTTGTTATTCTGTCTCACCCATTGTATAGCGCTTCTGGCTTGTAACTGTAACTTCCGATGTTTCTGAAATGTTTAAATTCTGAAATACCAGAAAGAATCCAAGACATTGGCGAACTGAAAGCTGCCGAAACGCATATTTTAGCCCTGCCCATGTTTGCAATGTACCTTTCTTACCCTGGATGAGCTGATCGATTGAATCATTTAGCTATTGGACCTTCAGGCACCAAATGTCTTCGAGACCAAATCAAGTAGTCGCCCCATCTCTTATTTACCTTCCTATGGGACCAATAAGTCTACTTTGCTCATGGACCTTTTAATGTTGGGTAATTAAGGCACGAAGACAAGGTGCTTGGGGCTGGTCGGACACGGGATTGTCTCCTGAAGCAACGAGTTGATTTATTGATCATTTTATGCAAATTTCAGACATCTGACACTCCGGGGAGGTAAGAATCTGATTGACTTGCTCACCTTCAGGCAGGGGATTCTCCAGTGAGCCGATCGGTTGATTTATTTCCCCTGGGGCCTGTGGACATCAGAAACTCTGGCGAGGTGATCAATTATTTCACACTGTCTAAAGACCATTTAAAAAGGTCCATGTTCCCTATAGATTGGTTTTGTCCACAGGCTATAAATGGGAAGCTTCACCAACACAACACGTAAGGGAGTACGAAGCTCAAGGTATGGAGGTCAATGAACATAAAAATCCATTATAACGCCTTATATAATGAGAGTTGTAATGACGTTGGGGCTATCACAAATTTTATATACACAAGTATTTGTTATAAACTTAACACCTTCACTACCATGACGGAGTATAGATGATCAGCAGTAGAAGACACAGCAGCCGGCGATGCTGATAACACGCTCTGGAGTTGTGCTGTATGATTGAAAATGAAATTCTTTCATTGCAAATTTCTTTAATATATATTTATATAGCACCAACAGATTCTGCAGTGCTTAACAATATACGGAAAAAAAGCAGATGACTCGCCGAACAGACCATCGACCAGCCTCCGGAAAAACCCACCTAGCCGCCGAACAGGGCTAAAAAAAAAAACAAGGGAAAAAAAAACCTGCAACTTTTAAAAGGGTTTTTATTTAAAAAGCTGCTGCATGGAAATGCCTGGAAATAGTATATAAGGTCCTGTGAATAATAATAAAGAGGTCTGTTACAGAAAAAAAAAAAGGCATTTTTAAAACAAAAATTGAAAAAAAATTTAGCCCGAAAAAATGCAAAAAAATACCTAAAAGAAAGCCTAAAAAATAAATAAATAAAGATACTTTTTGCTGCAAATGAAAAGAATAAATAGTTTAATAGATATTTAATAAAATATTATTAGTATTTTTAACATTGAAACCTATGGGATTCGCCTGAATAAACCTGCTGAATGAAACCACTGAACATCAGGGCATTTCACTGACATTTCTCTGCTGTTCAATGTGAATAGATTAACCATTGCTTCTCTATGGGGGATTTCACTGCCGCTAAAGGTATTTTGATGGCAATTCACTAATATCTGGCAAATTGCCAGGCTTCTGAATAGCCAAAAGGTCATGAAATTGCACCATACGGGGGGAAGGTTTGGTGCAATTTCAGGGCCAATTCGGTGCTCTTTGAATAAACCTGATAATAAATAATAATACATGAAGAAGAGACGGCCCTGCCCGTAGGATAACTGTCCTGCTACTAGATCTTTAAGACGCCTCCCCGTGCCCCAATATTGAGTACAGGCAATAAGGAGTTCCACATGAGCTATGCAAAGGAAATTAATTTATTACAAATTAAATTCATTTTCATTTGGGCCCCAGAACATGCCCCTAATGTTTTAGCATCCTGGGCATGATGTCTGAGGAGCTAACACTTTTTAAAACCAGTTGGGAATGTGTCTGAATGAAATCTCCCAGGTGATCCTTCACAGAGACCCGAACTGCAGTAACTCCTTTTGGCCAACAGGTGGCGACAACTCCCTGTCAAATAGGTTATTACAGTAAGGAACACTCTGGGAATAATGTGCAAAAAATACAATGTTCCATTTTTATGTCCTATATGTATAACATTACAAAATATTTTGTTGTTTCATACTCTTCATTTAATTAATATTATTCTTCATTTATAAAGTGCCAGCATATTCCGCAGTGCTGTACAATGGGCACAACATAGACAATACAATGGACAACATTTTGACAAACCAGTACAAGAGGAAACGAGGGCCCTATTCCCGTGGGAAATTACAAACTAGAAGGGTTGGGGGTGGAAAAAGGAGGAGAGGACTGCAAGATGAGAGTGACGTACTGCAAGGTGAGAGCGATGGACTGCAAGGTGAGAGTGATGGACTGCAAGGTGAGAGTGATGGACTGGTGAGAGTGATGGACTGATGAGAGTGATGGACTGCAAGGTCATGCTTCAGGCCTGGGAAGTTGCTGTGGCCAGTCTGGCTTTCCATTACTCCCTGTCCACCTAAGGGTTATCTCCTGTTCTAGAAGCCTGTGTGTTTTGCATAAATACCTGATTACGCCCTCCCATCCTTGCTCTTCCATTTTGTGTTTTCCCTTCCTGATGCCAGATGTCCTGAGAGCTCCCTCCTGTTATTGTATGTCTCCTGATTTATCTGCTCTGTCATGTATACCAGTTATTCCATCCTTGCTGTGTCTGCATTACCTAGTTCCTGCTTGCTGGACGATCCACTGCGTGGCCCACTATCCAGTGGGTTCAGAGACTCTCAAGTGGCTTCCAGCCCTCAAGCTCTCTCCTAGAAGTAGACCTTCTATCAAGGTACTGTTACCAAGGCTCCTGCTTCTCCTCAAGAGGATCTAGCGAGAGACTACATGGCCCACCATCCACTTGCCTGTGTTTTCTGTGTTACTATCTGTTCTGTGCTGGACTTTTTGCTGTGAACCATCCCACAATACAAGCCTTATTGTGCATATACTGCCTCCAGTGTCTGTCTGCCTGCTTACCCCCAGCGCTTGGGATTATATATCACCAATTCACCACACAGAGGCTGTGCCATGACTCCTTCATGGTACGAGCCTGGCAGGTGAGAGTGATGGGCTCCAAGGTGAGAGTGATGGACTGGTGAGAGTAATGGACTGGTGAGAGTGATGGGCTGCACGGTGAGAGTGATGGACTGGTGAGAGTGATGGACTGGTGAGCATGATGGACTGGTCAGAGTGATGGATTGCAAGGTGAGCGTGATGTACTGGTGAGCGTGATGGACTGGTGAGAGTGATGGACTGGTGAGAGTGATGGACTTGTGGGAGTGATGGATTGCAAGGTGAGAGTGATGGACTTGTGGGAGTGATGGACTGGTGAGAGTGATGGACTTGTGGGAGTGATGGACTGGTGAGAGTGATGGACTTGTGGGAGTGATGGACTAGTGAGAGTGATGGACTGGTGAGAGTGATGGACTTGTGGGAGTGATGGACTGTGAGCATGATGGACTGGTGAAAGTTATGGTTTGCAAGGTGAAAGTGATGGACTTGTGGGAGTGATGGACTGGTGAGAGTGATGGACTTGTGGGAGTGATGGACTGTGAGCATGATGGACTGGTGAGAGTGATGGATTGCAAGGTTAGCGTGATGGACTGGTGAGAGTGATGGACTTGTGGGAGTGATGGACTGGTGAGAGTGATGGACTGGTGAGAGTGATGGACTGGTGAGAGTGATGGACTTGTGGGAGTGATGGACTGGTGAGAGTGATGGACTGGTGAGAGTGATGGACTTGTGGGAGTGATGGACTGTGAGCATGATGGACTGGTGAGAGTGATGGATTGCAAGGTTAGCGTGATGGACTGGTGAGAGTGATGGACTGGTGAGAGTGATGGACTTGTGGGAGTGATGGATTGCAAGGTGAGAGTGATGGACTTGTGGGAGTGATGGACTGGTGAGAGTGATGGACTTGTGGGAGTGATGGACTGGTGAGAGTGATGGACTTGTGGGAGTGATGGACTAGTGAGAGTGATGGACTGGTGAGAGTGATGGACTTGTGGGAGTGATGGACTGTGAGCATGATGGACTGGTGAAAGTGATGGTTTGCAAGGTGAAAGTGATGGACTTGTGGGAGTGATGGACTGGTGAGAGTGATGGACTTGTGGGAGTGATGGACTGTGAGCATGATGGACTGGTGAGAGTGATGGATTGCAAGGTTAGCGTGATGGACTGGTGAGAGTGATGGACTTGTGGGAGTGATGGACTGGTGAGAGTGATGGACTGGTGAGAGTGATGGACTGGTGAGAGTGATGGACTTGTGGGAGTGATGGACTGGTGAGAGTGATGGACTGGTGAGAGTGATGGACTTGTGGGAGTGATGGACTGTGAGCATGATGGACTGGTGAGAGTGATGGATTGCAAGGTTAGCGTGATGGACTGGTGAGAGTGATGGACTGGTGAGAGTGATGGACTTGTGGGAGTGATGGACTGGTTGCATCAGTGAGTCGGGTGTTCAGCTTCCCTAAATAGGAATGTCTTAAGGGACCGTTTGAAGGACAAGAAACTAGGAGAGAGTCTGATAGTAGAACCTTCCTCCGAAGCCGGGTGTTTACTCTCGTAAAACTCCAAGAAACGGACGTGTTTGTGATCTTTACATAAATAAACAAAGAGAACAATTAATTAAATAAAAAGAAATCACGGTAAAACAGCTAAAACGAACAACACAGAGACTCGACCTTTAGGAAATATTTTATAATGTTATCTTGCAGCGTTTGATCCGGAACCTTCGCTTCCCTCTAAGAGGCAGATACAGGCAGGTCTGAGGAATGTCGGGCGGAATCTGCAACACCATTAAGAGATCAGTCGTACGGTATGCGAGTTATCTGTGTAATTAATCATACTCCAGTAAATCGCAGGCGGCATTATTCATGGTGGCATTTTGGGGGATTATCATAAAAAAAGATACATTTTGGGAAATAAAACAATGCAACAATTGTGATTGGTAAATAAATTGCTGCAGGAGCGAAAGGGGAAGCCGAGGCTGTGCGTAAACGCTCTCTGTGACAAGCACTGGAATAATTCGTCTTTGTTTACTTTTCGGAACATTTGCTGTTTAAATATCTGATTTATTTCCAAATATCCGATTCCTTCCAGGCAGCTTCTATGTAACCGCTGAGTCACAACGTGTCGTCAAACTCCCCAGGCAGAGGTCACAGTTTACAGCCGGGATATCAAACTCCAACCCTCATACGTTTATTGCCTACAATTCCCAGAATTCAATAACCGGCCAGAGGAACATGGGAGTTACAGTTCAGAAACATCTGGGGGGTCAGAGTTTGAGATCCCTGCTGTGCGTTTATTGATACAGCTAGTACTTACATATTCACTATATGGTTTATTCAATAAGAGCCGAAATTGACACCAAATTGCACCAAGCAGTGAATTTCCCGGTATGGTGCAATTTCGTGGCAATTCGGCTATTCAAAAAGCTGGAGATCGGCCAAATATTAGCGAACTGCCAGCAAAATACGATGTAATTCACCTCAGATCGCCACAATTCGGCAACATTTGGCAGCAGTGAAATTTCCCAGAGAAGTAGTGATTAATCTCTATTCAGAGTCTCCGAACTGCCCGGAAGAGTTGACGAAATGCCCAGATTGTCGTGCTTCAGTTCGACAGGTTTAAACAGGTGAATCCAATAGGTTTTCAACATAATTTTTTTTTTTACGGTCTTAACAATTTTTTTAATTCAGCCGTTTATTCTTTTCATTTGCTGCAAAAAAAGTTTATTTATTTATTTGGAATTTTTTTAGGCATTTTTCTGGATTTTTAAGTCAAAATTTTTGATTCACATTTTTTTTAAATTACTTTTTTTATTCTGTAACAGTTACAAGTTATTATAAAGCACTAACAAGTTCCGTAGTGCTGTACAATGGGTGAGACAGAATATCAAATATGAGTACAAGTTAAAAACACAGAACAGTAAAAGAGAGGACCGTGCTTGAGAGCTTACAATCTAAGAGTATTAGGCCTTTATTATTATTATTTTTAGTACCTTTTTTTTAATTATTTCCATGCATTTTCATGCAATTTTATTGTTTTAACCTTTTCGCTGCAGTGCTGAGCCATTTCACACCTGTCTGAATATTATAACAAAAAATGCAATAAAAATTTAATTTTCAATCATCTATTTATTTAATTATTAAGGATTTTACCAGGAAGGATACATTGAGATTTCTCTAGTTTTCAAGTATGTCCTGGGTTCAAGAACATTGAAGTGTTACAGTTACAGAAATACAAAGTAGTAAAATGCAAGATATTAACACAAAACCAAATATAAAGATTAACAGAAAAATAAATATGTAGGAAATAAAGTCATTATGTTACATGTTTACAGGCGCATTCTGTATATAGTCACTGTGTTACATGTTTACAGGTGCATTCTGTATATAGTCACTGTGTTACATGTTTACAGGTGCATTCTGTATATAGTCACTGTGTTACATGTTTACAGGCGCATTCTGTATATAGTCACTGTGTTACATGTTTACAGGCGCATTCTGTATATAGTCACTGTGTTACATGTTTACAGGTGCATTCTGTATATAGGTCACTATGTTACATGTTTACAGGTGCATTCTGTATATAGTCACTGTGTTACATGTTTACAGGTGCATTCTGTATATAGTCACTATGTTACATGTTTACAGGTGCATTCTGTATATAGTCACTGTGTTACATGTTTACAGGTGCATTCTGTATATAGTCACTGTGTTACTTGTTTACAGGTGCATTCTGTATATAGTCACTGTGTTACATGTTTACAGGTGCATTCTGTATATAGTCACTGTGAAACATGTTTACAGGTGCATTCTGTATATAGTCACTATGTTACATGTTTACAGGTGCATTCTGTATATAGTCATTATGTTACATGTTTACAGGTGCATTCTGTATATAGTCACTGCGTTACAGGTTTACAGGTGCATTCTGTATATAGTCACTATGTTACATGTTTACAGGTGCATTCTGTATTGAGGTATGTTAATAGGGAGCTCTTAAGGGACTTTAGACTGGGGGAAGATTTGATGGCGTCTGGGAGGTGATTCCATAATTGCGGTGCTATGTAGGAAAAGGAGGATCGAGCTACTTTCTTTTTGTATTGTGGTATTGCAAGTAAGGTGCTGGTCCTGGACCTGAGGTTTTAGGATGAGGGAACTGCTGGGGCAATCAGCCTATTCAGGTAGGGTGGTAGCTTCCCAGAAAAGCTCTTAAACACTAGGTTGGAAAGGTGAAGGGTGCATCTAGATTCCAGCGATGGCCAGTTTAACATGTCACAATGGTGGGTCATGTAGTTACATTGTAGCACAAAGCAGCAGAATGAGTTATACAATGTAGTAAGTTTCTGGAGGTGTGATTGAGGGGCAGCTGCATACACTACATCTCCGTATTCAATGGCTGGCATAAGCATTTGTTGTACAATCTGCTTTGTTACCGCGGGCTCAGGCAGGATTTGTTTCTGTACAGGGCACCGAGTTTGGGGTAGAGTTTAGATGAGAGTTTTTCAATGTGGGGCCAAAAGACAGATTTGTGTCTAACCACATACCTAGATATTTGAGAGAAGTGACTGTGGTCAGCGTGTCATTTGATCTTGTCCCCACACATAAATGGGGTGTTTGCAATTTGTGTAGTTTAGGTGCTGTTATAAAGAGCATTGTAACAGTTTTGACAGTATTTAGAAAAAGTTTGCTATCTTTGATCCACTTTTCTACCCCTGTTAATTGTTCTTGCAGCACGGCCTCCAGCTGCGTGAGATTTGGTTGGCTGGTATAGATTACAGTGTCGTCTGCGTACATGAGTTGAGGCTTTGCAGACATTGGGCAGATCATTTATGAATATTGTGAATAGCAGATGGCCGAGTATCGAGCCTTGGGGTACACTGCACGTGACTGGGAGGGGAAGGGAAGTGTTGTCAGAAATGGACACATATTGCGACCGATCAGAAACATATGATTGGAACAAGGTTAACGTGCTATCACCAATACCAGAGTTTTTAAGTTTTTGTAATAGGATGCCATGGTCTACTGTGTCAAAGGCCTTGGCAAAATCAAGGAAGATGGCTCCAGTTAGGTTTCCTTGTTCCATGCCCGCCTGGATATCATTACAAACTTTTATAAGGGAAGTTGTAGTTGAATGTTTTGGACGAAAGCCTGATTGATCTGGAGTTAAATAGTTCCGATACTGATAATAATCACGTAATTGAGTGTAGACACATTTTTCCTGAATTTTTGACATTACAGGGAGCAGTGATATTGGGCGGTAGTTGGATACCAAAGTATTGTCTCCACTTTTATGGATAGGTACCACCCTTGTAGTCTTCCAGAGTTTGGGTATGTATCCAGTTGCCAGTGATTCAATGATTAGGGTTGCGACAGGTTTTGCAATTGCTACATCTAGGGGGTGTTGTACAGTTTGGTTGTTTGCTTTGACAGCAGCCGGTTGGGAGTGGACGGGGGGTGCTTGTATGTTACTTATGATTTTCCAAAAATTTCTAGGGTTTGATATGTTATTGTATAAATTTTCATTGAAGTATTGGGCTTTAGTCATTTTTGTTTGTTTTGTGCATGCATTCCGGTATTTTCGGTATTCACAGTGATTGTTCATGGATCCAGTACTCGTGAAATTTGACCACAGGGAGTCTCTAAACTGGTACATATGCGTGAGGTCAGCTGTAACCCAGGGGAGGTGGGCCCCTTTGACTCGCACTTTGCGCAATGGGGTATGGGTGTTTCAGACTTTCAGGAGCTCGAATTGAAAGTATTCAATTGCACAGTCCAGGTCTGGGATTAGGTTTAGTCTGTACCATGGGAGCTGTTTGAGATCATTTAGGAAGGATTCAAGATTAAATTTCTTGAAAGACCTGGTGATTATTACCTTTGGTGGACATTTTGTGGCCCTTATTTTGCGCACACAGTACACTAGGCAGTGATCACTGAAACTGTTAGCGAGAACGCCTGCTTCCTGTATTCGATCAGGACATGAGGAGAGAATCCAGTCCAGCAAGGTGTGGTTAGGGCTTTTCATATTAATATGAGTGGGGAGGAGACTAATTGTGTTAGCTGCAAAGCCTTAAACAGTGAGCAGTGTTTATTGTTTTTATGAAATTCAGCCAATCAACATTAAAGTCGCCGAGGACCAGCAGTTCACTTTTTTGGTTTTAAGCTACTAATTTACTAAGGATTTGGGTTATGTCAGAAAGGGATTGCACTGGGGAACTTGGTGGGCGGTAGAATCCAGCAACAATAATTGTTTTACTGAACGGGATCTCAATAGTACCAGAAAGGAAATCAAATGTGGCCGAGGAGCTAGGATTCTGCAACGGGGTGAACTTTATGGAGTTGTCAACATAGATAACAATTCCCCCTCCTCTCTTAGCTCTGTCCTTTCTAGAGCATGAATACCCTTGTATTGCTATAGCAGAGTCTGGCACTTTAGGGGTTAACCATGATTCTGTCAGCACAATGACTTAAGGTTTGTAATAGAAGCACCAAGCTTTAAGCTCATCCAGTTTAGGGAGTAAACTGCGAATGTTGCAATGCACAAAGGAGAGGCCTTTTTAAGTGGGGAGATTAAATATGGTGTCAGCTATTGGACCAGGGTTGGATTCAACATCATTTGCCAGTGCAAGCAGCAGAATAAAAAGAATTTGGACATATGTTTCTTTTTGGAAAATAGTGATTGGAGAGTTTTAAAGCTCTGTTGTGTGGGGGTGGGAGGGCTGGATTTTAACACTCTCCACCAGCACTCAGCTGATAAATTAAAGGAGCTGAGCAAGCTATGGTGTATTTGGTTTTTTTTCTAGCTTGCTGTAATTTGTAGAGTGTATAGGGAGGGAGGGTAAATTTAGAGAGAAGGGAGATAGAAGAAAGAAGCAGCAAGAGGGGGAAGAGAGGGAAAATAGTTTTTTTCCACATTTTATCATCTGAGAGTTTGCGGCTATATTATCTATGGGCTGCGCTTGCTAAATTTTTTTTGAAATGGGGACTTGTTGCATTTTTTAGGGGGGGGGGGATTACGTGATTTTTAACAAAACCCCCCCAATAGAAAAAAATCATTAGTGCAGCATCATTGTTCACATTATAATTGAAATGGGAACAATACTGCTACATTAATAAAAATCACACACATAAAAAACACGTTTTTATTTTTTTAATTTTTAGTTTTAATTATTATTATTTTTTTATGAATTTGAACATGGTCATGTTTGGTATCATTGGAAAGGCCATGCTCCGGACTTTCGAATGACATCAAACTAGCTACCACCCTCCAGAAGATATGGGGGTTCAAAGGAAACCCCTATCTCCACCATGGGATTTCCTTGGTATATCCCCAGGCAACTAGGGGTTCGCCTGCTAACTGACGTCTCATCACACCATGCGCGATGACGTCAAGTGATGAGTGGGGACCCGGATGTGGAACTGCCATTCAAGATGGTGGCACCTACCGGAACTAGGCCGCGATCCAGCGCTGAATGGCACCGGATCGCGGACCAGCACCTCAGAAGTTAAAGTCAGGCACCACTTAAAAGGGGTAACTCTCCCCTTTTAAGCGTTGCCTGGCTTCTCCCTCTAGCTCCTCTCGATCGGGCAGGAGAGGGATTCAAAAGGATCCTCCCCTCTTCGTGCGATCTCGGCTTTGCTGGGCGGTCTCCTGAAAGTGACGTCATTGCTTCCGACGCGATGACGTAATTTGCGTCGGGAGGCCCTTAAAAGCAGCGTCTGACTTCAATGAAGTCAGAACGATGTGGGACCACGGAGCAGAGAGGTGAGTATCTCTCTGGCATAGGCGTCTCTACAGGGGGGCAAGGTGGGGCAATTGCCCCCCCTAGGTTATTCCTTGCCTCCCCATGTGCCCCCCACCAAAAATCAGCATCTATGTGTCATTGGAAAGGGCAGATTCTGGCCTTTCCAATGATACCCAACATGACCATATTCAGTGTAAAGTAAAGTAATAAAGCATTAAATAAAAACGTGCACTTAAACGTAAACATTTTCACAGGGTTGAAATGGCTCAGCAGTGAAGTGGTTAATGTTCAGACTATACATTACATTGTGTATTACGTTAGTTTTTGCCTTGGTTTTAGTTGTATATTAAGGGTTAATGGGTAGGCTTCATCCCTCACAGTATACATTTCATGTTTTCCCTTAATTAATGGCATTTTAGGGGTTAATGGGTAGGCTACACGCCACATTGTTTATTCATTTTATTGTATTTCCCTGGGTTTATGGCATTTTAGGGATTATTATGGAAGTTAGAATCTAAAGGGTCTATTTATCTTTAGATCCTCTGCTTTTCGTCACATTTCGGGGAATTCATTTTGCTGAAAATATAGTGAATTCCCTATTTAGCGAATGGTCACTGTAATTTGCTAAAAGTGGAGTCGCTGAAGCAGCAATCAGACATTCAGCAAAAACTGCCGAATTGCGGCGAATAAAATATTGAATTTAAGTATCAGGTTAGTGCAACAAAAAGGCATCATTGGATCACATTACTCACTGCGTCACATTACTCACTGCGTCACATTACTCACTGCGTCACATTACTCACTGCGTCACATTACTCATTGCGTCACATTACTCATTGCGTCACATTACTCATTGCGTCACATTACTCACTGCGTCACATTACTCATTGCGTCACATTACTCACTGCGTCACATTACTCATTGTGTCACATTACTCACTGCGTCACATTACTCATTGCATCACATTACTCATTGCATCGCATTACTTACTGTGTCACATTACTCACTGCGTCACATTACTCACTGCGTCACATTACTCATTGTGTCACATTACTCACTGCATCACATTACTCATTGTGTCACATTACTCACTGCGTCACATTACTCACTGCGTCACATTACTCATTGCGTCACATTACTCACTGCGTCACATTGCTCACTGCATCACATTACTCACTACGTCACATTACTCACTGCATCACATTACTCACTGCATCACATTACTCATTGCGTCACATTACTTACTGTGTCACATTACTCACTGCGTCACATTGCTCACTGCATCACATTACTCACTACGTGACATTACTCACTGCGTCACATTATTCACTGCATCACATTACTCATTGCGTCACGTTACTGCATCACATTACTCACTACGTCACATTATTCACTGCATCACATTACTCATTGCATCACATTACTCATTGCATCACATTTCTCATTGCGCCACATTACTCACTGCATCACATTACTCATTGCGTCACATTACTCACTGCATCACATTACTCACTACGTCACATTATTCACTGCATCACATTACTCATTGCATCACATTACTCATTGCGCCACATTACTCACTGCATCACATTACTCATTGCGTCACATTACTCACTGCATCACATTACTCACTACGTCACATTATTCACTGCATCACATTACTCATTGCATCACATTTCTCATTGCGCCACATTACTCACTGCATCACATTACTCACTGCATCACATTACTCACTGCATCACATTACTCACTACGTCACATTATTCACTGCATCACATTACTCATTGCATCACATTACTCATTGCGTCACATTACTCACTGCATCACATTACTCATTGCGTCACATTAATCACTGCATCACATTACTCATTGCATCACATTACTCATTGCGTCACATTACTCACTGCGTCACATTATTCACTGCGTCACATTACTCACTGCATCACATTACTCACTGCGTCACATTACTCATTGCGTCACATTACTCACTGTGTCACATTACTCACTACGTCACATTACTCACTGCATCACATTACTCACTGCATCACATTACTCACTGCGTCACATTATTCACTGCATCACATTACTCATTGCGTCACGTTACTCACTGCATCACATTACCCACTACGTCACATTATTCACTGCATCACATTACTCACTGCATCACATTACTCACTGCGTCACATTACTCACTAAGTCACATTACTCATTGCGTCACATTACTCATTGCATCACATTACACATTGCGTCACGTTACTCACTGCATCACATTACTCACTACGTCACATTATTCACTGCATCACATTAGTCATTGCATCACATTACTCATTGCGTCACGTTACTGCATCACATTACTCACTGCGTCACATTACTCACTACGTCACATTATTCACTGCGTCACATTACTCATTGCATCACATTACTCATTGCGTCACATTACTCACTGCATCACATTACTCATTGCATCACATTACTCACTGCGTCACATTATTCACTGTGTCACATTACTCACTGCATCACATTATTCACTGCGTTACATTATTCACTGCGTCACATTACTCACTGTGTCACATTACTCACTGCATCACATTATTCACTGCGTTACATTATTCACTGCGTCACATTACTCACTGTGTAACATTACTCATCGCATCACATTACTCACTGCGTCACATTACTCATTGCGTCACATTACTCACTGCATCACATTACTCACTGCGTCACATTACTCATCGCATCACATTACTCACTGCGTCACATTATTCACTGCGTTACATTATTCACTGCGTCACATTACTCACTGCGTCACATTACTCATCGCATCACATTACTCACTGCATCACATTACTCACTGTGTCACATTACTCACTGCATCACATTACTCACTGCGTCACATTACTCATCGCATCACATTACTCACTGCATCACATTACTCACTGTGTCACATTACTCATCGCATCACATTACTCACTGCATCACATTACTCACTGCGTCACATTACTCATCGCATCACATTACTCATTGCGTCACATTATTCACTGCGTTACATTATTCACTGCGTCACATTACTCACTGCGTCACATTACTCATCGCATCACATTACTCACTGCATCACATTACTCACTGTTTCACATTACTCACTGCATCACATTACTCACTGCGTCACATTACTCACTGCGTCACATTACTCACTGCATCACATTACTCATTGCGTCACATTACTCACTGCGTCACATTACTCATTGCATCACATTACTCACTGCATCACATTACTCATTGCATCACATTACTCATTGCGTCACATTACTCACTGCGTCACATTACTCACTGCGTCACATTACTCATTGCATCACATTACTCATTGCGTCACATTACTCACTGCGTCACATTACTCATTGCGTCACATTACTCACTGCATCACATTACTCATTGCATCACATTACTCCTTGCGTCACATTACTCACTGCGTCACATTACTCATTGCGTCACATTACTCTGGGGTTTTGGAATCTTATTTATTTATATATACTTATTTAGGGCACTATTACCCGGTGTGAGTTAACCCTTGCGTTCGCATGGTTTTGCGTTAGCGCCAGGTTAATTGAGTTTAGCGCCTGACCAACAGATTTTTTTCCTTCTGCTACAAACGGGAAAGATCACTTAGCACGTTGCTATTAGCGATTTGTACCGCGAGCTTCCTGTACTTTCCGTGTCCTTTACTTAACACGGGGAGTGTAGAGATCTCTAGCGCTTTTGCAGCTAACAGATAACTTGGTGCCAGGCCCAGCACTAATTTTTTTTGCATATAAAGGTTTTATTTTGTAAATAAGAAAGGATCATAATTCAACCAACAAAAGTGGCCTCGCAGGGCCATAAACATTCACAGAGAGTGCAGTAATAACAGCAAAGTCAGCAAAGTGGGATAACATGTAACGAGAAAAGGGGAAGAGAAAAGAAAAAGGGAGAAGAGGAGGACTCATAGGATAATTGGCAGGAAAAGTAAAGAGACGCATAAAGAGAGCCAGACAAAAATATAAAGTCCTGAGCCAGTACAAAGGGAGATGAAGTATCTATAGTCACACTTCCAGTACTCAGAGAAAGAAAAAGAAGAGAGATGGGGGGGGAGGAAAAAATTGGAGAGTAGTCTCAGGAAATTAAGCCATCAACAGGGGGGACAGGACATCTCAAAGTGGGGACAGCCGCAAAAAGGGGGGCATAAGGTCACAACAGGGTCTCACGTGGGGAACAGGAAGTAGAGGAGCATAAAGGAGCATCAGACTTTCAGCCCGGATACAAGGAGGGCGAGGTCGAGGTACCGGCAACTGTAGATTCCAGACCGTTGGGGATCCCCAGAGAGGCAAAGACCGGCCACACCTCGTCCGGGTCTCCAAAAGTATATGGCACGTTGTCGAATGTGAAGAGCAGGGTACCAGCCGCACCCCATCTGTACCGAACCTCCTTAGCTCGGAGACACACCACCTCCTCCCGAAACTTGCGGCGTGCTGCCAGTGTCAAGAGAGGCAGGTCATTGTACAAGGGAACTGCGGAGGACTCAAAGGCAATAACACCCCTAGCCGCAGGCAACGACATCAACTTTTGTTTTATAGGTATCTCCCGGGCAACCGCAATTATATCTCTTGATGCCGTCTCCGGGGCTGCCGCCAACTTCCAGACGCGGATCGCCAGGCCAAAAACCTCCGGTGCGCCGGAGGGGATTTTCAGCAGGTGACCCGCCAGATGGTTACCGTACTCCAGAATCTTACCAGATAGTACCGATTCCGGCACCCCCCGGAGGCGAATATTACGTTGACGGTGTTGGGCCTCTAGTGATTCCACTGACCGTGACAAAGTCTCGACCTGCAGCTGGAGGGAGTCCACCCTGCAAGAGAGGTGAGTATGCGCTGCCTCCACAGTTGTCGTACAGTCCTGAATCCCCCCAAGTGCTCCTGCACCCGGGTCACCTCGGCCTTAACTCCCGCTACATCAGCACTCCATATGGCCCGCATCTCGTTCATCATCCGTTTAATATCGCCTTTAGTTGCAAGCTGGACGTCTTCTCCCGGTGCTGCAGCCAGAAAGGCGGACGAGGCAGTCTGGACGGCGGCAGCATCGTATGACGCAGACAATGGGGCCCGTCGACGAGCTTCCTTAGCTGCCTTCTTCACTGAGGCCTGCTTCGACTTCTGGTCCTGCAATGGGGGCTCCGAGGAGAGCAGATCCGCCTCAACGCCACTCTCCCTTGACCAGGTGAATATCTCCTCATCCGAGGAGCCATAACCCGGAGGCAGGGTGGAGGAGGGGAGACCCGCAGCATGCAACCTCCTTCCACTCAGAGATTCACGGATGTCCTGCTGTCCAGGATCCGGCAGCAGATTCTGTTGCTTTGCTGACTTCTTACCCATCTGGGCAGTAGACAGGACCCAGAGAGAGCACCACGTGGCAGGCCAAAAAAACGCAGGGAAGCCGAAATACCTCCGCAGGCTCCCAAGATAGCCGATCGTACTAGGCCGCAGATTCCTTTCCGGGGCTTCCGATCTCTCCGTTCCGCCTCCAAACACAATGCAGGGTTCCTCGGTGTGAGTTCCTAGTCAGCAAGATGTCTCGTGCCTGGGAGCCAGTTAGTCTCAAAGGAAAAGGGATATAATTCGCTAAATAGCAGTCTCTGTAGCGGAGCTCTGTAGAAACGTGACCGATAGCGTCCGAGTCTAGCTCCGCCCCCCAGCGCTAATTTTTTGAGGGGCGCTAATTGCAACATTTTACCTACTGCTCAACCCTGGTGTTAACTCAAAAAAAACCCAGAAAAACCAGACCCTCCTCACCCAAAATTAACAGGCAATTGAAAGGAATACAGCACAGGTGTTCTCTTGGCCCCATACACCATAGTAATGGATCTGCTCAGCAATGTCGCTGCTGTTGCAGTCGGCTCTATTATAAATGTATCCTTTATCCACATATATCCTAATTCTAATATATTGCCTAATTTTATGCTGGGGGTTATTCATAGTATGGAAGCGGTTGATTATTAGAGTGACTGTGGGGACCATGTTTAAAGGGACACATGAATAAGTCTTGCCCTGAAACATGTATTATTTATATGCTGCAGCAGGGAAATTTGTGTGGCTCACCTGGCCTTCCTTTTGGATCTATTAAATGCAGTGTAATGATTCTACATGCTGTTGGGTGGCATTTATCATGCAATGCCCATCAGCCTTAATATATGTGCGCATCAAAACATGGATGATGCGGTCACCGTGGAGGATTTAATAATGCAGGGTGTGTGAGATTATTCACTGGATGTGTTCATATTCAAGCTTGTGAGGGCGGGGGATAGGTATGGCCCGGCACTCTGCACTGGAAAAAAAAGTTCTATCCTGTACACAACCGCATTAGTTTCCCTGCGCTAAACGACCTTGTTCATGGACTACCGCGGACAAGGTGATCTGTTAGTAGGTCATCAGGCACTACATTTTAACGACTCGCACTAAATTTTTCCTTTAGTGATGGTGTTTTAGCTCACACCAGGTGACGGGCCCTTAGTGGTGAAAATTATTAGTGCCCCCCCTGTTTTGACTGTGGTATCCTTTGCGCCCCCTCTAAATATTGTTCCTAGAGTCGCCACTGCTCTCTGGGCTCCCGGGTTGCGGATGACGTGTGGGGAACCTCCTCCGCACACAGCCGGAGTCTATGAGGACGTTCCCCACATTTCATTCGCATCATAATTTTTTAACCCCCAGTTCGGCGGCTGGTTGGCTTTCTTCAGAAGCGTTTGGCTATCAATTCGACTGCGTTCAGTGGATTGTTGGTTGGGTTTAACGGTCTGTCCGTCGGATCGCCAGCTGCGTTCGGCTGTCGGTGGCTGTGTTCGGTGCGCTGATTGGCGGCGTTCAGCGAATCTGTCATGCCCCTCGCCGCAGACGCCACAAGAAGACCAAACCCTGCGGTGTATCTCCCTGACTTCCCCTGCAAATAGTATACATATGCAGGTTCCTGGGGACTTATCTGAACTCTATGCTAATTCCAGGAAGCCTCAGGTACATCTGATTCCCAAACCTGTCCTCAGGACCCTTCGCCTCGCCAGGTTTGCAGGATATCTGACGCACAGCCCAGGTGATATGATTTGCTGCTCAGTGATTGCCGGATTCAGTCTGCATGTCCTCAAGGTGATCTGCAAAATCTGACCGGCTACCGAGAACCCCCAACAAGTAACCACCGGTACCCTCATCCATTGCTCCCTGTGCCCTACTACTCTGCTTGGATTACCTGTGTGCCAGACCCCTTTGCCATGGACTTGACTAATCTGTGCCAGCCGCCTGCCAAGACCCCGGCCTCTTTATTTCTGCTTTGTTTATCTGTAATGAAACGCTTTTTCCTGCAGCCTGCCTGATCTGTTTCGTTGCATTTTGGACTCACACCTGCATAATATGCACAGGCCGCATGACAGAATCCCATCGGGGACCCTGATCGCTGAACTCGCCGAAGAGCGCCGAACAAGAGAGCACCAAAACTTCAGTGCTCTCTGAACAGCCCCTGGTAATGTCACCATTTGGAGCAGCTCATCTGTTCACTAAGCTGTCATTTCCTCAAATACTGGCAATCGGAACGCAAAATACGGTGCAATTCGCCACAATTCTACGGCACCGAATTTGTCCCATGGAAGACTATCATGCCTTGTATCCACAGAACACTTAATTGCATCGAAATGCCGTGATTATTTGGAGCTCAGTGCGACAGGATTAAACAGGCAAATCCCATTATTAATGAGAAAAAGTCATTATTTTCTTTTAAAGACTCTTCATTCTTAATTTCTGAAAAAAAACTTTTTATTTTTTTAAAAGTCCTTTTTGTATTTTAGGTTTTTATTTTTAAATTTTTTATTTTGTAACAGACCTTTTTTTTTTCTAAAGGACCTTTTTTTTTTACTACATTTTAATTGTTATAACCTCCGAGTTGCAGACTTCTCCTTTCTTTCAATTTGATTGAATTTGAAGATGCCATTTCGGCGCAATTCGGCATTTATCACTGCCCTTCAGCGTTTTTTTCAGACGTCCAAAAGCTGCTTCGGCCACTCCAATTTCGGCAAAATACACAGGGTTATTCAAAGAGATCCGAATTGCTTGAGAAAGGTAACCGAACGCTCAAAATCAGCGTTCGGTTACCTCTCTTGGCCATTCGGCTATCCAGAGAGCAGGCAATTCACCAAAATCCTGGCGAATTGCCTGAACATACGGTGCCTGTTCGGTGCCTGTTCGAGGGCAGTGAAAACCCCATGAAAAGCACTGCTTTGTCTATTCAGAGAACACAAACCAGCAGTGAAAGGTTCACCTAATGCCCTATCATTCGGCAGTTTAATTCGGCAAATTTATTCAGGAGAATCCCATAGGCTTCAATGTTAAAAATATTCCCGTTTTAATTCAATATCTAATAAACCGTTCATTATAAAATTCTGCAGCAAAAAGTCTCTTTATTTATAGATTTTTTAGGATACTTTAAGCATTTTTCTTCAAATTATTTTTTAAAAGTCCTATTTTTTTTAAAATTTTTTTAAGTTTACTTATTTTTTCTGTAACAGCCCTCTTTATTATCATTCCCTGGACCTCATATGTAAATTTCAGACATTTTCGCTCAGTAGTTTCTTTGCAAACAGCGTTTCACTTTCAATCATTCATGCAAACTGTTTTCCTAATTTATTCACTCCCTCTTCTGCTGTGTCGAAGGCTGCGATCGGCTCCTGTTCGGATTTTTCTGTGGTTTTCAGCAGGTTAATCCAGATGTTTTTGCAGGTTTTCGGCGTGCATTCGGCAGGTTTTGCGGTTAGTTTTCGTCAGGTTTGCGGCAGCTTTTCCCTGCAATTCGGGGACCCTGTGGTGCTTGCTGAATACACCGCAGGGTCACCGAAATGGGATCGGCAAAACAAACCGAATTGAAGAGAATGAAAAGTCACTGAACGTGCGGTGACTTTTCGAATCTCTTTGAATTACCCTGACAGTGTCCATATGCTAAATAGTGAATACACCGTATTTTCGGCAAAATGCAATCGTTGGAATGCGGCGAAAAGGCAAAGCACCAAAATTGCATGCAATTTCGGTGCTTTGGGAATAGACTCTTAAGGGTTAATAGCTCTCGACACATTCTCCCTAATTCTGGCTGGAATTCAGCCCCAGAGTCTCAGTTTTGAGTAAAGACGCGCACACCACATGGAATCTGCATTTTGGAATAGTTTGAAAGCAACTGTTTTAGAGGAAATTATCACAATGGGTGTTAGCTTGACTCCTCCTATGTTTCTCGATAATCTGAACCAGAAGAGCTAGCACTCAGATATTACCACTCCAACTGGAATACGGGCTGTAAATCGCAGTACTGTTAGTTTTACCATCTTTAGACGTAACCCTGGGGCCTTCAGTCTCTCCACGCACAGTCTAAACCTTCTCTATAGATAATAAATAAATCCCACCGACAGAAAACAAGATTCCACATAATGCGTATTGATTGGTCAAAGCATTTTTACCTGGGGCAGAATGTGAGAAACAGCCCATGAAATGAGACTCTGCAGGGAACCGAGGAAGGGAAACAAAACATGAGGTTTGGGGAATTATCTCCACTTCCTCCAGAAATCTCACAGGATGCCAGACATTGTTTCGGAAAATTATTAGAAATGTTTGTGTTTTATTGAATGAGATACTTTGTATTTATATTACAGTAAAGCATTCTCAAACAAAATACATATAATCATACGTAGAGAATGTCTGATACAGAGAAAAAAGATAGATACAGATAAAAAATGACAAAGATACAGATAGATAGATACAGATTTAGATACAGATACAGATATAATAGATAGATACATATATACACTATATTGCCAAAAGTATTCGCTCACCTACCTTGACTCGCATATGAATTTAAGTGACATCCCATTCCTAATCCATAGGGTTCAATATGACGTCGCTCCACCCTTTGCAGCTATAACAGCTTCAACTCTTCTGGGAAGGCTGTCCACAAGGTTTATGGGAATTTTTGACCATTCTTCCAGAAGCGCATTTGTGAGGTCACACACTGATGTTGGACGAGAAGGTCTGGCTCTCAGTCTCCGCTCTAATTCATCCCAAAGCTGTTCTATCGGGTTGAGGTCAGGACTCTGTGCAGGCCAGTCAAGTTCATCCACACCAGACTCTGTCATCCATGTCTTTATGGACCTTGCTTTGTGCACTGGTGCACAGTCATGTTGGAAGAGGAAGGGGCCAGCTCCAAACTGTTCCCACAAAGGTGGGAGCATGGAATTGTCCAAAATGTCTTGGTATGCTGAAGCATTCAGAGTTCCTTTCACTATGGTGTGGGGTTGTCCTGAAAAACAACCCCACACCATAATCCCCCCTCCACCAAACTTTACACTTAGCACAATGCAGTTAGACAAGTACCGTTCTCCTGGTAACCGCCAAACCCAGATTCGTCCATCAGATTGCCAGATGGAGAAGCGTGAATCGTCACTCCAGAGAACGCGTCTCCACTGCTCTAGAGTCCAGTGGCGGTGTGCTTTACACCACTGCATCCAACGCTTTGCATTGCACTTGGTGATGTATGGATTGAATGCAGCTTCTCAGCCATGGAAACCCATTCCATGAAGCTCTCTGCCCACTGTTCTTGAGCTAATCTGAAGGCCACATGAAGTTTGGAGGTCTGTAGCGAGTGACTCTGCAGAAAGTTTGCGACCTCTTCACACTATGCGCCTCAGCATCCACTGACCCCGCTCCGTCAGTTTACGTGGCCTACCACTTCGTGGCTGAGTTGCTGTCGTTCCCAAACACTTCCACGTTCTTATAATACAGCTGACAGGTGACTGTGGAATATTTAGGAGCAAGGAAATTTCACGGCTGGATTTGTTGCACAGGTGGCATCCTATCACAGCTCCACGCTGGAATTCACTGAGCTCCTGAGAGCGACCCATTCTTTCACAAATGTTTGTAAAAACAGTCTGCATGCCTAGGTGCTTGATTTTATACACCTGTGGCCATGGGAGTGATTGGAACACCTGATTCTGATTATTTGGATGGGTGAGCCAATACTTTTGCAATATAGTGTAGATACAGATATAGATAGATAGATAAAGATAAACAGATACATATTGATACAGATAGACAGAGATAGATATAGATACAGATAGATAGAGACAGATAGATATCTATAGATAGATACAGATAGGTACAGATAAAGATAGATATAGATAGATAGATAGATACAGAGAGGTACAGATAGATAGATAGATATAGATACAGATAGATACAGATAGATAGATACAGATAGATAGATACAGATAGATAGATACAGATAGATACAGATAGATAGATACAGATAGATAGATACAGATAGATACAGATAGATATAGATAGATAGATACAGATAGATACAGATAGATAGATACAGATAGATATAGATAGATAGATAGATACAGATAGATACAGATAGATACAGAGAAATAGATACAGAGAGATATAGATAGATACAGAGAAATAGATACAGAGAGATAGATAGATATAGATAGATACAGAGAAATAGATACAGAGATAGATACACAGAGAGGAGGATGGATAGGTAGAGAGATTCGAGCAATATTTTAAAGTCATTATATTTATTTTTAAAGTAACGTCATTTTATTACTTAGCTTTATTATAAATTAGAAATAAATATTTATAGATTTTGACTCGTTATGAAGTAACATTAGTAAACCTAAAAAATAAAGGATAAAACTGCAGCTACATCTGTTTTCAGTCACGTATCATTTTATATGTATATATTTTATATGAAGATATATGGTTTTAAAATAAAGTCAGATGCGCCTCCCTATCCGTTTTAAACGTTAGTAATAATAAATTCAGTATATGTTCCGTGTGGGAATACAGATATAACACGCATCACGCCACTTCCATAATCCTGTGTGGATTCTCTGCAAAGCTCACTTCTGCCTTATTACATTCGTTTTGATCTCTGCGATTGTTAAGGTGCTTTCTTTTTTTTTTTCCTTAGAAGAATATTTCTATTTTCTTCAAGCGCTGTATTAATCCGGGGCCAAGTGCTGTGCTGCGAGCATCGAGGGCCTCACACTGCGCACATCATTACTCTTATTGCACTGAATTCCGAAAAATGGGTTTCATGTCCATGTAAGATTCTTTCATGTGTTTTATTTTATTAGGTGCATTATATTTATTATATTGAGGTATTTTCCTGCAATCACTGTAATAACCTTTGAAGTTTATAGCAAAAAAAAATTGAATTTTATTTTTTATAATCAAAGGGGTAAATGAGTCATTAATTACAGTCATTACATCCTTTATCAATATTTTAGATTTTTTTTTTTACTCTCTCCAGATTTTTACTCTCTCCAGCATTTCAGCTGAACATACATTTTATAATTATTAATTTGGAAACAATTCTTTGTTTGCGCTGACATTCTTAATACACAGAGGGTTATTCAGAGAGCACCGACATGTCAGTGACATTACGGTGCTCTCTCATTCCCTACACTTCTCTGGACTACGGGGAATCAAATTTCTCCACCCTGCGTTGTATTTAGCATTCACTGCAGGGTTCCACAAATTGCAAGGAATCGGCCGCCGAATGCTGCCGCAAACCTGCCGGCTACCGCCGCAAACCTGTAGCAGCTGTTGCCAACCCACCGAATATCCACCGCAAACCCGCCGGAGGGCTGGCAAACGCAGCCGACGAGTTGCCGAGCACAGCGCCTACAGGAGAAAACCGACAAGCCGCCGGAGGGGTTAAAAAAAAATTACGATTGAAAGTGTCGACAGTGAAACGCTGTTTGCAAAAAAACTACTGAACGAAAATGCCTGGAATTTACATATAAGATGAATGATAATAAAAATGTCTGTTACAGAAAAAGGAAAAAAACGCTTTTAAAAAAAGAACGGAAAAAAAACTTTGCCGACAAAATTCCAAAAAATGCCTAAAAGATCCTAAAAAATTAATAAATAAAGTAACTTTTTGCTTCAGATTAAAATAATAAACGGTTTATTAGATATTGGATAAAAAAGGGAATATTTTTAACATTGAAACCTATGGGATTCGCCTGATTAAAGCTGCCGAATGAAACCACTGAACATCACTGACATTTCTCTGCTGTTCGGTGTCTGGGAATAGATTAACCATTGCTTGTCTATGGGGGATTTCACTGCCGTCGAACAGGCACTGTATTTGATGCCTCCTTTCTGAATAGCCGAATGGCCCCGAAATGTCACCGTACGGGGGAATTCCCTGTTCAGCGATATTTCGGGGTCAGATGGGCTCTTTCTGAATAACCCTGTGTATTTTGCTGAAAACCACCGATTGTGCCATATTTGCCTCTGCAAATTCAATCGCACTGAAAAAGAAACTGTTAATAGGAGCTTAAATAAATAAAAAGTATTAAAATCGTGTTTAAATAATAGGAACGGCCCTTTAAAAAATAAGAAAAAGATCTGCAAATTTTTTAAAAAAATCTGTTAAAAAATACATAAAACTGATTTAGTAAAATTAAAAAGATAAGAATGATTCTTGTAATAAAATAAAAAATGTTTTTTTAATTTTTTATTTTTTACTTTGAAACCTACGGGATCCGCCTGTATAAACCTGTCGAATTGAACCACCGGAAATCCAGGTATTTTGGCGTTCTGTGAATAGCATAAATGATAGTCTCCTATGGGACAATTTCTGTACCGCCGAATTGTGGTGAAATGCACAATATTTCGCTGTCAATTCGCCTGCATTTGGTAAATTGACAGCTTTATAAATAGACAAATTGACCTGAAATTGCACTGAATGGTAAAATTCACCGACCGGTGCCATTTGGGGCCGTTATGGAGGTTAGTAAATAAGTCCCTATAATGTTTTAGGGAAGATCGGAAGATCCCGTGGAATTCCTAATGACCGTTAGTCTCTGTGAGGACTCGCTCGATACAGTAACCTGTTTGTATTGCTGAGGAGTAAGTCTATATATTTACAGTAATTACACCATAAGCTCATAATAAACCATTGTTTGTTCATTCGAGCAATCACTACACTTCTGTAATTTCGACAACATTAGTTCGTTCTTTCCCCTAATGTGTCACAAGTCGGTTAATAAACATTTATTCACTTCTACAGCTTATTACAAATCATTAACGGAACCAATCAACATTACATAAATTACATTTTTCATCCATGTCCTCTCTGTGTATTATGTGTAACTCAGACATATCAGTGAATCCCAGACTCCCTGTATTGTGTCCTCTCTGTGTATTATGTGTAACACTGACATATCAGTAAATCCCAGACTCCCTGTATTGTGTCCTCTCTGTGTATTATGTGTAACGCAAACATATCAGTGAGTCCCAGACTCCCTGTATTGTGTCCTCTCTCTGTATAATGCGTAACACTGACATATCATTGAATCTTAGACTCCCTGTATTGTGTCCTCTCTGTGTATTATGTGTAACACAGACATATCAGTGAATCCCAGACTCCCTGTATTGTGTACTCGCTGTGTATTATGTGTAACACTGACATATCATTGAATCTTAGACTCCCTGTATTGTGTACTCTCTGTGTATTATGTGTAAGACTGACATATCATTGAATCTTAGACTCCCTGTATTGTGTCCTCTCTGTGTATTATGTGTAACACAGACATATCAGTGAATCCCAGACTCCCTGTATTGTGTACTCTCTGTGTATTATGTGTAACACTGACATATCATTGAATCTTAGACTCCCTGTATTGTGTTCTCTCTGTGTATTATGTGTAACACAGACATATCAGTGAATCCCAGACTCCCTGTATTGTGTCCTCTCTGTATTATGTGTAACACAGACATATCAGTGAATCCCAGACTCCCTGTATTGTGTCCTCTCTGTGTATAATGTGTAACACTGACATATCAGTGAACCCCAGACTCCCTGTATTGTGTCCTCTCTGTGTATTATGTGTAACACTGACATATCATTGGATCTTAGACTCCCTGTATTGTGTCCTCTCTGTGTATAATGTGTAACACTGACATATCATTGAATCCCAGACTCCCTGCGTTGTGTCCTCTCTGTGTATAATGTGTAACACTGACATATCATTGAATCACAGACTCCCTGTATTGTGTCCTCTCTGTGTATAATGTGTAACACTGACATATCATTGAATCCCAGACTCCCTGTATTGTGTCCTCTCTGTGTATAATGTGTAACACTGACAAATCATTGAATCACAGACTCCCTGTATTGTGTCCTCTCTGTGTATTATGTGAATCCCAGACTCCCTGTATAGTGTCCTCTCTGTTTATAATGTGTAACACTGACATATCATTGAATCCCAGACTCCCTGCGTTGTGTCCTCTCTGTGTATAATGTGTAACTCTGACATATCATTGAATCACAGACTCCCTGTATTGTGTCCTCTCTGTGTATAATGTGTAACACTGACATATCATTGAATCCCAGACTCCCTGCGTTGTGCCCTCTCTGTGTATTATGAGTAACACAGACATATCAGTGAATCCCAGACTCCCTGTATTGTGCCCTCTCTGTGTATTATGTGTAACACAGACATGTCAGTGAATCCCAGACTCCGTGTATTGTGTCCTCTCTGTGTATTATGTGTAACACAGACATGTCAGTGAATCCCAGACTCCGTGTATTGTGCCCTCTCTGTGTATTATGTGTATTTTCGACATATTAGTGAATCCCAGACTCCCTGTATTATGTCCTCTCTGTGTATTATGTGTATTGCCGACATATTAGTGAATCCCAGACTCCCTGTATTATGTCCTCTCTGTGTATTATGTGTATTGCCGACATATTAGTGAATCCCAGACTCCCTGTATTATGTCCTCTCTGTGTATTATGTGTATTGCCGACATATTAGTGAATCCCAGACTCCCTGTATTATGTCCTCTCTGTGTATTATGTGTATTGCCGACATATTAATGAATCCCAGACTCCCTGTATTGTGTCCTCTCTGTGTATTATGTGAATCCCAGACTCCCTGTATTGTGTCCTCTCTGTGTATTATGTGAATCCCAGACTCCCTGTATTGTGTCCTCTCTGTGTATTATGTGTAGCGCTTCCGTATTATGATAGAAAGTAGCCAGTCACAGAGGAGGTAACTGGCAGATGGAGCCATTCCGGCATTTCCGTCTCTCCCCATTGACGTTCTATTCATACTTTATGGTTTTGTTCTTTTTTTATATAGTTTTCCTGTTATATTGTATTAGAGGATGATTTCTAAGAGCTCAACGAAGTTATTCTTTCGGTTCATCTTCATTTGATTTTTTGGAAAGCTTTCTAAGAATCTCTTGGAGTTCCGGCAGCGCCTGGGGCTGATGAAGACGGCGTTTCCCCTGGGTTATTACGCGGCCCCTGTATCCGTCATTGCTGCATCCTATGAATAAACCCAGTCCCGGTATTGAAAAATGTAAAGTTAATGTAACAGTCGCCCGGTTTATATCTATTAAACTGCCCCGGATTATTCACTGCCTTATCTGTATGACTAGAGGAAAGCTTATTCATGGGAGACTATTTACGAACTTCTGAAATTGCCACCGACTGACACCAAATGGTGAATTTCACCGTATCTGCATTTTCCGGGCAATCCGTCCATTCACTCAGCTGTGTATTCACCAAATACAGGCAAACTAACACAGAAATATCGTGCATTTCCCAGCAATTCAGCAGCACCAAATTGTCCCATGGAGAACTACCGTGTTGTCTACTCACAAAACGCTGAATTGCACTGAAAATACCTGATTCTTGGTGATTTCAGCTTGACAGGTTTAACCCCTTCACTACCAAGATCGCGATATCTCGGACTTCAAAGGCCCCATCCAGTGCCCGATATCGAGATATCTCGATTTGCTGATCTGCAGCTCAAAAGCAAAGGTGATTTGTTTGCTTTTGGGCTGCAGAAGGTGCCCCCAAAGTTTTAGCCCTGTGGGCATAATGCCCAAAGAGATTAAAACTGTAAAATCAGCTGCTGAATGCTGTGAAATATCGGGCTTTTAGCAGCTGACGCAGAGGGAAAAAAAATACAAGAATCAACCTGCTGCTCAAACCTCTGTAACTCAATTTGGCAGTAGATGTCGCCACCTACTGGCCAAATAGGTTATTTACAGTAATGACTATTTATTACTGTATAAATAATAAAAAATGATTTTACAAAAAAACACTGATTTCTGACAATGGTATTTTGGAAAATCACTTGGTAGTGAAGGGGTTAAACAGGTGAATCTCATATGCTTCAATGTAATAAATGAATATCTTTTTTTTTTTAAATGACCATTTAGTTTTTTAATTTTTTACAAAATAACTTTTTATTTTTTAAAAGACCTTTATGAATTTCTGTTTTTTTTTAAAAGCCTTTTTTCATTTTTAAAAATTTTTTCAAAAGATGTTTTTAGATGTATTATTACACATTTTTTATGTTTTAAAAGAACTTCTTTTATTATTTAGTCACATTTTAACTACATGTTTATCGATTGAAACTCCTAATAGGAGAATAGGAGACTTTTTTTTTCTTCTTTATTTCAGTGTACTTTGCAGAGGCAAATTCGGCGCAATTCGGCGGTTATTGGCGCAATTCGTTGTTTTCCGCCAATGTCCGATATCTGCGTTTAGAAAAAAAATTGGTCCTTTCGATAAATAGTGAATTTATCGAATTTTCAACTATATGGTATCACCGAAATGGGTCGAAATGCAAAGCACTGAATCTTTTTACAGAAAGACTTGTATTTTTACTTTAACCCTTTTGCTGCTGAGGCTTTTCCCGCCCCTGTGCTGAGGTCATTTTTACCGGTTTTGCTCATCATGTTTAAACGTGTTTTGAAGGCTTATTTTAGTATATGACCCAGACATATTATATATCGTTCTTTCCGTCAGACTCGGCAGATTCATAATATGTCATTATTTTATGTATACGTCATGACCTGTCTGTATATTATAACAAAAAATGCAATAAAATATGGTTTTTCAATAATTTACAATGTGTAAAGTGTTTTTTTTCACATTTTAACGCGTGAGCAATTGCGGTTATATTTTGTATGGGGTGCGCTTGTTAAAAAAATTAGAGATGGGGTCTCGTTACATTTTTTTTGGGAAAATTACACGATTTTTAACAAACGCACCGCATACAAAAATTGTTAGTGCAGCATCATTGTTCACATTATAATTGAAATGGGAACAATATTGCTGCATTAACAAACCAAAAAAAAGAAAAAAAACATTTTTTTTTTTTATAATCTTTTTTTTAAATATTTTTTAATTTTTTTTACTAACTTTTTTCACATTCGAGTTTGGTATCGTTGGAACGGCCATGCTCTGGCCGATCCAACAATACCAAACTTTAACCCCTAGCTGCCACGGATCGGGAGATAGGGGATTAATTGGAACCCCCTATCTCCACCATTGGTGGCAGCTAGGGGTTAACTCCAGGACTGGCGTCATCGTGCTATGCACGATGACGCCAGTCCTCAGGGGGAGTTCCCGGAGGCTTGGCCGACATCCAAGATGTCAGCCAGCTCCGGGAAAGGATCACGAACCGGCGCTTTTCAGTGCCGATTCGTGATCCGGCTCCCCAGGGGTTAATGCCAGGTACCATTTGGAAGGGCAGGCTGTGCCCTTCCAAATGGTGCCTGGGTTAACCCCCGCAACGCCGCCGATCGGGAGGGAGAGAGGTCTGAAGGACCTCCCTCCCTCCCTTTCAGGCGCCTCCTCCGCACATGCGGGGGGGCGTCTGAATTAGGTGTCATCGCGCCGCCGCGATGACACCTAATTAGCCCGGCGGCGGTTCCGGATGCTGGGCTGACATCGAGGATGTCAGCCCGCACCGGGGGGGCCAGCGATCGGCCGAAACCCGGCCGAACGCTGACCCCAAAGGCTGGACGCGTCAGCGCGTCCTCCGCACGCAATGTGACATGCGGTTGGACGCGCTGAGCGCGTCCACCGCAGCGAAAGGGTTAAACACTTAACAAGAGGAAATGCTAACAAGCTTAAACCTGTTTAGCTTAGAGAAACGGCACCTTAGAGGGGATCTGATAAATTATAACCTTATATATAAATATATACGGGCCATTATAAACCATTGTCTGGGAAACTGTTCATTTGGATCAACAGCAGTAAGTGATGTGTGAAAGGCTGAACCTGATGGACGCATGTCTTTTTTCAGCCTATGTAACTATGTAACTATGTCTAAAAAATAAATCTAAAATATATATTTTTTTTAAAAAAATTATTCTCTAGTTTTTAAAAAAAACCTTTTACAGAGAAAGGTGCCCACCACAGGAAGTGACTTGCACTGTAAAACTTAAAAAATATCTAAAATAAAACAAATATTTTTTTTTCAGTCTTTAACTTTTATTTTTTATTATTTTACAGAAAAAGGTGTCCACTTAAAAACAGTCTAAAAATAGTAAAAAAAAAATTGCTTTGCCTATTTGTAAATCCGGCTCTGCTTGATATGTTTAATCTAACTTTCGCATAAAATACTTTGCTGAAACTATTAATTTTATTTAATTTTAAGGTTTTCATTCCTCCGGTTTCAGTCAGCCCCTCCCCCGTTATGCAGGTCTAATAGAAAATGTAAAATCTGTTTGTAGGTCATTGTTAAAGCTCAGCATCTCATACCAAAGAGAAGGGGGAGTCACCAAACACCCCAAAGATCCTTACAATGTTACAGTGTTGCAGAGGGGCATATAGTGCATTGTGTAACTCAGGCACAGAGCAGATTGCTGGAGCCTCATTTCTCCTGCACTTGATATTTTGATAAAAATTTACACATAATCCCACTTTATCTATGGATTCTTGTAATAATGTAGCGAAAAACCTTCATGTTTATACAAACATCTGTACAATGGCTGCTCTGGGAGCTCAGTAAAGTCTTTGTAGCTTCATCCAGCGTGAAATCTCCGCAGATTGATAATATTCCCTCCTACACAAGTACCAGTGGGCATGTGCCTGGCATTAAGGGGATTATACACAAATCTGCGCTTCTAAGAATTCTGCAGCTCGTTACGATGTAGCTCCACGTTTCTTAATTGGCGACTTCACTCTTACCTGCTTTTTGATGTTGTATTTATCTAAATAATATATATATTTCCTTCCTTATGCTCTGATAAAGTGTCCACTGGGATAGTACTTATGATAGAGGGTAAAAAGAAATCTGCATTTTAATTAAAGGCACACTATCATTTACATAATATGTAACTAGATTCCTTGTGCATTATATAAAAAAACATATAAACACATGATAAAACACCTTATAAAACACATGATAAACACATTATAAACACTGTATAAAACACATGATAAAAACCTCTATAAACACCTTATAAAACGCATGATAAACACATTATAAACACTGTATATAACACATGATAAAAACATTATAAACACCTTATAAAACACATGACCATATGATAAAACACATGATAAACACATTATAAACACTGTATAAAACACATGATAAAAACCTCTATAAACACCTTATAAAAGACATGATAAACACATTATAAAATGCATTATAAACACTGTATATAACACATGATAAAAACATTATAAACACCTTATAAAACGCATGACCATATGATAAAACACATGATAAACACATTATAAACACCTTATAAAAACACATTATAAACACCTTATAAAACACATGATAAACGCCTTATAAAACACATGATAAAACACATTATAAACACCTTATAAAACGCATTAAAAATACACATTATAAAACACCTTATAAAAACATGATGAACACATTATAGAACACAATATAAAACACCCTATTAAACACATGATAAACACATTCAGGGTTATTCAAAGAGATCTGAATTGCTTGAGAGAGGTAACTGAACGCTGAAATTCAGCATTCGGTTACCTTTCCTGGCAATTCGGCTATTCAGAAAGCAGGCAATTCGCCAAATCTTGGCGAATTGCCTGCACATACGGTGCCTGTTCGAGGGCAGTGAAATCCCTATAGAGAAACAATGCTTCGTCTATTCAGAGAATGAAAACCAACAGTGAAAGGTTCCCGATTTGCCCTGCCATTCGATGGTTTAATTCGGCAGCTTTATTCAGGTGAATTCCATAGGCTTCAATGTTAAAAATATTCCCGTTTCAATTCAATCAGGGTTATTCAAAGAGAATCGAAAGTCATCGCGCGTTTGGTGACTTTTCGTTCTCTTCAATTCGTGTTCGTTTTGCCGATCCCATTTCGGCGACCCTGCGGTGTATTCAGCAAACAGCACAGGGTCCCCGAATTGCAGGGAAAGGTCACCGCGAACCCGCCGAAAACTCAACGCAAAACCCGGCGAATGCACGCCGAAAACCCGCAAAAACATCTGGATTAACCCACCAAAAACGCCAGAAAAACCCGAGCAGGAGCCGATCACACACAGCGAAGCCGCCGGAAAAAGCCGACACCGCAGACGAATGGAGTGAATAAATTAGGAAACAGTTTGTTTGAAAAGTGAAACAATGTTTGCAAAGAAACTATTGAGCAAAAATGTCTGAAATTTACATATAAAATCCAAGGAATGATAATAAAAAGGGCTGTTACAGAAAAAAGAAGTAAAGTAAAAAAATTAAAAAATCGGACTTTTAAAAAATAAAAAAAATCCAGAAAAATGCTTAAAATATCCTAAAAAATCTATAAATAAAGAGACTTTTTGCTGCAGAATTTTATAATGAACGGTTTATTAGATATTGAATTAAAACGGGAATATTTTTAACATTGAAGCCTATGGGATTCGCCTGAATAAACCTGCCGAATGAAACCACCGAACAGCAGGGCATTAGGGGAACCTTTCACTGCTGGTTTGTGTTCTCTGAATAGCCGAAGCAGTGCTTTTTCATGGGGATTTCACTGCCCTCGAACAGGCACCGAACAGGCACCGTATGTGCAGGCAATTCGCCAGGATTTGGCGTATTGACTGCTCTCTGGATAACCGAATGGCCAAGCCATTCGGATCTCTTTGGATAACCCTGAATATCTAGTAAACCGTTGATTATAATATTCTGCAGTAAAAAGTCTCTTTATTTGTAGATTTTTTAGGAGCTTTTAGCCATTTTTCGGTATTTTTCCGGCAGCTGCACTGCATGTGATCGGCTCCTGCTCGGGTTTTTCTGGTGTTTTCAGCGGGTTAATCCAGATGTTTTTGCGGGTTTCGGTGAGCGTTCGCCCTCGCTTTGCGGTGAGTGTTCGTCGGGTTTGCGGCAGCTTTTCCCTGCATTACGGCGGCCCTGTGGTGCTTGCTGAATACACCGCAGGGTCGCCGAAATGGGATCACCAAATCGTACCGAATTCAAGAGAAAGAAAAGTCAATGAACGTGCGGTGACTTTTCGATTCTCTTTGAATAACCCTGCTTATAAACATCTTATAAAACACATTATAAACATCTTATAAAACACATGATGCAACGCATTACATTTTTATTGGTTTAAGCTCCTATTAGAATAGGAAACTTCTTTTTTTCAGTTCGTTTGGATTCGGTGGAATAAAATAAATCTTAAGATAAAAAATTATACAACAGAAATCACTTAGTAGTGAAAGGGTTAAAAACCAAACCCATATATATATATATCTTTAGTAGGATGAAAACATAGCCGGAACGACATTCGACTTGGATGCGACGCGGACAAGAATACCTCTCTGCTATAAATAAGAATGACATTATTGCCCTTTTTTCCTTTTGTACTCGTCCAGTTTTCACAATGCATTGAACGCCAAAACCCTTCCTTTTTTTCCATTTCTAAAGGTATCTTGGTCATGGCCTGACTCTTAAAACCATTATTATATCCTGTGTCTTTTATATTTATCAGGGCTTGAATGTTCTTCAGCCACGGTCACGAAATCTCTGAGTAATATTTCTCAATGTGAATCTAATAAACCGTATCGATTTTTTATTGTATAAATTGTTATGTTAACAATGTGATTAAAAGCTCATTAAATGCTCACATTAACAGGAACTTAAATTAAGGTGTTTTAAAGGGCCGGTACCACCAAAAAAAGCAATGTCCTTATTTTGTTTATTTTATGTTGCTGATATCTTACCTGTGTTTGTTTTTATCTTGTATGTTTAGAAAATATTTCCCTCTATATGTGTCACTGGGCGCATCCATTGTGTGATATTTTCCTCTACATGTGTCACTGGGTGCATCCATTGTGTGATATTTTCCTCTATATGTGTCACTGGGCGCATCCATTGTGTGATATTTCCCTCTATATGTGTCACTGGGTGCATCCATTGTGTGATATTTTCCTCTATATGTGTCACTGGGCGCATCCATTGTGTGATATTTTCCTCTATATGTGTCACTGGGCGCATCCATTGTGTGATATTTCCCTCTATATGTGTCACTGGGCGCATCCATTGTGTGATATTTTCCTCTATATGTGTCACTGGGCGCATCCATTGTGTGATATTTTCCTCTATATGTGTCACTGGGCGCATCCATTGTGTGATATTTTCCTCTATATGTGTCACTGGGTGCATCCATTGTGTGATATTTTCCTCTATATGTGTCACTGGTTGCATCCATTGTGTGATATTTTCCTCTATATGTGTCACTGGGCGCATCCATTGTGTGATATTTTCCTCTATATGTGTCACTGAGCGCCTCCATTGTGTGATATTTTCCTCTATATGTGGCACTGGGCGCATCCATTGTGTGATATTTTCCTCTATAAGGTGTCACTTGATGCATCCATTGTGTGATATTTTCCTCTATATGTGTCACTGGGCGCATCCATTGTGTGATATTTTCCTCTATATGTGTCACTGAGCGCCTCCATTGTGTGATATTTTCCTCTATATGTGGCACTGGGCGCATCCATTGTGTGATATTTTCCTCTATAAGGTGTCACTTGATGCATCCATTGTGTGATATTTTCCTCTATATGTGTCACTGGGCGCATCCATTGTGTGATATTTTCCTCTATATGTGTCACTGGGTGCATCCATTGTGTGATATTTTCCTCTATATGTGTCAATGGGTGCATCCATTGTGTGATATTTTCCTCTATATGTGACACTGGGTGCATCCATTGTGTGATATTTTCCTCTATATGTGACACTGGGTGCATCCATTGTGTGATATTTTCCTCTATATGTGTCACTGGGTGCATCCATTGTGTTGATATTTTCCTCTATATGTGTCACTGGGTGCATCCATTGTGTGATATTTTCCTCTATATGTGTCACTGGGTGCATCCATTGTGTGATATTTTCCTCTATATGTGTCACTGGGTGCATCCACTGTGTGATATTTTCCTCTATATGTGTCACTGGGTGCATCCATTGTTTGATATTTTCCTCTATATGTGTCACTGGGTGCATCCATTGTGTGATATTTCCCTCTATATGTGTCACTGGGTGCATCCATTGTGTGATATTTTCCTCTATACGTGTCACTGGGTGCATCCACTGTGTGATATTTTCCTCTATATGTGTCACTGGGTGCATCCATTGTGGGATATTTTCCTCTATATGTGTCACTGGGTGCATCCATTGTGTGATATTTTCCTCTATACGTGTCACTGGGTGCATCCACTGTGTGATATTTTCCTCTATATGTGTCACTGGGTGCATCCATTGTGTGATATTTTCCTCTATATGTGTCAATGGGTGCATCCATTGTTTGATATTTTCCTCTATATGTGTCACTGGGTGCATCCATTGTGTGATATTTTCCTCTATATATGTGTCACTGGGTGCATCCATTGTGTGATATTTTCCTCTATACGTGTCACTGGGTGCATCCACTGTGTGATATTTTCCTCTATATGTGTCACTGGGTGCATCCATTGTGTGATATTTTCCTCTATATGTGTCACTGGGTGCATCCATTGTGTGATATTTTCCTCTATACGTGTCACTGGTGGCATCCACTGTGTGATATTTTCCTCTATATGTGTCACTGGGTGCATCCATTGTGTGATATTTTCCTCTATATATGTGTCACTGGGCGCATCCATTGTGTGATATTTTCCTCTATATGTGTCACTGGGCGCATCCATTGTGTGATATTTTCCTCTATATGTGTCACTGGGTGCATCCATTGTGTGATATGTTCCTCTATATGTGACACTGGGTGCATCCATTGTGTGATATTTTCCTCTATATGTGTCACTGAGTGCATCCATTGTGTGATATGTTCCTCTATATGTGTCACTGGGTGCATCCATTGTGTGATATTTTCCTCTATATGTGTCACTGGGTGCATCCATTGTGTGATATTTTCCTCTATATGTGTCACTGGGTGCATCCATTGTGTGATATTTTCCTCTATATGTGTCACTGGGTGCATCCATTGTGTGATATTTTCCTCTATATGTGTCACTGGGTGCATCCATTGTGTGATATCTTCCTCTATATGTGTCACTGGGTGCATCCATTGTGTGATATTTTCCTCTATATGTGTCACTGGGTGCATCCATTGTGTGATATTTTCCTCTATATGTGTCACTGGGTGCATCCACTGTGTGATATTTTCCTCTATATGTGTCACTGGGTGCATCCATTGTGTGATATGTTCCTCTATATGTGTCACTGGGTGCATCCATTGTGTGATATTTTCCTCTATATGTGTCACTGGGTGCATCCATTGTGTGATATTTTCCTCTATATGTGTCACTGGGTGCATCCACTGTGTGATATTTTCCTCTATATGTGTCACTGGGTGCATCCATTGTTTGATATTTTCCTCTATATGTGTCACTGGGTGCATCCATTGTGTGATATTCCTCTATATGTGTCACTGGGTGCATCCATTGTGTGATATTTTCCTCTATACGTGTCACTGGGTGCATCCACTGTGTGATATTTTCCTCTATATGTGTCACTGGGTGCATCCATTGTGTGATTTTTCCTCTATATGTGTCACTGGGTGCATCCATTGTGTGATATTTTCCTCTATACGTGTCACTGGGTGCATCCACTGTGTGATATTTTCCTCTATATGTGTCACTGGGTGCATCCATTGTGTGATATTTTCCTCTATATGTGTCAATGGGTGCATCCATTGTTTGATATTTTCCTCTATATGTGTCACTGGGTGCATCCATTGTGTGATATTTCCCTCTATATGTGTCACTGGGTGCATCCATTGTGTGATATTTTCCTCTATACGTGTCACTGGGTGCATCCACTGTGTGATATTTTCCTCTATATGTGTCACTGGGTGCATCCATTGTGTGATATTTTCCTCTATATGTGTCACTGGGTGCATCCATTGTGTGATATTTTCCTCTATACGTGTCACTGGGTGCATCCACTGTGTGATATTTTCCTCTATATGTGTCACTGGGTGCATCCATTGTGTGATATTTTCCTCTATATGTGTCAATGGGTGCATCCATTGTTTGATATTTTCCTCTATATGTGTCACTGGGTGCATCCATTGTGTGATATTTCCCTCTATATGTGTCACTGGGTGCATCCATTGTGTGATATTTTCCTCTATACGTGTCACTGGGTGCATCCACTGTGTGATATTTTCCTCTATATGTGTCACTGGGTGCATCCATTGTGTGATATTTTCCTCTATATGTGTCACTGGGTGCATCCATTGTGTGATATTTTCCTCTATACGTGTCACTGGGTGCATCCACTGTGTGATATTTTCCTCTATATGTGTCACTGGGTGCATCCATTGTGTGATATTTTCCTCTATATGTGTCACTGGGCGCATCCATTGTGTGATATTTTCCTCTATATGTGTCACTGGGCGCATCCATTGTGTGATATTTCCTCTATATGTGTCACTGGGTGCATCCATTGTGTGATATGTTCCTCTATATGTGTCACTGGGTGCATCCATTGTGTGATATTTTCCTCTATATGTGACACTGGGTGCATCCATTGTGTGATATTTTCCTCTATATGTGTCACTGAGTGCATCCATTGTGTGATATGTTCCTCTATATGTGTCACTGGGTGCATCCATTGTGTGATATTTTCCTCTATATGTGTCACTGGGTGCATCCATTGTGTGATATTTTCCTCTATATGTGTCACTGGGTGCATCCACTGTGTGATATTTTCCTCTATATGTGTCACTGGGTGCATCCATTGTGTGATATTTTCCTCTATATGTGTCACTGGGTGCATCCATTGTGTGATATCTTCCTCTATATGTGTCACTGGGTGCATCCATTGTGTGATATTTTCCTCTATATGTGTCACTGGGTGCATCCATTGTGTGATATTTTCCTCTATATGTGTCACTGGGTGCATCCACTGTGTGATATTTTCCTCTATATGTGTCACTGGGTGCATCCATTGTGTGATATTTCCTCTATATGTGTCACTGGGTGCATCCATTGTGTGATATTTTCCTCTATATGTGTCACTGGGTGCATCCATTGTGTGATATTTTCCTCTATATGTGTCACTGGGTGCATCCACTGTGTGATATTTTCCTCTATATGTGTCACTGGGTGCATCCATTGTTTGATATTTTCCTCTATATGTGTCACTGGGTGCATCCATTGTGTGATATTTCCCTCTATATGTGTCACTGGGTGCATCCATTGTGTGATATTTTCCTCTATACGTGTCACTGGGTGCATCCACTGTGTGATATTTTCCTCTATATGTGTCACTGGGTGCATCCATTGTGTGATATTTTCCTCTATATGTGTCACTGGGTGCATCCATTGTGTGATATTTTCCTCTATACGTGTCACTGGGTGCATCCACTGTGTGATATTTTCCTCTATATGTGTCACTGGGTGCATCCATTGTGTGATATTTTCCTCTATATGTGTCAATGGGTGCATCCATTGTTTGATATTTTCCTCTATATGTGTCACTGGGTGCATCCATTGTGTGATATTTTCCTCTATATGTGTCACTGGGTGCATCCATTGTGTGATTTTTCCTCTATACGTGTCACTGGGTGCATCCATGTGTGATATTTTCCTCTATATGTGTCACTGGGTGCATCCATTGTGTGATATTTTCCTCTATATGTGTCACTGGGTGCATCCATTGTGTGATATTTTCCTCTATACGTGTCACTGGGTGCATCCACTGTGTGATATTTTCCTCTATATGTGTCACTGGGTGCATCCATTGTGTGATATTTTCCTCTATATGTGTCACTGGGCGCATCCATTGTGTGATATTTTCCTCTATATGTGTCACTGGGCGCATCCATTGTGTGATATTTTCCTCTATATGTGTCACTGGGTGCATCCATTGTGTGATATGTTCCTCTATATGTGTCACTGGGTGCATCCATTGTGTGATATTTTCCTCTATATGTGACACTGGGTGCATCCATTGTGTGATATTTTCCTCTATATGTGTCACTGGGTGCATCCATTGTGTGATATGTTCCTCTATATGTGTCACTGGGTGCATCCATTGTGTGATATTTTCCTCTATATGTGTCACTGGGTGCATCCATTGTGTGATATTTTCCTCTATATGTGTCACTGGTGCATCCACTGTGTGATATTTTCCTCTATATGTGTCACTGGGTGCATCCATTGTGTGATATTTTCCTCTATATGTGTCACTGGGTGCATCCATTGTGTGATATCTTCCTCTATATGTGTCACTGGGTGCATCCATTGTGTGATATTTTCCTCTATATGTGTCACTGGGTGCATCCATTGTGTGATATTTTCCTCTATATGTGTCACTGGGTGCATCCACTGTGTGATATTTTCCTCTATATGTGTCACTGGGTGCATCCATTGTGTGATATCTTCCTCTATATGTGTCACTGGGTGCATCCATTGTGTGATATTTTGTGTTGTAAACTGCCCCCCCCCACCCACAGTATCCAATGTCACATCCCATCCAGCTGCCATCTCTTATCTCGGGTATTCAGGATGCTCCTGATAAAGTGTGTGAGAAGATGAAACGCGTCAAGCCATATATCAGAACAATCCCTTTGTACCACGGATCTTCAGTGATGATCTATACACGGGTCTGAGGATTGGGTGATGTTTTGAGATATGCAATGCATTATTCATTGTTTATCCTGTTAGCATAATAATTGTGATATTTTACATTTATTCTGGCTGTCTGCATTGTCTATTTTCTTTCACTCCCTTTAAGGAAGATCTCTCCATGATGTATATAATGTGCCTTCAATCAAATATATGCTTGTGAGTGGCCATTTGGCAAACAGTCCTATATATTTTTTTTTTCGTTGGTATTACTATATTTTTTATTTGTTAACCTGTAGTATAGATACTCTCGATTTGGTCGCATATCGTATCTCTGCTAGCATAAACAACACATTAGACACCTTGCAGCCTTGTCTAAACATTCCCACCACGACCCCATTGCTGCTTCACTCCTGTTTTATCCTCTATCACAGCTGTAAAGTGAGACTTGTCATAAGATTTTGATATATGTTGCATCTTGGGAAAAATCAGGCAAATGGAAAAAGGAGATTAAAAAAAACCTAACTTTATTATTCCTTTTTTACATGTGATTACTTCAAACAAAGAAAAAAACAACAACATGTGTTTTATTGTGTGTTTTATAATGTGTTTTATAGTGTGTTTTATAGTGTGCTTTATAGTGTGTTTTATAGTGGGCTTTATAGAATGTTTTATAGTGTGCTTTATAGTGTGTTTTATAATGTGGTTTATAGTGTGCTTTATAGTGTGTTTTATAATGTGTTTTATAGTGTGATTTATAGTGTGCTTTATAGTGTGTTTTATAATGTGTTTTATGGTGTGCTTTATAGTGTGTTTTATAGTGTGTTTTATAATGTGTTTTATAGTGTGCTTTATAGAGTGCTTTATGGTGTGTTTTATAGTGTGCTTTATAGTGTGCTTTATAGTGTGTTTTATAGTGTGCTTTATAGTGTGCTTTATTGTGTGCTTTGATCATGAGTTTTATAATGTAAAATGTGTTGAGCTTTCTGTTACAGTGAGGATGGAGACTGCTTCTTGTAGCATGCATTGCACACTGCAAACTTACATTCAGCATATGAAACATAGAAAGGGCAGCCCTTTTCATGCATTGCACATGGCAAACTTACACTCACTGTATGAATTATATATTATCCAGACGCATTTCAGCCCAGCGAGGCAGCGATTCAGATTACTGGATGGATCAGTTATTCTGTGTCGCTGGTGTTTTGCCCAATATCAGTTGTGTCGCTCGAGTCTAATCACTTTAAATCGTTCTCTTAGATGCTGTGTTGTCACTCTGAGATGACAAATGATTGTCCTCGGAAAATTCTACCTCCCGCCTGGTCTTTTTGTATTAGACCTATATCATTATTTCCCCCCCCCCCCGTCTCTGTGTGTGTCAACAAAACATTAGCAAATTTTCGGCAGATAAATTAAATAAAGGCAGAGACAGCCTTAGATGTTTCCTCCCAGATATTCCCAGACGCGCAGAATGTAGAAGGCAAAACATTTCCCTTTTTTTCCTGTGATCGTGACTGTGAGGCTCATCGACAAAACCCGGGATCCATTAAAGACCCAGCGCCCTGCTATGCGAGAGAAGAGAGAGAGGTGTTTCGTTGAATTCTGAAAGTATCTCTGAGCCGGAGACTCAGAAAACAAACCGGAGAAGTTATCATAAACAAAACATTGTATCAGGCGAAACCTGCATTGATGTGCATCAAGTGGAATGTTACATGTCATTCATTGCGGTGATGACGAGGAGATATACGTATATATCTGCAATGACAGAAGCATCAGCTCCTTTTCTGAAACATTTGCCCCATTCACAGTTTTTGTTTGTAAATGAACATATTCTGTGATACATCTTAACTCTTTTTCTATTTACTCTCTATATTACCCCAACTTGTCTCTCCCCTCTAATTACTAAGAGAAAAACGAGGCTTTTAGGCTGCATCGAAAAATGATGAGTTTTAATAAGTCGCATCTTTGAAAGAAGATGCTCCATTTCAGACGTGGCCGAGTGTTAATGCTCCAATATCAGCCACTGGAGGATTGTAAAGTGTTTTTATAATAGTTAGGGTAAGAAATTAGGATTATAAATTAGGGTTCGGGTTAGAAACCAGGGTTGGCTACATCCAAAAGAAGGGGCGGTATCTGTTACCTAAAAACGAACCAAAAATGAAAGAGAATGTTATGGTTAGAGTTAACACTAAAACAAACACAAATAGTAACTTAACCCTAACCCTAAAACAACAATCAAAATAGTAATTTAACCCTAATATCTAATTCTAACCCCAATTTCTAAACATTATATTAGCTAACACTAACCCTAATTTTCAGCGTAATATCTAACTCTAGTCCTCACTTCTAACTTCTAACCCTAATATATAACAATAATATTTAACCCTAACCCTAACATTTAACACTAATATCTAACCCTAACTCTAATATCTAACCCCTAACCCTAATATAGAACACTAATATCTAACCCTAACCCTAATATCTAACCCTAACCTTAATATATAAGACTAATATCTCACCCTAATATCTAACCCTAACTCTAATATCCAACCCTAACCCTAATATATAACACTAATATCTAACCCTAACCCTAATATCTAACCCTAACTCTAATATCAACCCTAACCCTAATATATAACACTAATATCTAACCCCTAACCCTAACCCTAATATAGAACAGTAATATCTAACCCTAGCCCTAATATCTAACCCTATCCCTAATATATAACACTATTATCTAGCCCCTAACCCTAATATCTAACCCTAACTCTAATATCTAACCCCTAACCCTAATATATAACACTAATATCTTACCCTAATATATAACACTAATATCTAACCCCTAACCATAATATCTAACCATAACCCTAATATATAACACTAATATCTAACCCTAACTTCTAACACTAATATCTAACCCCAACCCTAATATATAACACTAATATCTAACCCTAACCTTAGTTTTTGCCCTAATATCTAACCCTAACTTCTAACAATGATATTTAACTGTAACCTTAGTTTTTTCCCCTAATATCTAAACCAAACTGTAATATCTAACCCATGATTCTAAAACTAATATCTAACCCTAACCCTAGTTTTTGCCCTAATATTAAACCCTAACTTCTAAAAATTATATATTGACCCTAACCTTAGTTTTTACCGTAATATCTAACTCTATCCCTAACTTCTAACATAATATCTGACCCTAACCCTAGTTTTTGTATTAATATCTAACCCTAGCCCTAAATTCTAACAATGATATATAACCCTAACCTTAGTTTTTACTCTAATATCTACCCCTAACTTCTAAAACTAATATCTAACCCTAACCCTAGTTTTTGTACTAATATCTAACCCTAGCCCTAAATTCTAACAATGATATATAACCCTAACATTAGTTTTTACTCTAATATCTTCCCCTAACTTCTAAAACTAATATCTAACCCTAACCCTAGTTTTTGACCTAATATCTAACCCTAACGTCTAAAAATGATATATCTAACTCTATCCTTAGTTTTTACCCTATATAATATCTATCCCTAACCCTAACATATCATTGTAACATGCATCACATCCTCGATATGTGTTACTGGGTGCATCCATTGTCTGATATTTTCTGCTATATGTATCACTGGGTGCATCCATTGTGTGATATTTTCCTCTATATGTATCACTGGGTGCATCCATTGTGTGATATTTTCCTCTATATGTGTCACTGGGTGCATCCATTGTGTGATATTTTCCTCTATATGTGTCACTTGGTGCATTCATTGTGTGATATTTTCCTCTATATGTGTCACTGGGTGCATCCATTGTGTGATATTTTCTGCTGTATCTTTCCATCACTTGCTCCTCACTGTGTGGCTTTGGCCATAGAATGGAGTGAAAGGGTCAGAAGGCCAGAAAATTGACTCATAGGATAGCACTGTGTGAAATGTATGCAAAGGACATCTCCAAGGGGTAAAAAAAAAAAGTTTTGGAAGCCCACTGTCAGATCTCAATCAGCTGCCATCTCTTATATCTGGTAGCCTAGAAAACACAATATATCCCTTGCAGCCTTGTCTAAACATTTCCTCCCTCGTCTTATTGCCTCTTCACTGCTGCTTTATCCTATATCACAACTGCAAAGTGAGACTTGCCATAAGATTTTGGTAAATGTTGCATCGCGGGGAAAATTCTGCAAATGGAAACAAGAGATAAAAATCTAACATTATTTTCCTTTTTACATGTGATTACATCAAACAAAGAAAAAATAAACAGCAGCAACATGTGTTTTATAAGGTGGTTTATAATGTGTTTCATTATGGGTTTTATAATGTGTTTTATAATGTGTTTAGTATGGTTTTATCATGTGGTTATAATGTGCTTTTTAAAATGCACAAGTAATCTAGTTACAGTTTATGTTAGCAGTGGTGCGCCTTTAAATACCATGTGCACATTGTGTTACCCAACAGCTAGCTAGCCAATGAACAGCTTCATTTAAATACCCATTAAGCTGCCCCACCCCACTTTAATGACACTTTCATCCCTTGTTACATATGATAACTGCAATATGGCAGAAGAGAGCCCCTTGTGGGCGGTTCTCCTGCTCCCTGCAGCCCTCAGATTGGCTACTGATGCACTGACTGTGGGGTGAGTGTCAGTAAAAAGGACCAATGATGCAACTCTTGCAAAACTAAGTTCTGTTCTTTTTCACAGAGTTACTTTCCTTTAATTCATGTGACGTTAAAGCCCTGCGAGAAATCAGCTCTGCTTTACGTTACACAGAAATGTTACTAACTACACCAACGCGCAGAGATTTATGACGCCGGATAAACCCGCTGATATAAATATTTAAACATGCAAATTATCAAGAGATCATAACGATATTACAAGTTTGTTTTGCAGGAACTTAATTGTTTATAAATCACATAAGAGACGATTAGACGGGGTTCAATAACAGTCCAGACGATGGACCCAATATAAACCTGACTTGATTACCTCAATAAATCAGGCGGAAAGTGTATAATTATAACATTATGAATCTCACAGAGGGGCTAACTGTCAGCGAAACGCTTTGATGAACAAGTGAGACCCTCTTCTTGCTGTAGAATGTGTTGTTATGCCATGTGAGCGCTTTCTCGGCTGACTCAGATCGGATTAGAGCTAATCCATTTACGGGAGATTCTCTAATAAGAAAGATAAAAAATAAAAAAACAATAACTTCATAATAAACCCCAAAATCAAGCATTACCTTCAGAAACCAAAATCTACAACTATATGAGCAAGTGAGCTTAGCTCAGAATAATGTGAGTCTGCAAAAGAGCAGCATTAATAACCACTACTATATTCAGGGTCTGTGGGTGTCTTTTAGGGCCCCCCTTTTATATAGGGTGTGTGGGTGTCTTTTTAGGGCATCTTCCATATATTCAGGGTGTGCGGGTGTGTTTTTAGGGGTTCCTCCATATATTCAGGGTGTGCGGGTGTGTTTTTAGGGGTTCCTCCATATATTCAGGGTGAGTGGGTGTGTTTTTAGCACTTCCTCCATATATTCAGGGTGTGCGGGTGTGTTTTTAGGAGCTCCTCCATATATTCAGGGTGAGCGGGTGTGTTTTTAGGGGTTCCTCCATATATTCAGGGTGTGCGGGTGTGGTTTTAGGGGCTCCTCCATATATTCAGAGTGTGCGGGTGTATTTTTAGGGGCTCCTCCATATATTCAGGGTGTGTGGGTGTATTTTTAGGGGCTCCTCCATATATTCAGGGTGTGCGGGTGTCTTTTTAGGGTTTCTCTATATATTCAGGGTGTGAGGGTGTCTTTTTAGGGGCTCCTTCATATATTCAGGGTGAGCGGGTGTCTTTTTAGGGGCTTCTCCATATATTCAGGGTGTGCGGGTGTGTTTAGGGGATCCTCCATATATTCAGGGTGTGTGGGTGTCTTTTTAGGGGCTCCTCCATATATTCCGGGTGTGCGGGTGTCTTTTTAGGGTTTCTCTATATATTCAGGGTGTGAGGGTGTCTTTTTAGGGGCTCCTTCATATATTCAGGGTGAGCGGGTGTCTTTTTAGGGGCTTCTCCATATATTCAGGGTGTGCGGGTGTCTTTTTAGGGGCTCCTCCATATATTCCGGGTGTGCGGGTGTATTTTTAGGGGTTCCTCCATATATTCAGGGTGTGCGGTCTGTTTTTAGGGGTTCCTCCATATATTCAGGGTGTGCGGGTGTGTTTTTAGGGGCTCCTCCATATATTCAGGGTGTGCGGTTGTGTTTTTTAGGGGTCCTCCATATATTAAGGGTGTCGGGTGTGGTTTTAGGGGTCCCTCTTTACTATATATAGTGAGGGATGCCCTGTCGATTGGGCAGTGGTAGTTTTGCATCATTGAATATGTGGTGCAATGCAGGCGATTGTCAATAAACTGGAATCAATGTGTTTAGAAGAAGAAAGTGAGGTGGAGGTTGCTCTGCCAGTCGCCGCTGAGTCTTCCATCAGTGTCAATTTAAATCTGAACAGAAGGTCAGGGAAGCTCGGCGAGCGCTGGATTATTCATATCATGGGCTGCTGGGCAGGATTTCATTTATATCGTATTATATGTATATATATATATATATTAAAGCATTGTGCTCTTTGAACGTGAACTGGCCCAGAAGCTGAGATAGTCACCGCTTCCCTTTATATCAGGAGACCGCGGCACTTTCATTAGGATTTAGCAGGATGGGTCTCACTTGGCCGGACGCCTTCCTTCATCCGACACGGTCATTTCTATTATATCCGCGTCACGGTGAGGGAGCAGCGCGGTTACATTCACGAGGTGTAAAATGAACTTTCAAATTGTGAAAACGTTTGGTGCAAAATTCACTCTTCACTTAGGCCCCTCCCCCCCACGACCCCCACGACCCCCCAGCCCTGAGATGTTTGTAATGTTTAGGAAACAGTTAATCAACAATGTATCAAGAATAAAGAGAAACCAGACTGATAGAAATCAGCAGGAAATGCAGCAAGTACCAGAAAATTCCTGCACAAATACCAAGAAAAATGCAACAAAGCATAAAACAATGGAGAAACGTGACACGAAAAATCCACAATGACACAAGAGCAAGACTGAAGCAGGACTGAACAATAATATTTTCCTGTATGTGGGTGTCTTTTTAGGGGTTCCTCCATATATTCAGGGTGTGTGGGTGTGTTTTTAGGGGTTCCTCCATATATTCAGGGTGTGCGTGTGTCTTTTTAGGGGTTCCTCCATATATTCAGGGTGTGTGGGTGTCTTTTTAGGGGCTCCTCCATATATTCAGGGTGTGGGGTGTCTTTTTAGGGGCCTCCATAATATTCAGGGTGTGTGTGTGTCTTTAGGGGTTCCTCCATATATTGGGTGTGCGGGTGTCTTTTTAGGGGCTCCTCCATATATTCAGGGTGTGTGGTGTCTTTTTAGGGGCTCCTCCATATATTCAGGGAGTGTGGGTGTCTTTTTAGGGGCTCCTCCATATATTCAGGGTGTGCGGGTGTCTTTTTAGGGGCTCCTCCATATATTCAGGGTGTGCGGTGTGTCTTTTTAGGCGCTCCTCCATATATTCAGGGTGTGCGGGTGTCTTTTAGGGGCTCCTCCATATATTCAGGGTGTGTGTGTCTTTAGGGGTCCTCCATATATTCAGGGTGTGCGGGTGTCTTTTTAGGGGCTCCTCCATATATTCAGGGTGTGCGGTGTCTTTTTAGGGGTTCCTCCATATATTCAGGGTGTGTGGGTGTCTTTTTAGGGGCTCCATATATTCAGGTTGTGTGTGTGTCTTTAGGGGTTCCTCCATATATTCAGGGTGTGCGGTGTCTTTTTAGGGGTCCTCCATATATATTCAGGGTGTGCGAAGTGTCTTTAGGGGCTTCTCCATATATTCAGGGTGTGCGTGTGTCTTTTTAGGGGTTCCTCCATATATTCAGGGTGTGCGGGTGTCTTTTTTAGGGGCTCCTCCATGTTTTCAGGGTGTGCAGGTGTCTTTTTTAGGGGCTCCTCCATATATTCAGGGTGTGCAGGTATCTTTTTAGGGGATCCTCCATATATTCAGGGTGTGGTGTTTTTTAGGGGTTCCTCCATATATTCAGGGTGTGCGGGTGTCTTTTTAGGGGTTCCTCCATATATTCAGGGGTGCGGGTGTATTTAGGGGCTCCTCCATATATTCAGGGTGTGCGGGTGTCTTTTTAGGGCATCCTCCATATACTCAGGGTGTGTGGGTGTCTTTTTAGGGGCTCCTCCATATATTCAGGGTGTGCGGGTATGTTTTTAGGGGTTCCTCCATATATTCAGGGTGTGCGTGTGTCTTTTTAGGGGTTCCTCCATATATTCAGGGTGTGCGGGTGTCTTTTTAGGGGCTCCTCCATATATTCAGGGTGTGCGAAGTGTCTTTAGGGGCTTCTCCATATATTCAGGGTGTGTGGGTGTCTTTAGGGGTTCCTCCATATATTCAGGGTGTGCGGGTGTCTTTTTAGGGGCTCCTCCATATATTCAGGGTGTGCGGTGTCTTTTTAGGGGCCTCCATGTTTTCAGGGTGTGCGGTGTCTTTTTAGGGGCTCCTCCATATATTCAGGGTGTGGGGTGTATTTTTAGGGGCTCCTCCATATATTCAGGGTGTGCAGGTGTCTTTTTAGGGGCTCCTCCATATATTCAGGGTGTGCAGGTATCTTTTTAGGGGATCCTCCATATATTCAGGGTGTGCGGGTGTCTTTTTAGGGGTTCCTCCATATATTCAGGGTGTGCGGTTGTCTTTTTAGGGCATCCTCCATATACTCAGGGTGTGTGGGTGTCTTTTTAGGGCTTCCTCCATATATTCAGGGTGTGCGGGTGTCTTTTTAGGGGATCCTCATTTATTCAGGGTGTGCGGGTGTCTTTTTAGGGGCTCCTCCATATATTCAGGGTGTGCGGTTGTCTTTTTAGGGGCTCCTCCATATATTCAGGGTGTGCGGGTGTGTTTTTAGGGGCTCCTCCATATATTCAGGGTGTGCGGGTGTGTTTTTAGGGGCTCCTCCATATATTCAGGGTGTGCGGGTGTCTTTTTAGGGGTTCCTCCATATATTCAGGGTGTGCGGGTGTCTTTTTAGGGGTTCCTCCATATATTCAGGGTGTGCGGGTATCTTTTTAGGGGATCCTCATATATTCAGGGTGTGCGGGTGTCTTTTTAGGCGCTCCTCCATATATTCAGGGTGTGCGGTGTTATGATCTCTGCTTGTTCAGATATGAGGCTGGGCTGTCAGGTTCACCATTGATTTATTGCAGGACACTTACTGTTATATACAGGCTTGGATAACTACAGGAACACAGGATCATGCATCTGCTTTCATAACTGCATCACACTAACTGACCCTGAAGATGGCTGCCGTGCCCTCTGACCTGTGTCATCCTGGGCGGAGCCACTAGTTAAAGTGATAGCACAGGTTTAGTATAGTCAGCTATAACACCTTCCTCCCCACCCAAAAAACAAACCAGAACAACATAACAAAAACCTAGTAACAAATCAACAACCAGAACAATCGAATACAGTTCATCTGAGGAACTTGGAGAGTGTCACTGAAAAACTGATGACTAGTCTTCTGAAGAAAATTGCGGGGCCAAATCATCATCCACATCTTTCTGGGCCCTACGCGAGGACCGACGGAAGTCTCTTATCCGTTCTTGAAGAAGTAAGCGGTCAGGAGGGCGTTGGTAACGTTGGGGACGTCCACCAGCAGGCGGGGTGTTGGAGGCGGTAGGATTGGATGAAAGATCAACTGGTGGGGTCAAGGAGGGTACAGAGGGGTCAGGGGGAACCTCTGAACCAGAGTCACAAATACCCACAGGAGACGAGTCCAAAGTTTCCGAGTCAACCCAGACACCATTCCAGATGTCCTCCGACGCATTAGATGTGGACACCGGACCCCGTAGGGTTGGGGACGTTAAGGGTTCAGGCACCCGTAAACGAGACCGTAGCTGGTCTACATGTCGTCTGGTAATGGAACCATCTTCCAGGCGGACTCTGTACATCTTGGGTCCCAAAGATTCTGCAACGGTAGCAGGCAGCCACCGACTGTTGGCAGATCCATACGATCGAGTCCAGACCTCCTGGTGGGTTGCAAAAACAGGAGACTCTTTGGACTTCACCATCTTTTCTTGGGATTGTAATACATGTTCATGAACGGTCTGAGGGCGAAGCATGTCAAAAGCAGTCCATGGCTGTCTTCCCAACATAAGCTCAGCTGGTGTCGTACCAGTGGTGGCATGTGGTGTAGTTCTGTAAGTAAACAGGAAAGAGTCTAACTGCTGAGGCGATATGGACCTCTGGCTAGTCACAGCCACTGAGGCCTTGAAATAGTTCTTGAAAGTTTGTACAAACCGCTCTGCTTGCCCATTGGTGGCTGGGTGATAGGGGGCGGTTAATTTGTGCTTGATATTATGCACCGTAACAAAACTCTGGAACTCCTGACTTGTGAATTGGGCACCATTATCTGTGACAATCTCCCTGGGATACCCAAACGAAGCAAAAAGATGCAATAATATGGCAACTGTTGCCTTTGTAGTCAGCTGGGTAACTGGAATGACCTCTGGCCATTTTGAGTGGGCATCAATTATAATCAAGAAGGTTTGTCCCCTTATGGGACCCGCAAAATCCAAGTGAAGGCGAAACCAGGGAACCGTGGGCCAAGTCCAGGGTTGAATGCATCCTCGAGGAGGGTCTCTGGCAGTTTGTGCACATCCTACACAAGCATTGACATATGCCGTGATATCTGCATCTATGTTCGGCCACCACACATAGCCCCTTGCTTTCTGTTTCATCCGCGTGGTTCCAGGGTGACCAGTATGTAGCAAGTCCAAGATGTGTCTCTGGAGGGTTTTTGGAATGACCACTCGGTCTCCCCATAAGACACAATTATCCTTCACAAACAATTCCATTCGCTTCCTGTAGTAAGGTTCATGTTCCTGTGATACCGTCGCAGGCCAGCCGTCTCGTATAAAGGTAAGCACGTTTGTCAGAAGGGTATCCTTCACAGTATGGGCTGCTATCTCTCTGGAAGTAAGGAGGTGTGAGGTGGTGTACCTACAACTCTTGACTGATGGTGTCGACTGTAGAGGCAGTTCTGTGAGACGGGACATTGCATCTGCATTTGCATTGTCATCATGACTTCGATACTGTATGCGGTAGCTGTATGCTCCCAAGAACAGGGCGTAGCACTGGAGACGGGCTGCAGTTGTCTGAGAGATTCCTTTGTCAGGGCTAAAAATTTGAAGAAGCGGTTTATGATCCGTTAAAATGGTAAACTCTCTACCATACAGGTAAAGGTGAAACTTCCGAATTGCCCATATCAATGCAAGTGCCTCTTTATCAATTTGAGAGTAATTGCTCTCTGTCTTCGTCAAGGATCTGGAGGCGAAGGCCACCGGTTTCTCAGAGCCATCCGGTAGGATGTGGGAAAGAACAGCGCCCAGACCATAAGGAGAGGCATCATTGTGTTTTTAGGGGTTCCTCCATATATTCAGGGTGTGCAGGTGTCATTTTAGGGGTTCCTCCATATATTCAGGGTGTGTGGGTGTCTTTGTAGGGGTTCCTCCATATATTCAGGGTGTGTGGGTGTCTTTTTAGGGCTCCTCCATATATTCAGGGTGTGTGGGTGTCTTTTTAGGGGCTCCTCCATATATTCAGGGTGTGTGGGTGTATTTTTAGGGGCTCCTCCATATATTCAGGGTGTGCGGGTGTCTTTTTAGGGGCTCCTCCATATATTCAGGGTGTGCGGGTGTCTTTTTAGGGGCTCCTCCATATATTCAGGGTGTGCGGGTGTCTTTTTAGGGGCTCCTCCATATAGTCAGGGTGTGCGGGTGTCTTTTTTGGGGCTCCTCCATATATTCAGGGTGTGTGGGTGTATTTTTAGGGGCTCCTCCATATATTCAGGGTGTGTGGTTGTGTTTTTAGGGGCTCCTCCATATATTCAGGGTGTGTGGGTGTCTTTTTAGGGGTTCCCCCATATATTCAGGGTGTGTGGGTGTCTTTTTAGGGGCTCCTCCATATATTCAGGGTGTGTGGGTGTCTTTTTAGGGGCTCCTCCATATATTCAGGGTGTGCGGGTATCTTTTTAGGGGCTCCTCCATATATTCAGGGTGTGCGGGTTAGGGATAGGTGTGTGGGTGTTTTTTAGGGGTTCCTCCATATATTCAGGGTGTGTGGGTGTGTTTTTAGGGGTTCCTCCATATATTCAGGGTGTGCGGGTGTTTTTTAGGGGTGCTCCATATATTCAGGGTGTGTGAGTGTCCTTTTAGGGGCTCCTCCTATATTCAGGGTGTGGGTGTGTTTTTAGTGGCTCCTCCATATATTCAGGGTGTGTGGGTGTCTTTTTAGGGGCTCCTCCATATATTCAGGGTGTGTGGGTGTGTTTTTAGGGGTTCCTCCATATATTCAGGGTGTGCGGGTGTCTTTTTAGGGGCTGCTCCATATATTCAGGGTGTGTGAGTGTCTTTTTAGGGGCTGCTCCATATATTCAGGGTGTGTGGGTGTGTTTTTAGTGGCTCCTCCATATATTCAGGGTGTGTGGGTGTCTTTTTAGGGGTTCCTCCATATATTCAGGGTGTCTTTTTAGGGGCTCCTCCATATATTCAGGGTGTGTGGGTGTCGTTTTAGTGGGTGATATCAGCTGTAACACCGGTGCACTTTACACTGACCGTCTTGGCAGAAGTTATGGGTTAAAACGCATATAAACCTTCGCTGCAGAACTTTGGCAGGAGTTGAAGTGAACGAGCAGTAAGGTTTGGTGATCTCGTAGCTGTTCCCTAAACAGTGAATTAACTGTAGTTGCACCGTAGTTGATCCCGAAGTTAATTCTCCGGTCTATCGATGTCAGCGCGGCGCTCGCGGCTCGTGTCCTATAGTGTGATTAGTTTTGATTAAGAATTGGTAGAATTACTTTGTTTTTATTTAAGATATACGAGTAAAACTCCCATATTTGTCTTTATTAACATACTTGAAAACGAGAGAAATCTCAATGTATCCTTCCTGGTAAAATCCTTTGCAAATAAATAAATAAATTAACCGTATTTTGATTTGTCCCCCCTCCCCTGTCTTTATTGAATAGCCCTTTCTGGCAGTTGTGAATAATCCCCTGTATGTTCCCCTTCCCTGACGGTGCCGTAAAATAAATAGGGATTAGAAAGCGAAGAGACGGGGATTTAATCTCAGAAATTCAATGTAAATAATGAAGGTAAGTATTAGGGAGGGAAAGGAAGGGGGAGATGAGCTGCAGACAGGCGCGTGGACAGCAGCGCAGGATCAGGGAGAAGACGAAAAGGTTTATCCACAAAGAATATTGTCAGGATTTAGCGTTTTCATGTTACGTTGGGATCTGCGGGCGGTAAAAGTGATGGCACGGGGAGGCTGGCTCCCACCATCGCTCCGTTTCACATTTTGCTCAGTGCTTCTTGAGTGGCAAATGAGATCAGCAGAGGCGTTTCTGATCAGCACGCTGAGGACGAGTCTCCGAGCCACATTTATGTAGAGCTTCCAATTCCGAACAGTGTATCGTTCCAGCAAGGTAATGCTGCAAAGTGGCTCAACTCAGCATCCGCGCTGCATGCTCTCACAACCTGCAGGCACCGTGCAGCCACCGGCCTCCACTGCACCCAAAGGACTCTCACTGCCCTCTGGTACCCCATGAAGAACCAGCATGGTGGATCTGGACAGTGAGGTTCCTCCGCTGCCACCGAGGTACAGATTCAGGGATTTGCTCTTAGGGGACCAAGGATGGCAGAACGACGACAGGTAAGGAGCCTGCTACAAAGTGTCACTGTTTACACAGATTAGTTACAAGTGTCACTAACTTATGATACAGGAACCATCCCACATGGCAGGATCTGAGTGTCTCATCATCTATGCCCACTAGTCAATAATAGTAGCCACCTCCTGATAGTTGGACAGATAAATAGAAAGATAGATAGAGATATATAAATAGATAGATAGATAGATAGATAGATACAGATAGATATAGATAGATAGATAGATAGATAGATAGATAGATAGATAGATAGATACAGATAGATAGATACAGATAGATAGATAGATAGATAGATAGATACAGATAGATAGATAGATAGATAGATAGATACAGATAGATACAGATAGATAGATAGATAGATAGATAGATACAGATAGATAGATAGATACAGATAGATAGATAGATACAGATAGATACAGATAGATAGATAGATAGATAGATAGATAGATAGATAGATAGATACAGATAGATAGATAGATAGATAGATACAGATAGATAGATAGATAGATAGATAGATACAGATAGATAGATAGATACAGATAGATACAGATAGATAGATAGATAGATACAGATAGATAGATAGATAGATAGATACAGATAGATAGATATATATAGATAGATAGATAGATAGATAGATAGATAGATACAGATAGATAGATACAGATACAGATAGAAAGATACAGATAGATACAAATAGATATAGATAGATACAGATACAGATAGATTCAGATACATAGATACACATAGATACAGATCGATAGATACAGATACAGATAGAAAGATACAGATAGATACAAATAGATATAGATAGATACAGATAGATAGACAGTTACAGGTAGATAAATACAGATAGACACAGATAGCTACAGATACGGATAGATAAATACAGATAGATATAGATATATTCAGATAGATACAGATAGATACAGATACAGATAGATTCAGATACATAGATACACATAGATACAGATAGATAGATAGATACAGAGAGAAAAATACAGATAGATACAAATAGATATAGATAGATACAGATAGATAAATAGTTACAGATAGAGATAGATAGACAGATACAGGTAGATAAATACAGATAGACACAGATTGATACAGATACGGATAGATAAATACAGATAGATATAGATAGATATAGATAAATTCAGATAGATACAGATACAGATAGATAGATAGATAGATAGATAGATAGATAGATAGATAGATAGATAGATAGATACAGATTCAGATAGATAGACATATAGATAGATAAAAAAAATCAGGAAACAAGCGGCACCCTCGGGTCTCACCTTAAAGATAGATAGATAGATAGATAGATAGATAGATAGATAGATAGATAGATAGATAGATAGATAGATGAAACAGAGCGATACAGATTGATATAGATACAGATAGACACACATAGATAGATACAGATAGAAACAAATTGATAGATAGAAATAGATAGATAGATAGATAGTAGATAGATAGATAGATAGATAGATAGATAGATAGATAGATAGATATGGAGAGACACACTGTCAGTCCGTGCTTTCATAGCTGTCTATGGAGATTTAAATGGCAAAAAAGGGTTACAATTTGTTATTACTTTTGTAAACTAAACCTGTGAATACTATGTTTTAGCCAAAATAATAATAATGATAATAATAATAACATTCAACATTTATATAACATCCTCTTATATAAATCACTTAAAGTGACACCTTTTAATTGGGATCAACTCTCTATGGTTAGAGGTGGAATTTAGTGGTTAAACATTAACCCTTTCTGACCTCTTTCTGCACAGCACCTCCTGTTTTAACTTTCTAGGTTGTTAATGAACACAATTTTATTCCAGCGTTGGGTTCCCACGGCGCTGGACCAGGCATGACACACAACAGCTTCCTTTCAAGCCTAGCTGCCTAGTGTCCGGGAGGGCGCTGGGCGCGCGACGAGCTCTCAGCCAATAAAATGACTCTAAAAGCGAGTGCAATGAAAGCCATTGATTGAGGGGAAAAACAAAACGCCCCACTTCTTGAGGAAGATGAGTTCAGGGCTCACTAAACACCACTTTTGGGTGGGAGTAATATCCTGCACTCAGAAGGCTGAATCAGCCCACCTAGACCAACAAGACCACACCCTGATGGGGCAGAGGAGTGAGGGCGCCTGGGTCAACTGAACACTCAAATTACAGAGTGCCTAGAGGAGGGCTGTCAAACTCACAGCCCCCCAAATGTAGATGCCTACAAATACCAGAATTTCTTCAATGCAATAGATGGTCTATGAATCATGGGACATGTAGTTCAGAAACATCTGCGGGTCAGAAGTTTGTCAGTCCTTGCCTAGCGTGTCCCACATATATATATATATATACCCAGGATGCATAAAAGTGGGACAGATGTCATTTGCATATCCTACCCAGAATTCCTTGCTGCATATGGGGAGTGTGGCACAGGAGATCTGGGATGCAATTCATTGAATTACTGTGATGTGCAAGTGGCTTCTGCAATAATAAACACTATATATATATATATATATATATATAACCAACATCAGAAAAGGCTGCAAAGGGGTATAAAAATAAAATAAATATTTTATCTCAAATCATTAAAAAATTGACCAAAGTTTAAGCCCTCAAAGGAGCTATTAATAAGGATATATCTATATATCTATCTATCTATATATATATCCCCACTAGGCGCCTGTTTGGCTACCTATAATAAGTCACCTTTTCGTTTATTATTCATTTATGTTTATAAAGTGATAATAGACATGTGCATAGCACAAAATTTCGTTTTGAACTAATGGATTAGTCCTAAAATGCAATTTATTTAGTTGCTAAAGAAATTCGTTTTCAGTTCTTTAGTATGAAAACTAATTTCATTCATCCGAAAACCAGTGGATACAATTACTATTGTAGTGGCTCCTCAGAGGGTTGAGATTGCTGCATGTTACAGTATCTCTCACCCTCAGCACAATGTGTCAGGCAAAGCTGTTACAGTAACTGACTGCTGCTCATCACAGCGCTCAGAGTTTCCGTAAAACTAGTAAATAATATTTTTATATATATGAGGTTAGAACAATATTATTTCCTTGTTTTACTGAAACTCTGAGAGCTGTTACAGTCAGTTACTGTAACAGCTGAGCCTGATACATTGTACTGAGAGATAATATAACAAGCTGCCGATCTCAGCGCTCACAGCCACTGGATTTAAAGGGCTAAAAAAAAGGCTCCTCTCTGTATAATGTATAGAACATCCTTCTGCATTAATTAATACTCGTCTCTGTATAATGTAGATAACGTCCTCCTGCATTAATACCCCTCTCTGTATAATGTATACAACATCCACCTGTATTAATTAATACCCCTCTCTGTATAATGTATAGAACATCCTCCTGAATTAATTAATGTCCCTCTCTGTATAGAACATCCTCCTCAATTTATACCTTTCTCTGTATAATGTATATAACATCCTCCTGCATTAATACCCCTCTCTGTATAATGTATAGAACATCCTCCTGCATTAATTAATGCCCCTCTCTGTATAGTACATCCTACTGCATTGGCATGTGGAGGGTGCAGAACTTCGGAATGCAATGCTTATCCAGCACAGGAGTGAGAACTGTTACTTAAATTTATCTCTGTGGGGGAGACACCGGAATATAAAAGCAGGGGAGAGGGAAAATATTAACGTAAATCAGTCTGAAAGCTCAGAGAAGAGATGACTGGTGCAAATTTATTTTTATAATATAATAAAGCACTTTAAATCCAGGGAAAACATTCAAATAAATCACACTGAAGGCTCATAATGACAGAGTAACTGTGAGAGCTGGATACTAAATGTATCAAACGTAAAAAACAACTTTATAACAAGCAGCACTGGGAGAGGAGAGGGACTTTATATAAAACGTGTATTATAGAGCAGGAAAGGGGGATAGTGCTCCTGGATAATATAAAATGTATCAGACCTAAGCCCCTATTATGCAGAGCGGGAGGGGAGATAACACACGTTTTATAAAGTCCCTCTCTTCTCCCAGCGCTGCTTGTTATAAAGGAGTTTTTACTATCCAGCCCTCCTCTGTCATTAGCTTTCAGTGTGATTTATTTGAATGTTTTTCTTCTCCAGCTGCTTTTATCATCTTGTCTGCCTCATAGACATGCAAGGGTTAAGTAAAGGTTTCCTCTCCTGTGCTGGCTGTCTGTGCTGCGAGTGAGTATTCTGGAGCTCTATCACTGTCTGAGTTTTGGGTAGGGGATGGGAAGGATTACGCATACAAACCTTTTCTGTAGCTTTGCGATGTTGCTCTTCATTACTGGTCTCCTTCACTCATCAATGTAATATCACAAAAAGGACTGAAACTAAAATGTAGTGCATTTTATTTTAGTTTCTTTTGTTTTTTGTACTGAGCAGTTTCGTATCTCTGGAGTCATACGAGAACTAAATTATCCCAAAATTCTGACTAAATCGTTTTAGTACTAAAACGAATGCACATGTCTAAGTGATATTGATCACATGACAAGCGATGGCATGTAAGGTAAAAGTGATAACAATTCATCTCTTTTTTTATCTGAAATGTGTTTAATATTTCATGGTGATACATTGTGCAATTATGTATTTGTTATTATTATTATCCTTTATTTATACAGCACAACAGATTCTGCAGTGCTTTACAAGCTCGTTTTTTACAGGGGGTTGATATACATGATAACCCCACACATGGATAAAGTAATTCCGTAGAAGAATTTCTTTTCTCTTGTTTTTGTGTTCGTTGTAGTTGTTGTTGTTGTAAAGGAAAACAGAAAAAACTCTTCACTTTGATAAGGAAAAAATGAAAAAATAATGATGTTTAATAAGTGTCCTGTGTGTCACATGTTACCAGCATGGCTGGGGTTACTGTATTGCTGGAGATCTGGCTTGTTGCTTCAGAAGTTTTGAATGGGTCACAGCCGTATACCTCTCTCTGACAAACATATTCTATCTTTAATGTATTTTTTTGTGTTGTGTTTACCTGTTACATTTCTCCAGATCCATATGATATAAAGTGTCACTGGTGATGTTATATCTCTCGGTGCTGTCATGGTGTCACCCATCGCGCTCTATCGTTGGTCACTGCTGACAGACTCATAGAGGAGGGAATCTTACATGGGAGATTCCTGCTTGAACACAGATAGCTGATTGAAGATCTTTATAGTGCGGTGTGCATCTAATCATGCCCTGATCCAGTAGACGCACAATCATTCATTCATTACGCATTCTCTGATCGGTTGACTTGGCGAAACTTTAAATTAATCGATGACTGCATGATGTCAGCCTCAATCTCTTGAAGTGACACGACTTTCCGGAAAAATAATTTGCTGAAAGTTGTGACCATAGCTTTTTCCATTTTACAAATTCCTTTACAACCTACAAAAATGGAAATACTTTATCACTGTGACTTTTTACACAATATAAAAACATTACATACCGTTTCCAGTTTTGTTCTATCTATCTATCTATCTATTAGGGATGAGCCGAACACCCCTGTGTTCGGTTCGCATTCGAACTCGAACAATTTCAAAAGTTCGAGTTCGAGCTCAAACTCGAACCAAACTCAATGCAAGTCAATGGGAGTCAAAAGTTCGGTTTTTAGAGTGCCCTCCAAGAGATATTTGCCATAAAAGGTGTATGGGGGTCCGGGTAGTGCCCTGGGGGACAGGAAACAAGGTCAAAAAGTTTTAAAAAAATAAGTTTTTAAAGGAACAGTGAGTTTTCCATAAAATAAGGGTTAAAAATAAAAACGAAAAATTCCTTCAAATATCGTGCCTAGGAGGTCCCCATAACCTGCCCGTGAAGTGGCGGATATCTAGGATGTATAGAAACATTGCCATCAGAGACCCACACACGACACCTAGCCACCCTTAAGGGGTTAAAATGCACAGGGACTGGCTACTATCCTGTTAGATGAGGGAATGTATTATATGTATAAAGCAAGGTATATATGACAATGGATAGTTAGAGACTCTAGGGACTCAGCTTGTACGCTTTATGATAGACATTTCTAACACAATTATAATTGTATGCTCACATAGGCCCTTCGGGAGAGGTACATGACATACAAATACTGGACTATTATGTTTAAATCTAAGGAGTATGATAAAGATTTTATTAAGCCCTTGATGACAAATGACGTAACATCTACATCATTAATGATTGGCTTTACAGAGCCCTGGTCCTTAAGGGGTTAAACAGCATATCAGAGAGGATCATATAGTAGAAATGAACGCTTCTTAGAATTCAAAACCAGCACAGTGTTTGTTCATACATGTGCAGGAGCCCCCACCCAGTCTGCAAGCAATGTATCAAATTCTAATTGCTAATTAGAAGCACATGTTATTTCCAAACACTAATTAAACACCTGTTGTTTACGCCGTTTGAGAGCACAGGTCATTTAGAGGTGAGAATCTTTGCACCTAGACATTAGGTAGTTTTTTAATTCAATATCTAATAAACCGTTGCTTATAATATTCTGCAGTAAAGAGTCTCTTTACTTCTAGATTTTTAAGCATTTTTTATATTTTTTTCAAAGAAAAATATTTTTTAGAACTCGAAGCGAACACGCCAAAAAGTTCGAAGTTCGCGAACTTTCGAACTGCCAATGTTCGAGTCGAACTCCGAACTGATCGAACCGAACAGCTCATCCCTACTATCTATCTATCTATCTGTATTTATTTATCTATCTATCTCTATCTATCTGTATATCTAGCTGTATATCTATCTATCTGTATCTATCTATCTGTCTATCTATCTGTATCTATCTATCTATCTGTATCTATCTATCTGTATCTATCTATCTATCTGTATCTATCTGTATCTATCTATCTATCTATCTGTATCTATCTATCTATCTGTATCTATCTATCTATCTATCTATCTATCTATCTGTATCTATCTATCTATCTGTATCTATCTATCTATCTATCTATCTATCTATCTATCTATCTATCTGTATCTGTATCTATCTATCTGTATCTATCTATCTGTATCTATCTATCTATCTATCTATCTGTATCTATGTATCTATCTATCTACATCTATATATCTGTATCTAGCTATCTATCTATCTGTGACGTAAGTCTTATTTATGGGGGATGCTAGAGTGCTCCCTATGTGTCCCAGGCCTTAAGCTTCGTCTGAGGACTGGAGGAAGGCACGGTAGACTGCCTGGGGAGAACACGTAGGATCCTGCGAGGAAGCAGCATTGGAAGATGTGACCCTGTCGGGGTACAGAGATCTGTCACACTATCTATCTGTATCTATCTATCTATACAGTGGCAAAAAAAGTATGTGAACCCTTTGGGATTACGTGGAGTTTTGCATGAATTGGTCATAAAATGTGTCTGATCTTCATCTAAGTCACAACAATTTGAAAAACACAGTCTGCTTAAAATAATACAACACAAACATTATATGTTTTCATGTTTTTATTGAACAGAACATGTAAACATTCACAGGGCAGGGTGGAAAAAGTAGGTGAACCTTTAGACTTAATAACTGGTTGACCCTCCTTTGGCAGCAATAACCTCAACCAAACGTTTCCTGTAGTTCCAGATCAGACCTGCACAACGATCTGGAGTAATTTTGGACCACTCCTCTTCAAAAAACTGTTTCAGTGTAGCAATATTCTTGGGATGTCTGGTGTGAATCGCTCTCTTAAGGTCATGCCACAGCATTTCAATCGGGTTGAGGTCAGGACTCTGACTGGGCCACTCCAGAAGGCGTATTTTGTTTTGTTGAAGCCATTCTTTTGTTGAATTATTTGTATGCTTTGGGTCATTGTCCTGTTGCATCACCCATCCTCTGCGGAGCTTCAGTTGGCGGACAGATGGTCTTACGTTTTCCTGCAAAATGTCTTGATAAACTCTGGAATTCATTTTTCCATCAATGACAACAATCCGTCCAGGCCCTGAGGCAGCAAAGCAGCCCCAAACCATGATGCTCCCTCCGCCATGTTTTACAGTGGGGATGAGGTTTTGATGTTGGTGTGCTGTGCCTTTTTTTCTCCACACATACAGGGTTATCCAAAGAGATTCGAATTGCTTGAGAAAGGTAACCGAACGCTGAAAATCAGCCTTCGGTTACCTTTCCTGGCCATTCGGCTATCCAGAGAGCAGGCAATTCGCCAAATCCTGTCGAATTGCCTGCACATACGGTGCCTGTTCGGTGCCTGTTCGAGGGCAGTGAAATCCCCATAGAGAAGCAATGCTTCGGCTATTCAGAGAACACAAACCAGCAGTGAAAGGTTCCCCTAATGCCCTGCCATTCGGTGGTTTAATTCGGCAAATTTATTCAGGAGAATCCCATAGACTTCAATGTTAAAAATATTCCCGTTTTAATTCAATATCTAATAAACCGTTCATTATAAAATTCTGCAGCAAAAAGTCTCTTTATTTATAGATTTTTTAGGATACTTTAAGCATTTTTCTGAATTTTTAAAAAAAAATTTAAAAGTCCGATTTTTTTTTTTTTTTTTTTCAGTTTACTTATTTTTTTTGTAACAGCCCTCTTTATTATCATTCCCTGGACCTCCTGTGAAAATTTCAGACATTTTCGCTCAGTAGTTTCTTTGCAAACAGCATTTCTTTTTCCCAGATTCATACAAATGGTTTTTCTAATTTATTCACTGCCTCCTCTACGTCACAGCTGCTTCGGCTCTGTGTGATTCGGCTCCTTTTCGGCTCCTGTTTGGCTTTTTCGAAGGTTAATCCAGATGTTTTTGCTTGTTTTCAGCGTGCATTCGGTTAGTGTTCGTCAGGTTTGCGGCAGCTTTTCCCTGCAATTCGGGGACCCTGTGGTGTTTGCTGAATACACCGCAGGGTCACCGAAATGCAATCGGCAAAAGGAACCGAATTGAAGAGAACGAAAAGTCACCGAACGTGCGGTGACTTTTCGAATCTCTTTGGATAACCCTGTAAGTGTTGTGTGTTTTTTCCAAACAACTAAATTTTGGTTTCATCTGTCCACAGAATATTTTGCCAGTAGTGCTGTGGAACATCCAGGTGCTCTTTTGCAAACTTCAAATGTGCTGCAATATTCTTTTTGGACAGCAATGGCTTCCTCCGTGGTGTCCTCCCATGTACTCCATTCTTGTTTAATGTTTTCCTTATTGTAGATGTGTCAACAAAAATGTTAGCATGTGCCAGAGATTTCTGTAAGTCTTTAGCTGACACTCTAGGATTCTTCTTTACCTCATTAAGCATTCTGCGCTGTGCTCTTGCAGTCATCTTTACAGGACGACCATGCGTAGGGAGAGTAGCAACAGTGCTGAACTTTCTCCATTTGTAGACAGTCTGTCTTACCGTGGACACATGAACATCAAGGCTTTTGGAGATACTTTTGTAACCCTTTCCAGCTTCATGCAAGTCAACAATTCTTGATCGTAGGTCTTCTGAGAGCTCTTTTCTGCGAGGCATGGTTCACATCAGGCAGTGCTTCTTGAAACCAGTAAACCCAAAACTGGTGTGTGTTTTTAAAGGGCAGTACAGCTTTCAGCAAAACATCCAATAATATCACACTGATTGGACTCAAGGTTGTCTCACTCCTGGCTCCAATTAGCTCTTGGAAAAGTCATTAGGCTAGGGGTTCACATACTTTTTCCACCCTGCACTGTGAATGTTTACATGTTCTGTTCAATAAACACATGAAAACATATGTTTGTGTTGTATTATTTTAAGCAGACTGTGTTTTTCAAATTGTTGTGACTTAGATGAAGATCAGAGCACATTTTATGTCCAATTCATGCAAAACTCCACGTAATCCCAAAGGGTTCACGTACTTTTTCTTGCCACTGTATATCTCTATCTATCTATCTATCTATCTATCTATCTATCTATCTATCTATCTATCTATCTATCTATCTATCTATCTGTATCTATTTGTATGTATCTATCTATCTGTATCTATTTGTATGTATCTATCTGTCTATCTCTATCTCTCTGTATCTATTTATTTATCTATCTATCAATCAATCTGTATCTATGTGTATCTATCTGTATCTATGTGTATCTATCTGTATCTATCTATCTGTATCTATAAGTATCTCTCTGTGTATATCTGAATCTCTGTATCTATCTCTATTAGGGAGGAGCCGAACACTCCCGTGTTTGGTTCGCATTCGAACTCGAACAATTTCAAAAGTTCGAGTTCGAACGCGAACACGAAACAAACTCAATGCAAGTCAATGGGACTCAAAGGTTCGGTTTTTAGAGTGCCCTCCAAGAGGGCATATATGCAAGATATTTGCCATAAAAGGTGTATGGGGGTCCGGGTAGTGCCCTGGGGGACAGGAAACAAGGACAAAACGTTTTAAAAAATAAGTTTTTAAAGGAACAGTGAGTTTTCCATAAAATAAGGGATAAAAATACAAACGATAAATTCCTTCAAATATCGTGCCTAGGAGGTCCCCATAACCTGCCCGTGAAGTGGCGGATTTCTAGGATGTATAGAAATATCGCCATCAGAGACCCACACACGACACCTAGCCACCCTTAAGGGGTTAAAATGCACAGGGACTGGCTACTATCCTGTTAGATGAGGGAATGTATTATATGTATAAAGCAAGGTATATATGACAATGGATAGTCAGAGACTCTAGGGACTCAGCTTGTATGCTTTATGATAGACATTTTCACGTTGTGTTGTGTTACTAATGCAGAAGCAGCAAACCCTTCCACCACGCCTGCACCAAAACTATAGATCTAACACAATAATAATTGTATGCTCACATAGGCCCTTCGGGAGAGGTACATGACAAACAAATACTGGAATATTACGTTTAAATCTAAGGAGTGTGATAAAGATTTTATTAAGCCCTTGATGACGAATGACGTAACATCTACATCATTAATGATTGGCTTTACAGAGTCCTGGTCCTTAAGGGGTTAAACAGCATATCAGAGGAACATGTAGTAGAAATGAACACTTCTTAGAATTCAGAAGCAGAGTGTTCATACATGTGCAGGAGCCACACCCAGTCTGCAGGCAATGTATCAAATTCATGAGACCAGACTAATTAGAAGCACGTGTTATTTCCAAACACTAATTAACACCTGTTGTTTACGCCGTTTGAGAGCCCTGCTGTAAACACATGTCATTTAGGGGTGAGAATCTTTCCACCTAGACATTAGAGAGACTGTAAAGCATGCTTTCCTTGTAAGCTAGAAAATCCACATCACCCATTAAAGCGTTTTAAAGATGAAACACACAGGCGACGCAAAAAATCCTCTGCAAGCCTCATACACTCTAAGCACATGTAATTTTGAGGTGTAAAAGTTTCAGAAAAATGTACATGTGTGTAAATATTTTAAATAAAGCCAGAATAATTTTATGACAGTCACATTTGTCTGACAAACAGATAATACATTACGCTGCAGCGTGTGTTGACATATGTTGGTAGATGTATGTAATGTGTGTTATGTGTATGTAACATGTTTATGCTATTATACATACCGCTTCTTGACGACGTACACAGTCCGTCCATTGCTAATCATCGCCCACATGTGTGCCTTCTTGCCCTGGGTAGTTTTTTAATTCAATATCTAATAAACCGTTGCTTATAACATTTTGCAGTAAAGAGTCTCTTTATTTCTAGATTTTTTTGTATTTTTTAAGCATTTTTTATACTTTTTTCAGAAAATTTTTTTTCGAACTCGAACTGAACACGCCAAAAAGTTCGAAGTTCGCGAACTTTCGAACTGCCAATGTTCGAGTCAAACTCCGAACTGATCGAACCGAACAGCTCATCCCTAGTCTCTATCTCTCTGTATCTATCTATTTATTTATCTATCAATCAATCTGTATCTATATGTATCTATCTCTCTGTATCTATATGTATCTATCTCTCTGTATCTATCTATCTATCTCTCTGTATCTATATGTATCTATCTCTCTGTATCTATCTATCCATCTATATGTCTATCTATCTGTATCTATCTATCTATCTATCTATCTTATCTATCTTTCTGTATCTATCTATCTCTCTGTATCTATTTATTTATTTATCTATCAATCAATCTGTATCTATATATTCATTTATCTATCTGTATCTATCTATCTATCTATCTATCTATCTATCTATCTATCTATCTATCTATCTATCTATCTATCTATCTATCTATCTATCTATCTACCTGTCTGTCTATATATCTCACTATCTGTATATATGTATCTGCCTGTCTGTCTATATATCTCACTATCTGTATCTATCTATTTATCTATCTATTTCTGTCTATATCAATTTATTTAGCAACACCTATCTGTAACCTTATCACTTGGTATTGAAAGGGTTAAAATACAATGTGCCATTTTTGGAGACATTTTTTTGCAGAGTTTTCTCTATCAGGCTGTGATCGGAGGAGCTTGCAATCTAATGGGAGACATAATATCACTCATTAGGATACAGTATGTAATTCATATGGTGGAAAAATCACAGAGAAACGAATATCTGAAAGAGTTTAAACCTAATTAAATCGCTTTTTTTTCCTTCCCCACTGCATCTTTTCATTGGTATGGTTTAGATCCTGCCACGTTTCCCGTGCCCTCCTATGTACCCTGTCTCTTTCCCTTCTCTTTTAATATCCAGGACTGTTAAAGTTGTACAAATAAATTAAAAAAATAAATAAAATAATAAAAAAAGGATTTTCACAGAATATTTTAAATGGGACCATTTACGTACTGGAAATTTGAATTATTCACAATTATTTTGAGTCATAAGCAGTTTTCTTGCTCCCAAGAGCACGAGCGCTAATTATAATTATCATGTGAATCACTTTGATGTTCTGCAACAGGAATTTTAGGAGGATTTAATACATGAAAGTCGATGCAGTGTGTGCTGGGTGCTTCCTGAATACATGAGTCTGTTTTGTTTTTTGGTTCTTTTTACATAAAATTAATTATTATTTTCTTTTTCCAAGTAAATTATTTCAATTATGCATGTCTGAAAATAATATATATATATATTAACGTCTTCACTACCAAGAAATATTCTAGAAAACCACTATCAGGAAAAATTTGTTTTCTGGAAAATCATTTTTTTATCAATTACAGTAATAATTATTCGGGAATATTCCCAATGTATTTCTTACTGTGAGGCAGGGTCGCCATCTGCTGGAGAAAAGGAGTTACTACAGATCAGGTCTCCATACAGTATCAGTTGCTGAGCTGTCATTCACACAGATTCCCAGCTGCTGGTTTAAAATTATTTTTTATTCTATTATAAAATTATTTATTTATATTATAACTGTTTATTCTTTTCAGTTTCAGTTTTTTTAACTTATTTATATTTTTGAATTTTTTTGGTATTTTAATGGATTTTGAAGATGAATTTTTGAGTCCCACTCTTTAATGGCATTTTTTTTTTATTCTGTAACAGACCCATTTATTCTTTTTTATAGGACCTCTTTATTATGTCCAATCATTTTCATGCATTTTTATTGTTTTAATTGCCTTTTAAAAAATAGCAGATTTTTGTGTTTTTTTCCCTTGCATTCAGCGGCATTCGGCAGGCTGATCGGAGGTTGGTGGCCGCGTTCGGCGGTCTGTTTGTCGGCAGTTGGTGGTCTGTTCCGGCAGCGTACAGCGCTCTATTCGGTGGCTTTAAGTTTGGTGCACTTCGGGGACCCCGCGCTGAATAGTGAATTCACCACAGTGCTGGCGAACTGGAGTCGCCGAAATGCACCGAAATATGCCGAACGGAAGAGCACCGAAATTTCATGAAAATTTGAATAACCCTCTTAGTCATTCAACCAGCTTGGCAGCAGGTGAGGAGCTGATCGGTAGAGCGATTGGCAGGACAGGAAGCTCACCTGCTCTGGAACCCCTTGGCCTACAGAGAAAGGGGCACTTCTGTCTTCTCTAGGCTCCTAAGTGTGGCCAGTGGTTTAATCAAAGGACTTTAGTATGAAGATTGACGTAGCACACTTAAAATTACCAGTCCACAAAGGGTTAACATATGAGTTCACAGCAATTCAGGCAGCCAGCCCAGCAGTAACAGGAACAGAAGAGTGAAAAGCCGGTCACATCATGGTTCCGGTATATCGGGAGCTGGTTTTATTGGAGTGCAATGCAACGTTTCGCTTCCTGGTGGAAACTTTCTCAAGCATTTCTAGACAAAGGTTCCACTAGGAACCGAAACGTCGCACTGTGTTCCAATGAAACCAGCTCCCGATATACCAGAACCATGATGTGACCAGCTTTTCTCTTTCCTACTCCTAATTAGAAGAGGTCAACAGCCCCCCCCGTCTCTGACCTGTCACCCACTGGCCAGAGATGTCAGGTTTTTGCGGTAGGTTTCAGCGTACGGCAATAAACCCACTAGAGTTGCCAGGTCGGCCATGTTTTCCTGGACACATGTTACTATTTCATGCAGAGGGGGAGCACAGGGAAAAGTGCTGCCCTGCAACATGTATGATTCTTATGCTGTTGTAAGGAAATCAAGGCAGGTCACCTGGGATCCCTTTCTGATTTCTTACCTGCAGTGTATGGATTATACATGCTGCGGGGAGGCATTTTTAATGCACTGCCCATCAGCATGAATAAATTATACGTGTCCAGGAAAACATGGCTTATCTGGCAAACCTGGAAGCCACATACTGCACTCATGGTCAAACCGCTGAAACAGAAATTGTTTCCGTACAATGGGTTTTTCAATTCATTTGTTGAGGTGACCTTTGGTTGAGTTGACAAATTGCCTGGAATTTAAGACGGTTCTCAGTTTGTCCAGGAACCAACGCAGATGCCTACTGCTTACTAGAAGATAGGGGACACCTCAATCCGTGTTTGTGGCTTCCTTATCTTGGCCATTTTGCTGTTCGGACGAGACATCCATCACCGGTTTGGCAGTCGCAGATGGAGCCGGGCGCTTTGTTTAGGCTTGTAATAAGATAATCAAAGAGCGGTGTCCTCCGTATTTTTGATTTCCGTATTGTTTTCTCTCCTTCTCATTTCTTCGTGCAGAGCCTGAAGATCTGCAATATTTATGTTGCTATTGTTAGCTAAATGAGTTTCGGCTGAGATTCTCCCCGAGGTGTCGTCCGTTCTTTCTTTTGTTCAGACGATACAATGTTTCTGAGATCGGGAGAACCAGAGTCCGGGATTGCCCTGTTTTAAGTCACTGTGTTCATTCAGACAGATCCATAAAACCTGAAAGATTTATAGGGAATGTATAAAAAAAAGACATTTATTTAATAGAAGCGTTTGTAAACACACGGCAACGTAAAGAAGTAACAGGTCAACAAATTGAAACTCAATAATGATACTGTATGTTTCGGGTTTTGATTCCAGCCAGACCCAGATGACTTTACTGCAGAACATCTCAACCTATTATAGACAAATTACTTTTAATTATATCAGAACAAAAAAAAGCCACAATGCTTGAAATGTGAATATTCAGTGATTTTGCTGCATTATTGCCATTAACGAATAACGCTGCTTGGGAAACCTGCCAGTGAAGGCTGATATTAAGCAGGTGCCTCCTCCATCTCTCTTCTCTCTGTAGGGTATTGGTAAGGATGGGTTAATGTATAGAATGATCTATGTAGGAATAGATGAATGAATGTAGAAATGATTGAATGAATGAATGGGTGGATGAATGTATGTATGTATGTGTTTTGTTGTACATGGAATTGTATAGAAACGAGCGCAGATGACAACTTTTTTCTTGCTATATTTTATACATGAACTGGGATGGATGTAGAGATGAACAAATGATTGTAAAGATATATAAATAAATGAATGTAGAAATGAATTAATGAATTATTGAATGAATGGGCGAATGAATGAATGGTTCAATGTATGTATGTATAGATGAACAAATGAATGTAAAGATATATAAATGAATCTTATTGATTTTTTTGATTGGGTAACAAAAATAATAGACACAGGTGGTGCAGTAGACATTGCTTATTTAGATTTCAGTAAGGCTTTTGATACTGTTCCGCATAGAAGGCTTATCAATAAATTGCAATCTTTGAGCTTGGATTCCAATATTGTTGAATGGATTAGGCAGTGGCTGAGTGACAGACAACAGAGGGTTGTGGTAAATGGAGTTTATTCGGCGCAAGGTCTTGTTACCAGTGGGGTACCTCAGGGGTCAGTACTTGGACCCATTCTCTTTAATATTTTTATTAGTGCTATTGCAGAAGGTATTAATGGTAAAGTATGTCTTTTTGCTGATGACACAAAGATTTGCAACAGGGTTGACGTTCCTGGAGGGATCAGCCAAATGACAAATGATTTAGGTAAACTAAAAAAATGGTTGGAGTTGTGGCAATTGAGTTTTAATGTGGATAAGTGCAAGATAATGCACCTGGGACGTAAAAACCAAGGGCTGAATATAGAGAATATTTGATACATCTGAGGTTTGGGATTTAGGGGTTATTATTTCAGAGGATCTAAGGGTAAGTAGTCAATGTAATAGAGCAGCAGGAAATGCTGGCAGAATGCTTGGAAATGCTGGCAGAATGCTTGGTTGTGTAGGGAGAGCCTGTATTAGCAGTAGGAAAAGGGAAGTGCTCATGCCACTGTACAGAGCACTGGTGAGACCTCACTTGGAGTACTGTGTGCAGTACTGGAGACCGTATCTCCAGAAGGATATAGACATCTTAGAGAGAGTTCAGAGAAGGGCTACTAAAATGGTGTATGGCTTGAAGGAGAAAAGTTACCAGGAAAGGGTTAATGATCTTAACATGTACAGCTTGGAAAAAAGACGAGACAGAGGAGATATGATAGAAACATTTAAATACGTAAAGGGAATCCACAAGGTAGAGGAAGGGAGTATATTTAAAAGGAAACAAAGTAGCAAAACAAGAGGACATAGTCTTAGATTAGAGGGGCAAAGGTTTAAAAGTAACATCAGGAAGCATTATGTTACTGAGAGGGTGGTGGATACATGGAACAGTCTTCCAGTAGAAGTGGTAGAGGCCAAAACAGTAATTGAATTTAAGCAGGCATGGGATAGGCATAAGGCTATCCTAAACAAAAGATAAATCCAGGTAAAGTATCCATGTAATTGGGCGACTAGATGGGCCGAAAGGTTCTTATCTGCCGACATTTTTCTATCAGGGTTATCCAAAGAGATTCGAATTGCTTGAGAAAGGTAACCGAACGCTGAAAATCAGCGTTCGGTTGCCTTTCCTGACCATTCGGCTATCCAGAGAGCAGGCAATTCGCCAAATCCTGTCGAATTGCCTGAACATACGGTGCCTGTTCGGTCCCTGTTCGAGGGCAGTGAAATCCCCATCAAAAAGCACTGCTTCGGCTATTCAGAGAACATAAACCAGCAGTGAAAGGTTCCCCTAATGCCCTGCCATTCGGTGGTTTAATTCGGCAAATTTATTCAGGAGAATCCCATAGGCTTCAATGTTAAAAATATCCCATATTAATTCAATATCTAATAAACCGTTCATTAAAAATTCTGCAGCAAAAAGTCTCTTTATTTAGATTTTTTAGGATACTTTAAGCATTTTTCTGAATTTTTAAAAAAAAAATTAAAAGTCCGATTTTTTTTTTTTTTTTTTCAGTTTACTTATTTTTTTTGTAGCAGCCCTCTTATTATCATTCCCTGGATCTCCTGTGAAAATTTCAGACATTTTCGCTCAGTAGTTTCTTTGCAAACAGCGTTTCATCTTCCCAGATTCATACAAATGGTTTTTCTAATTTATTCACTGCCTCCTCTACGTCACAGCTGCTTCGGCTCTGTGTGATTCGGCTCATGTTCGGCTCCTGTTCGGCTTTTTCGAAGGTTAATCCAGATGTTTTTGCTTGTTTTTAAGCATGCATTCGGTTAGTGTTCGTCAGGTTTTCGGCAGCTTTTCCCTGCAATTCGGGGACCCTGTGCTCTTTGCTGAATACACCGCAGGGTCACCGAAATGCAATCGGCAAAAGGAACCGAATTGAAGAGAACGAAAAGTCACCAAACGTGCGGTGACTTTTCGAATCTCTTTGGATAACCCTGTATGTTTCTATGTTTCTATGAATGAAATAATGTAGAAATGCATTAATGAATGATTGGGTGAATGAATAGATGAATGGATGATGTATAGATGAACAAATGAATGTAAAGATATATAAATGAATGAATGAATGTACCATCAATAATTGAATGAAAGGCTAGGTGGTTGAAAGGCTTAAGATATGAATAATTGAATACATGTTCAGATGAATGTATGTATGTATAGATGAATGAATGTATGAATGAACAAATGAATGAATAGATGAAGTTCGAAAATAGATTCTCTAAAACATGCAAACATACCCATAGGTGATGTCCGTAGGGCTTTGGAGGCAACAGTATGAATTAATGAATGTGTGTATAGATGAATGAATGCACAGATACATGGATCAATGAATGAATGAATAATTTAATGAAAGGTTAAATATATGGATGGATGGATGATTGAATGTATTGATGGATAGATGAAAGCATGATTAAATGAATGAAAGTACAGATGGATGGATGGATGAATCGATGCATAGATAGATGAAAGCACAGATTAATGGATACATCGATAGAAGAATGAATGGATGAAAATAGTTAATCGATATGCAGATGAGTAAATGTATTGACAAATGAATGAATGTATGCACAGACAAATGGAGGGATTGATGCAAGGATGAATTGATGAAAAATAATGAATGAATGTATAGATAAATCAATGTATGAATGACTGAATGAATGCACAGACAAATGGATGGAAAGGAAGGATGGCCGTATGACGAATTGAATGGACAGATGAATGAATGAATGTATGCATGAATGTATGATTGTATGGATGAATGAATAAATGGACAGATGAATGGATGAATGAATGAATGAATGTATGGATAGATGAATGAATGTATGGATAGATGAATGAATGATCACATATTAAAGCATTTTAAGGTTGATCTTCTCTAGTTCATCCTAACATATGGCGCCCACAGGCTTTGGAGCAGTCTGGTCTTGATGGATATCTGTTTATCACGCACTTCTTCATTTAATACATTCCTTCCGCCTGGGATGAGATTTTTCTTCTTTCTTTATAGAAGACTCTTTTGTCCAAAACTTACAATCTGCTATAACTTATTATTTTGTGAATTCCTCACATGGAATAAAAATCCAAACAGAAGTTAAATGAGCCCTTTTCATTAGTCTGGCGAGTGTATTGCTACACTGCGGTTATCATCCTTTCCACACCATGCTCTGAAGTTGTTACTTTGTGTTATGCGAGTTTTTATGTACACAAGATTACAGCAGCACAACGCACCTGCCAATTTGATAAATTGCTCGGGAAGAACCTTGTGAAGACTGGAAGGATGTAATTATCATTTTTTAACCACGTGACAAACACATTTCACTGAACCATCTTCTTCTAGAAGAAACAATCGCGCTTCTTTGTATCATTAAATGGAAAAAAACAACAAAAGCAAAACAAACATGAACTATTGTAAACAAGAGCCGTGAATTAACAGGACGCCTCGGCTTCCGAATTCTATACACATGTATCCTGCATCAGACCTGGACGTTAGATGAGGAAGGTAAGACACAGTATAGTCGTGGGCTGAGAGTTGACTAGGCAACCCAAGAGGTGATTGGTCACTGCATGGCCCAATGGATCAAAATAACTCTGTGAGCAGCACAACACACCGCAGGTCAGGGCACTCAAACTGTGGCCCCTCAGATGTTTCTGAACGATTTCCCGGCCATCTGTTTCTTTGAAAGAATTCTGGGAATTGTAGGCATGAACACCGGGGGGGGGGGAGGCATGAGTTTGACAGCCCTGCACTAGGATGATGTTCTAAGATCATAAAAAGATTAAAATACTGGGAATTTGCTCGCTTTTAGTTTTTTTTCTGTATTTGTGTATCCTTTTGCCCACACGCTCTCCTGTTTAACCCTTCAGCAGAAATCTTGGGGCCCCTTAATAAACCACTTGTCGGGCCCCTCCTTCCCCCAGCTGCCCATTTCAGCAAACGCCAGGGAATGTGTCTTGCTGGGTCAGTCCAGGGTGGCTTGGAGGGACCCTTATAGCACTTAAACAACCTGCACAGAGTTTGGCAAGGACCAAGCCCCCTGGGGCCACTGAGCCCCTGAACATATCATGGGCTGTCACCCCCTAATGGCAGCGCTGCCAGTAATGACGGAGCCTGGGAGCTAGAGTCACCAGATCAGCCATGTTTTCCTGGATACATATTACTATTTCATGCAGAGGGGAGCACAGGGAAAAGTGCTGCCCTGCAACATGTATAATTCATATGCAGCAGGAAGGAAATCAAAGCATTCTTTTCTGATTTCTTACCAGCAACATATGGATTATACATGCTGCGGGGTGGCATTTGTTCAGCATGAATAAATTATATGTGTCCCGGAAAACATGGCCGACATGGCAACCCTACTGGGAGCATGCGCGCCGGCTCATTTACCATCGACGACTAAACCAAGGGTCCGCAACCTCAGCCCCCTGATGTTTTGCAACTACATTTCCCATGAGGCTCAAAAAAACCAAATGAGTTACTGAGCATCTTGGGAGATCTTGTTCCAAAAACATCTCTTTGTGACCCCTGAACCAAACCAATGTAAGACCCAAAGTGTCGGAATTTTTCAAGACGAACCAAAAATACAAACTGATTTTTTATTTTTCCTGCTTGTTCGCGGGTCTAATAAAAAGCAGAGAGCTGCAAAGCGTTCGGGCTCTTTGCTTCGAGCATCATCAAGCAGCCCCTGGATGTGTATGAATAAATGATGACCTTGTTATCACCAGGGGGACTGCACTTTAAAATTTGTGAAGCTTAATTACTTTCCAGAATGTGCCATCGCCACCACTGCCCTTTGTGTGCGTTTGAATTGTATCGATACGTAAGGGTTCCGGGAGTCTGTCCCCACGGGGAGAGACATATATATATATATTATATATATATATATATATATACGCTCGTCTCCTTTCATTGCTTATTGATGATGCACGGCGTTGGAATGTCATGCTCAGCTTCAATGTACATCATTTACAATCCTAATTAAATGCAATTACGAGCATTTCAGGTCTCCAAACGAGTTAATGGCCCAGTGACTTGGACTCAGGGAGCTCCAGTTAAACACCATAAACATCGCACAGCAAGGGCGGCATCAAAACCCGCGATTATCAGCATTAACCCTTCTTTTTGTTCAGTTTTAAAGCAGTTCGGAAACATTTTGTATTTGGGTAAGCGGACTGTACCCCCCTTTCCAGTCTCCACAAGTCTCATTTTAACCCCTTCACTACCAAACACTCTTTGTTATAAAATATCACAAGTAACATCTATTTCAACAGTGGTTCGCAAAGTTAACCATTAAATATAGGGTAAAATAGAGCATTTTCACACAAATCTTGTTCTGAGATAGTTAAAAAATAATGTAAATTTGCTCATTTTCTAATTTTTCATTTCTTGGTTTATCCTTTATAGAAATATCTATATGGGATAAAATGTGTAAACTCTAGATGGCGTCCCTTATCTGGCAAAGTGTCACATGGGGGTCTGCATTATCAGCATACAGGCAGAAATCTTGCTGGGTTGAAAGGTTCTAAACTCTAGATGGCGTCCCTTATCTGGCAAAGTGTCACATGGGAGTCTGCATTATCAGCATACAGGCAGAAATCTCGCTGGGTTGAAAGGTTCTAAACTCTAGATGGCATCCCTTATCTGGCAAAGTGTCAAATGGGAGTTTGCATTATCAGCATACAGGCAGAAATCTCGCTGGGTTGAAAGGTTCTAAACTCTAGATGGCATCCCTTATCTGGCAAAGTGTCACATGGGAGTCTGCATTATCAGCATACAGGCAGAAATCTCGCTGGGTTGAAAGGTTCTAAACTCTAGATGGCATCCCTTATCTGGCAAAGTGTCACATAGGAGTCTGCATTATCAGCATACAGGCAGAAATCTCGCTGGGTTGAAAGGTTCTAAACTCTAGATGGCGTCCCTTATCTGGCACAGTGTCACACTGGGTCTGCATTATCAGCATACAGGCAGAAATTACCTTTGTGTCAGTAAATGTGCTGCAGACAGATAATAAAATGGTGAGATCTCCTGCTTACACGGGGTCTGCATTATCAGCATACAGGCAGAAATGCCCTTTGTGCCAGTAAATGTGCTGCAGACAGATAATAAAATGGTGAGATCTCCTGCTTACACGGGGTCTGCATTATCAGCATACAGGCAGAAATGCCCTTTGTGCCAGTAAATGTGCTGCAGACAGATAATAAAATGAAAAAAAAATTCACCCCGGCACATATAGCCTGTATGAGCATAACAAGTGGATTTCATAAAACAGAAAACTTTTGTGTGACAGTAAAATAAAGAATACAAAACCCCAAAACCCTATTCTACCCCACACCTGCCATTTTTATTGATTTAATGAGAAACATCACATTTCGACTTACAAGTACAATTTTTTCCCTCCGGTCCAATAAACGCTCATAGAAACACCCTGTAAAGTGGCCGCCTTATAAAACCCGCGCAGCTGGTGTTAGATGAAAGGTGCAGAGATGTAAGTTTTTCAATTTTCACTTAACTGCACTTTTTTAAAATACCTTATTAAATCGCAGACGCTCAGGCCGAACAGTTAGGGACTAGAATGTTTTTATCCATTTTTAAAAAAATAAATAATTTGCTGCGATTTCAAGATAAAAATTTCTAAGAAATTCACAATTTTTTTAAAACATCCAAATTATACGCGAGGATTTTTAAATTGTGCTGAATGAACAAATAAAGGTCCCCCTGGAATGTACGGAGCCTGGAGAGAGACGCAGGCTGCCACTGGATTTATTATTAATTACTAAGTAGTTATTAAAAAATATTTTCAAATTTGTTCAGAAGTTAAAAAAAGTAAACAGCAGTCCTACTGTTTAACCCCTTCACTGCCATGTGATTTTCCAAAAATCCACTGTAAGGAACCAGTGTTTTTGGAAAATCATTTTAAATAATGATACAATAAGAAATATTTAGGAATATTCCCAATGTATTCCTTACTGTAATAACCTATTTGACAGGGAGATGTCACCATCTGCTGGCCAAAAGGAGTTACTGCAGGTAGTACTGCATCTCGTGGCTCTGTGCATCGGATGGGGAAAGCTCGATATATCAGGACACTCGCTTGTTAATTTGAACCTGCTTTAGCACCTTGGGCTAAACGTTTGGAGGCACCTTCTAGAGCCCAAAAGCAAACAAAATTAATTTGCACCAGATGGTGTTAACACGATCTCGGGGTGTTGTGTCTGCTGCTGCTGCTGATCATTTATACATGATTACAGTATTGAAGGGGTTAAAATATCAATTTAAATACAACATTTTTATGAATGGTGCCAGGAGCTCCATGTAAAATCCACTTACAGGGAGAGACAGAGTCAGGGTTTGCTGTTATTTAAAAAATGGGTTGTGTAGTTAACAATTAGATATAGGGTAAAATAGCAATTTTGCATATAAATTGTTACTCAAACATTGTAAATTTGCTCATTTTAAATTTTTCATGTATTGGTTTATCCTTTACAGAAATATCAATGGGATGAAAGGTTGTAAACTCTAGATGCGTCCCTTATCTGGCACTGTGTCACACAGGGTCTGCATTATCAGTATACAGACAGAAATGGCCTTTGTGTCAGTAAATGTGCTGCAGACAGATAATAAAATGGTGAGATCTCCTTCTTACACGGGGTCTGCATTATCAGCATGCAGGCAGATGCAGTAAATATGCTGCAGATAATAAAATGGTGATAATGGTAATAATTTCCTGTTTATGGGGGTTTGTAGTGATCAGAATGAGATTATTAGCAATGCAATATCTGTATGTGCTGCATAATGCCTGTGTATGGCAATTACAGCAAACACCTTGTATCTGTATGTGCTGCATAATGCCTGTGTATGGCAATTACAGCAACACCTTGTATCTGTATGTGCTGCATAATGCCTGTGTATGGCAATTACAGCAACACCTTGTATCTGTATGTGCTGCATAATGCCTGTGTATGGCAATTACAGCAACACCTTGTATCTGTATGTGCTGCATAATGCCTGTGTATGGCAATTACAACAACACCTTGTATCTGTATGTGCTGCATAATGCCTGTGTATGGCAATTACAACAACACCTTGTATCTGTATGTGCTGCATAATGCCTGTGTATGGCAATTATAGCAACACCTTGTATCTGTATGTGCTGCATAATGCCTGTGTATGGCAATTACAACAACACCTTGTATCTGTATGTGCTGCATAATGCCTGTGTATGGCAATTACAGCAACACCTTGTATCTGTATGTGCCGCATAATGCCTGTGTATGGCAATTACAGCAACACCTTGTATCTGTATGTGCTGCATAATGCCTGTGTATGGAAATTACAGCAACACCTTGTATCTGTATGTGCTGCATAATGCCTGTGTATGGCAATTACAGCAACACCTTGTATCTGTATGTGCTGCATAATGCCTGTGTATGGCAATTACAGCAACACCTTGTATCTGTATGTGCTGCATAATGCCTGTGTATGGCAATTACAGCAACACCTTGTATCTGTATGTGCTGCATAATGCCTGTGTATGGAAATTACAGCAACACCTTGTATCTGTATGTGCTGCATAATGCCTGTGTATGGCAATTACAGCAACACCTTGTATCTGTATGTGCTGCATAATGCCTGTGTATGGCAATTACAGCAACACCTTGTATCTGTATGTGCTGCATAATGCCTGTGTATGGCAATTACAGTAACACCTTGTATCTGTATGTGCTGCATAATGCCTGTGTATGGCGATTACAGCAAAACCTTTTATCTGTATGTGCTGCATAATGCCTGTGTGTGGCAATTACAGCAACACCTTGTATCTGTATGCATAGGCGACTCTACAGGGGGCAAGGGGGGGCAATTGCCCCCCTAGGTTATTCCTTGCCCCCCCATGTGCCCTCCCACCAAAAATCAGCATCCAGCTTACCACACTTATTCGGACCACTGTATCTCCGTCCCTGTGCATCATATATGGATGATATAGGCAGATTCTGGCCTTTCCTATGATACCAAACATGACCATATTCAATTTGAAATAAAAGTCATAAAACATTAAATAATAACGGGCACTTAAACTTAAGCATTTTCACAGGGTTGAAATGTCTCAGCAATGAAGTGGTTAATGTTCAGACTATACATTACATTGTGTATTACGTTAGTTTTAGCCTTGGTTTAGTTGTATATTAAGGGTTAATGGGTAGGTTTCATCCCTCATGGTATACATTTTATTTGTTCCTTGATTAATGGCATTGTAGGGGTTAATCTGTAGCTACATGCCTCCCAGTGTATTGATTTCATGTTTTACCTTGATTAATGGCATATTAGGGGTTAATAGGTAGGCTAAATGCCACATTGTTTATTCATTTTATTGTATTTCCCTGGGTTTATGGCATTTTAGGGGTTATTCTGGACGTTAGAATCTAAAGGGTCTAATCATCTTTAGATCCTTTGCTTTTCGGCACATTTTGGGGAATTAATTTCGCTGAAAATATAGTGAATTCCCTATTTAGCGAATGGTCACTGTAATTTGCTAAAAGTGGAGTCGCTGAAGCAGCAATCAGACATTCAGCAAAAACTGCCGAATTGCAGCAAATAAAATATCAGGTTATTACAATAAAAAGGTATCATTGCATCACATTACTCTGGGGTTTTGGAATCTTATTTATATATACTTATTTAGGGCACTATTACCTGGTGTGAGTTAACCCTTGCGTTCGCATGGTTTTGCGTTAGCGCCAGGTTAATTGAGTCTAGCGCCTGACCAACAGATCGTTTGCCTCCCGCTACAAACGGGAAAAATCACTTAGTGCGTTGCTATTAGTGATTTGTACCGCGAGCTTACTGTACTTTCCACGCCCTATACTTAACACGGGGAGCGCTAGAGGTCTATACTTAGTGCTTTTGCAGCTAACAGATCACTTGGTGCCAGCACTAATATTTTGAGGGGCGCTAATTACCTACTGCACAACCCTGGTGCTAACTCCAAAAAAACAGATCTTCGCCCAAAATTAACAGGCAATTGAAAGGAATGCAGCGCAGGTTTTCTCTTGGCCCCATACACCATAGCAATGGATCTGGTCCGCATTGTCGTTGCTGTTGCAGTCGGCTCTATTATAAATGTATCCTTTATCCACATATATCCTAATTCTAATATATTGCCTAATTTTAAACATTTTATGCTGGGGTTATTCATAGTATGGAAGCGGTTGATTATTAGGGTGACCGTGTGGACCATGTTTAAAGGGACACGTGAATAAGTCTTGCCCTGAAACATGTATTATTTATATGCTGCAGCAGGGAAATTTTTGTCGCTCACCTGGCCTTCCTTTTTTGGATCTATTAAATGCAGTGTAAAGATTCTACATGCTGTCGGGTGGCATTTATCATGCAATGTCCATCAGCCTTAATATATGTGTGCATCAAAACATGGATGATACGGCCACCTTGGAGGATTTTAATAATGCAGGGGTGTGAGGTTATTCACTGGATGTGTTCATATTCAAGCTTGTGAGGGCGGGGGATAGGTATGGCCCGGCACTCTGCACTGGGAGAAAAAACAGTTCTATCCTGTATACAACCGCATTAGTGCTGGGTCTCAGCCCGGGTCTTAGGCTAGGGACAGATGAGCGCATTTTCTGCGGCCACCGTCAAAATGTACGTCGATGCGTGCGCACGCATTTTTTCACGGAATACGCTTAAGTGGTCAGACGATGCGCAATCTGGACGTATTTCATGACGGTGGGGTAAAAAGAAGTCTAGGGAAATCCGGCTGTTTGAACGTTATGTAGGCCGCACACTAGCAGCGTCTGACGTCTCCTAATCACGCACACACGCTGCCATGCGGCCGCAGCGCACTCTGTACGTCAGTAGCAGCGGTTTCACGTTCTGAGAAAAATGCGTTCATTTGCTGGTTGCGTGGTGTCGGCGCACTTTCGTACGCACGTACTGCGTATATTGGCCGTCATTGGCCGTTATGTGCTGCTACTGCCGCCGTGATTTAGTGCGTCTGCACGCGCGTTCCGACTGCCCCACTCTGACCCTAGCCTTAGAGTTTCCCTAGCGTGCGCCAAACGACCTTGTTTATGGACTACTGCAGACAAGGTGATCTGTTAGTAGGTCATCAGGCACTAAGTTTTAGCGACTCGCGGTAATTTTCCCTTTAGTGATGGTGTTTTAGCTCACACCAGGTGAAAGGGCCCTTAGTTTTATTCAGTGGTATGATTTAGTGGTGAAAATTATTAGTGCCCCCCAGTTTTGACTGCGGTATCTTCTGTGCCCCCCCTAAATATTGTTCCTAGAGTCGCCACTGTCTGTATGTTCTGCATAATGCCTGTGTATGGCAATTACAGCAAAACCTTGTATCTGTATGTGCTGCATAATGCCTGTGTGTGGCAATTACAGCAACACCTTGTATCTGTATGTGCTGCATAATGCCTGTGTATGGCAATTACAGCAACACCTTGTATCTGTATGTGCTGCATAATGCCTGTGTATGGCAATTACAGCAACACCTTGTATCTGTATGTGCCGCATAATGCCTGTGTATGGCAATTACAGTAACACCTTGTATCTGTATGTGCTGCATAATGCCTGTGTATGGCAATTACAGCAACACTTGTATCTGTATGTGCTGCATAATGCCTGTGTGTGGCAATTACAGCAACACCTTGTATCTGTATGTGCTGCATAATGCCTGTGTAATGTAATTCAGCAACACCTTGTATCTGTATGTGCTGCATAATGCCTGTGTATGGCAATTACAGCAACACCTTGTATCTGTTACTGCCATAATGCCTGTGTGTGGCAATTACAGCAACACCTTGTATCTGTATGTGCTGCATAATGCCTGTGTATGGCAATTACAGCAACACCTTGTATCTGTATGTGCTGCAGAATTATTATTACTATTATTATTCTTTATTTATAAAGCGCCAGCACATTCCGCAGCGCTGTACAATAGGCACAGTATAGACAGGGTTACAATACAATACATTGAACAACATTTAACAAACAGTACAGGAGGAGATGAGGGCCCTATTCCCGTAGGAACTCACAATCTGGGAGGGTTGGGGTTGGAAACAGGAGGAGAGGACTGTAAGGTGAGAGTGATTGATGGTTGCGTCAGTGAGTTGGGTGGTCGGCTTCCCTAAATAGGAACGTTTTAAGGGAGCGTTTGAAGGAAGAGAAGTTAGGGGAAAGTCTGACAGTACGAGGGAGAGCGTTCCAGAGAGTGGGGGCTGCGCGTGAGAAATCCTGCAGTCTATCATGGGAAGAGGTGATGCGGGGAGAAGCTAGGCGCAGGTCACTGTTTGACCTTAGGGAGCGGGCTGGGGTGTATTTGGTGATTAGTGAGGACAGGTAGTGGGGAGCTGAGTTAGTGAGGGTTTTGTAGGTAAGGATAAGGATTTTGAACTTAATTCTGCAGTGGATGGGGAGCCAGTGAAGGGACTCGCAGAGGGGAGCGGCAGAGACAGAGCGGCGGGTGAGGTGAATTAGCCTGGCGGAGGCGTTCAGGATGGATTGTAGGGGGGAGAGGCGGGACAGAGGGAGGCCAGATAAGAGATTATTGCAATAGTCGAGTCGGGAGATTACCAGGGCGTGTATGAGTTGTTTTGTGGTGACAGCGGTAAGAAATGTCCGAATTCTGGAAATATTACGCAGTTGGTATCGGCAGGAGGAGGAAAGAGACTTGATGTGGGGGATGAAGAAAAGAGCAGAGTCAAGTGTAACTCCAAGGCAGCGAACTTGGTTTGATTGGGAGATGGTGATACCCTCCACCGTGATAGAGAAGTCAGGAGGTGGGGAGGCATTGGAGGGAGGAATAAGTAGGAGCTCAGTCTTTGACATGTTGATCTTTAGGTGGTGGGAGGCCATCCAGGACGAGATGCCAGATAAGCAGTCACTGACTTTGGAAAGGACAGGGGGAGAGAGATCAGGGGTAGAGAGGTAGATCTGAGTGTCATCAGCATAGAGGTGGTAATTAAAGCCAAAGCTGTTGATGATTTTGCCCAGGGAGGAGGTGTAGATGGAAAAGAGCAGAGGACCAAGGACAGAGCCTTGAGGTACACCAACAGATAGTGACAATGAAGAGGAGGAGTTACCAGCAAAGGACACGCAGAAGGACCTGTTGGATAAATAGGAGTCAACCCGAGCGAGTGCAGTGTCACTGAGACCCAGAGAGTTGAGGGTCTGCAGATGGAGGGGGTGGTCAACAGTGTCAAAAGCAGCCGAGAGGTCAAGCAGGATGAGAATAGAATAGTGGCCGTGTTTTTTAGCAGTTAGGAGGTCATTGATGACTTTGGTGAGGGCAGTTTCAGTTGAGTGTAGGGGACGGAAGCCAGATTGCAGGGGGTCAAGTAGGGAATTGGAGGACAGGAAGAGGGAGAGGCGGTTGAAGACTAGTTTTTCTAAGAGCTTTGATGTGAAGGGAAGCTGGGATACAGGGCGGTAGTTGGATGGAGAGTTGGGATCGAGGATGGTTTCTTTAGTAAAGGGGTAACTAGCGCGTTTTGAAGGCGGATGGGAAGGAGCCAGTGGAGAGAGATAGGTTGAAGATGTGTGTGAGAGCAGGGGTGAGGGAGGAGGAGAGGGGAGGAATTAGATGTGAGGGAATGGGGTCGAGCGGGCACGTGGTGAGATGTGAGGAGGACAATAAGGAATTGACTTCCTCCTCAGTGGCTGGGAGGAAGCGGCAGAGGGTGGCAGAGGGGACCTCTGGGAGTGGAGGTGGCAGATAACTATCTTGTGTTGGGATGTTGCTTCTGATAGTTAGAGTTTTACTGAGGAAGTAGTCTGCCAGGTCTTGAGCGCTGAAGGCAGCTGAGGGGGGAGGTGCAGGTGGGTAGAGGAGGGTGTTGAAGGTGGACCAGAACCGTTTAGGGTTGGAGGACAGCGTAAATATAAGAGATGAGAAGAAGGATTGTTTGGCCAAGTGGAGCGCAGAGGTGTATGACCGGAGAATAACCTTGAAGTGAACAAAATCAGCTTCAGAGCGGGATTTCCTCCAGGCACGCTCTGCGGTGCGGGAGCATCTTTGCAGGTAGCGAGTCTGGAGGGTGTGCCAGGGCTGAAGCTGGCGGCGTGGGGCCTTACAGAGTCGAAGAGGAGCAAGAGTGTCTAGAGCAGAGATAAGAGTAGTGTTGTAGTGATTAGTGGCAGCATCAGGGCAGGTGAAGGATGAGGTATGAGGGAGGTGGTGAAGTAGGATGGAGAATTGATGGGGGTCCACAGCATGTAGGTTTCTGCGAGTGTGTGTGCGGGGTGGGGGAGCAGGGTGTTTAGGAAGTCCAGATAGGTTGAAAGAGAGAAGGTGGTGGTCAGAGATGGGGAAAGGGCAACAGTTGAACTCAGAAATGGAGCAGAGGTTGGAAAAGACAAGGTCAATAGCGTGACCATCGCGGTGGGTAGGGAGGAGGGAGGATTGTGTGAGTCCAAGGGAAGACGTGAGTGAAAGAAGTTTGGAGGCAGCAGGGGCGAAGGATCGTCAATGGGAATGTTGAAGTCCCTGAGAATTAGGCATGGAAGATTAGAAGGCAGGAAGTGAGAAGCCAGGTAGCAAAGTGGTCAAAGAACTGGGAGGTTGGTCCCGGTGGGCGGTAGATGACTGCCACCCTGAGAGCCAGAGGAGAGAACAGGCGGATGCAGTGTGTCTCGAAGGAGGAGAAGGAGAGGGATGGGGGTGGAGGGAGATGCTGGTAGGTGCAGGTGGGAGAGAGCAGGATTCCGCCACCATTTCTCTCACCCAGTCTGGGGGTATGGCTCAAGTGTAGACCGCCATGTGAGAGAGCAGCAACGGAGGCCGTGTCAGAGGGAGTTAGCCAGGTTTCAGTTAAAGCTAGGAGGTTGAAGGAGTTTGAAAGGAAGAGGTCATGGATTGCTGTGAGTTTGTTGCACACAGAGCGAGCGTTCCAGAGGGCGCAGGAGAAAGAGGACAGGCGCTGAGGGATTATGGGAATGAGGTTGCTGGGCTTGCAGGGAGGTGATTTATGTGCGATGGAGATAGGATGAGAGGGAAGTATTGGATGTGTTGTGGGGCCAGGGTTAGGGGATATGTCACCTGCATAGAGTAACAGCAGGAGGGTGAGAAAGAGAAGGTGGAAATGGGATTTGTGTGAGTGGGAGTGATTGGCAGCACGAGAGATAGAGGGAGACCATGTTCTGAGGAAACAAAGGAGCTCATGCGAGGCCATCATGTGGGATGAGAGGAGGGAGGGAGAGATGCAGATAGTGTAGGGGTCGGTGGTAGAGGGGCAGGAGTTCCATTTAAGGAGAAAGGTAGAAGTAAAGAGTAGAAGCGTGAGAGAAAGCATGATATAGACGTGTGTTTACCCAGAGTAAAAAGTGGGCCTTGCAGTTCCTTCCTCCAGTCCCGCAACTCCAGGAAATCAACTCTAAACTTCCACTTAAGACTGTCACTTAACTCCAGGAAATCAACTCTAAACTTCCACTTAAGACTGTCACTTAACTCCAGGAAATCAACTCTAAACTTCCACTTAAGAAGGCCACTTAACTCCAGGAAATCAACTCTAAACTTCCACTTAAGACTGTCACTTAACTCCAGGAAATCAACTCTAAACTTCCACTTAAGAAGGCCACTTAGGGATGCCACAAGAGCCAAGGCTCAAATGGAGCCAGTCCTAGCTGTTATATAGGGCAGACTGATTGCATTCAGGCAGTTTAAAGGTAAACACACCTGAATCTGGATGGACTGTGTCAATAGGGCAGGAGATTCACATGCCAATTAGCAAAGCAAATGGTGGAGAAAGACAAAAATAAATAAAAAAAAAAGACCAAGTAATACTGGGTGATAGAGTCCTACCAGCAAAAGTATGCAGGGGATCAGTTGAGATGTGGGTGTCTGTGGATACTGGGTGATAAAGTCTTACCTGTGGAGAGAGGAGACACAGGAATTAGGGATCATGATGGTGGATGGCATAGGATGGCATAGGATGGCATGGATAAAACGTCAGGAAATCAACTCTAAACTTCCTCTTAAGAATGCCACTTAGGGATGCCACAAGAGCCAAGGCTCAAATGGAGCCAGTCCTAGCTGTTATATGTCTGAGTATGGCAATTACATGCCTGTGTATGGCAATTACAGCAACACCTTGTCTGTACTGTACAGTGATTTACTCATTTTAACCCCCTGAATCTTATCCCTGTACAGCACTGAGTGACCCCACAGCTCTCCCTGTATTCTGATAAACCCTGGCTGCTGGAATGCAGTAGTAAATTTTGACAAGCGTTTTGTTACAGTGAGGGTAGGGGCTGTGCCTTGTAGAATCTTTACTGTAAAACAAGGTGACAGGAGTGAGAGCCCGCTGGGAATTGTATTTCTTTTAAATGAAAAGGTATGTAAAGATGACTTTATATGCAAATTATTGCTTTTTATTATATTACAATGCAGAATCACGTTTACATGCTTTTGGAAATAATTAAACACAGAAGAATAATTTCAGATAACAACAACAGTAGCAGTTAGAGAGAGATGGTATAATTTTAGTTGGAGTAGTATTCCGGTTGTTTATTTCTTCACAATGTTTTTTTCACCCAATCAACATTCAGATAGAATTCAATTGATGTTTAGTGATTATAAAATATACTGAAGTGATCGCAGCTGCTTCACATTACCTTAACGTTAGACTTTGTGATTTCATATAATAACGATACCACATGCACGTTTATAATATAAAGAAGCTAAATGAACAAACAAATAATCAAAGTGAACTTTTTAAAATTGCCAGATGGTTTCAGTCTCTTTTTTAGGACTGAAAAATTGATCATCCTACAAATCACCCCTCAGACGTGAAAATTCACAGAACGATAGTAAGAACAAGAGTGAAGTGTTAAAAAGCAAACTGGTCTAATGTGTCGATGTGGAAAACGAACCATATGGTGGAAAAATTGTCATTATTTTAATTACTTTTGGAAATAATATTCATTATCATATAATTATACAGAAATATCAGTGACTCCTTTGTTGCAGTTTGGTTTGTCTCTGCCCCATTCTTCTCACCTTCCATTGTTCCCCAGCCCCATGCTTCTCACCTATCGTTGTGTGTCTGACCCGTTATTATCCCCTCCCTTTCTGTCTCTGTCCAAGTTTTATCATCTTCCCTTGCTCCTCTGACCCATTCTTCTCATCTTTCCTTGCTCCCCTGTCCTATTCTTTTCACCCTCCCCACTGCTCCTCTTTCCAACACTACTTACTCCATCACTAGTTACTCTGCCCAATTCTTCTTACATCCCCTTGTTCCTCTGTCCAACCCTATTCACCTTCCATGGTTCCTCTGATCCATTCTTTTTACCAGCTTCTTTCTTCCTCCAACTATACTTACCTTAATTGGTCTCATCTGTCCCATTCTTCTCACCTTCTGTTGTTCTTCAGCCCCATTCTTCACACCTACATTTGTGTCTCTGTCTCATTATTATCCCTTCCGTTTGCGTCTCTAGTCAATTCTGTCCAAATCTCATCTCCCATTGTTCCTCTGCACCATTCTTCTCTTTTCTGATTATGTCTCTGTCTCATTCTCCTTCCCTTTTTCCACTGTCCCATTCTCCACAACTTCCCTGGTTCTTCTGTCCAACCATACTCAACCTTTACTGATTCCTCTGTCCCATTCTTCTCACCTTCCCTGGTTCCTTTCTCCAACTCTACTCAACCTTCATTAGTTCCTCTGTGCACCCCTACTCAACCTTCATTAGTTCCTCTGTCCAACCCTGCTCAACCTATATTGGTTCCTCTGTCCAACACTACTCAACCTACATTGGTTCCTCTGTCCTATTCTTCTCACCTTCCCTGGTTCCTTTGTCCAACTCTACTCAACCTTCATTAGTTCCTCTGTGCACCCCTACTCAACCTTCATTAGTTCCTCTGTCCAACCCTGCTCAACCTATATTGGTTCCTCTGTCCAACACTACTCAACCTACATTGGTTCCTCTGTCCCATTCTTTCCACCTTTACTGGTTCCTCTGCCCAACCCTACTCAACCTTCATTGGTTCCTCTGTCCCATTCTTTTCACCTTCCCTTGTTTCCTCTGTCCAAATTTTATCAATGCCCCGTGTTCCTCTGATCCCATTTTTCTCCCATCCCATTGTGTCTCTGCCTCATTCTTCTTCCCATTATGTCTGACCAAATTTTCTTACCTCATATTGTTCCTCTGCCCTAAGCTTCTCACCTCCCATTGCACCTCTGCCCATTTTTTCACTTACCCCTCTATAGTGGCCCTGCCTTTCACTCTTAATCTTAGTGTGTTGGTGACACCTGGCATTGGCATAGCAACATTTCGGCCAGGCCTATTACATGCCACAGGCAGGAGCCAAAACTCGAGATCTTGTGTTGGTAAACAGAGGAAAAACATTGAGATACAACTGGGTTTTATTGAAGTTATTATACGTAACGCTTGAGGTTGTCTCTGAGCACGGGAACGCCAGACAGGGCCTGGAGCTGTTTCTTTTAATATCCCTGCTTCTCTTTCACTGGGAATATTTTCTGTTCTGGATGGTTCTTTGGGCTTGCCCTCAGTGTCTGCTGCTCATTAGTCGTGCCGCTAATGAACACGACTGTCTCGTGGCTTCTTAAAATAATGGCTGTTTTTCGACATTTTCCCACATCGTGTACAAAGCGGACAGTTTATATTATCTTACCTGCTTCTGCTTCGTTACCATTCATTGTTCTGTCCCCTTTATCATTGTCATTGCTACTATCATCTATGCAGTGGTGACTTTAGGAACAATATGTAGGGGGGGGCATATAAGATACCACAGTCAAAAATGGGGGGCACTAATAATTTTGCCGCTAAATCATAACACTGAAAAAAACTAAATATGTATAATTAAATCAGATTCCAAAATCCCAGAGTAATGTGCTGCAATGATACCTTTTTATTGTACTAATCTGATACTTAAATTCAATATTTTATTTGCCGCAATTCAGCGTTTTTTACCAACGTCCGATAACTGATTTGACGACTCAGATTTTTTGCAAATTTTGGTGACCTTTCGCCAAATAGGGAATTCACCATATTTTTGGCAATATGGATTCCCCGAAATGAGGTGAAAAGCAAAGGAACTAAAGATGAATTAATAAAGATAACACAACACAGCTCTAAATGGGCCTAAGCCCGTAAGAAAGTGGAAAAGGCACAATAATATGTCCACAAATAATGACCTTCGTTTTTTTCAAGCCAATGCTTCTTTATGGTACAGATGGTGGAACGTATACTGTAAAAAGAAGAAAAAGAGAGAACCGGGATTGCGCAGTATATTAGCAACAAAAAGAGAGTGTTCTTGTTCTCATTCAACTCACATTTGAAAGAGCCCACAGCCGGCTCTCAGGATTATAGCAAACAAGGACTTTAACTAAGGTGCCCATAGACCCCTCAGTTGGTTTCTCCGTGTCGCTACTGTGGTGCTGCAGTTAGAATCTAAAAGATTTACCTAAATCTCCAGCTGAGGAAGCCATTAATGGCAAAATGCGTCTTGAAGGTTTGGGGAACTCCTTATGATTCCCTGTGCGAATTGTGATGGAGCCAATAGAGGCTCAGCTTTTGTGAATTGGAATTTGGCTTCTCCTTTAATGCTTAGATTATTTGTGATTTATTGCAACAAGAGGTGTTCTTTTTGGTCTTTTCGATTCTAACTGCAGCACCACAGTAGCGACACGGAGAAACCATCTGAGGGGTATATGGGCACCTTAGTTAAAGTCCCTTTCCGCTATAATCCTGAGAGCCGGCTGTGGGCTCCTTCAAATGGAAGGAACAATTTTTTGTTGCTAATATACTGCGCAATCCCGGTCCTCTCTTTTACTTCTTTTTACAGTATACTTTCCACCATCTGCACCATAAAGGAGCATTGGCTTGAAAAAATGAAGGTCATTATTTGTGGACATATTATTGTGCCTTTTCCACTTTCTTACGGGCTTAGGCCCATTTAGCGCTGTGTTGTGTTATCTTTATCCATTCGTTATCCAGGTTTATAGAGGAACCTCCGTTTACAGCATTCAGCGTGTGGTTAAGGCACCTGTATCCAGTGGGCGCTTCACCCTTTTTCTCTGTAAAGATGAATTAACCCTTTGGATTCTGACTTCCATAATAACCCTTAAAATTCCTTAAAACCAGGGAAATACAAAAAAATATTAGACAGTGTGGCATGTAGCCCACCCATTAACCACTAAAATGCCATTAATCAAGGGAAAACATGAAAGGAATACACTGCGAGGCATGTAGCCTACTCATTAACCCCTAAAATGCCACTAATAAAGGAAAACATGAAATGTATACATGGTGAGGCATGTAGCCTACCCATTAACCCCTAAAACGTCACTAATCAAATTAAAACTTTAAACAAATACACGGTGAGGCATGCAGCCTACCTATTAACCCGTAAACCACCATGCATCAGGGGAAAACATTAAACGAATACACTATGAGGCATGCAGTTTACCCATTAACCCCTAAAATGCCATTAATCAAGGGAGAACATTAAATTAATACACTGCGAGGCATGTAGCCTACCCATTAACCCCTAAAATGTCATTAATCAAAGTAAAACTTTAAACAAATACACGGTGAGGCATGCAGCCTACCTATTAACCCCTAAAATGCCATTAATCAGGGGAAAACATTAAACGACTACACTGTGAGAAATGTAGGTTACCTATTAACCCCTAAAATGGCATTAATCAAGGGAGAACATTAAATGAATACACTGTGAGGCATGTAGCCTACCCATTAACCCTGGGTTCGAGAGCCCCTGAGCCGAGGAGGAGGAGCAGCGCGTGTCGAGGGGGAAAAGAGGATTAAAATCACCTAAAATACATAACAAATAATTGGGCAGAGGCAGTTAGCAGGATCTGCCCAATTATTTGAGGGTAAAAAAAGGGAACTATTTTCGTAGACAATCACTTTCAAAAGTGACAATTACTTTTTTTTCTGTGCATCAGAATCTCTAGCTGAACCCATACTTGCCTGGTCCAAGTCGAGCGTCTCCGTTCAAAAGAAATACCTTCTGCTAATCAAACTTTTGGTTCATTTTCCAGCTGGCAGCCGCCTGATTCTCACCATACACAGACAGCTACCTGCAGACACACACAATGTTCTTCTTTTATATAAAAAGAGAGAATAAATAAAGGTGAATAATGAATTATGGAAATAAACTAACACCATCAACTTCTGGAGGAATTCTAAATCATGGCCGTCTGACTGGCTGCTGGCTGCGTTCCACTGGCCCCGTAAATCTGAAAGACGCTGTCACATTCTGCTTCCAAGTTATCATTTATTCCGTTTTCCTCCAGCAAGCCGCAACATATTTTTACTTAATGCAAGGACTTCACCCCTCTTTAAAGGGCCAGTACCACCAAAAAATGCGACGTCCTTTTTGTGTTTATTTGACGTTGCTGATATTTTACATGTGTTTTGTTTTTCTCTTGTTTGTTTAGTTAAGAAAATATTTTCCTCTATGTGTGTCACTGGGTGCATCCATTGTGTGATATTTTCCTCTGTATGTGTCACTGGGCGCATCCATTGTGTGATATTTTCCTCTATATGTGTCACTGGGCGCATCCATTGTGTGATATTTTCCTCTATAGGTGTCACTGGGTGCATCCATTGTGTGATATTTTCCTCTATATGTGTCACTGGGTGCATCCATTGTGTGATATTTTCCTCTATATATGTCACTGGGGGCATCCATTGTGTGATATTTTCCTCTATATGTGTCACTGGGTGCATCCATTGTGTGATATTTTCCTCTATATGTGTCACTGGGTGCATCCATTGTGTGATATTTTCCTCTATATGTGTCACTAGGCGCATCCATTGTGTGATATTTTCCTCTATATGTGTCACTGGGTGCATCTATTGTGTGATATTTTCCTCTATTTGTGTCACTGGGTGCATCCATTGTGTGATATTTTGTATTGTATCTTTCCATCACTTGCTCCTCACTGTGTGGCTTTTGCCATAGAATGGATTGAATAGATCAGTCACCTACTCACATCATTGTATTGTGTGGGATGTATTCAAAGGACATCACCAGGGGGTAGATTAGAAGGCTTTTAAGCTCCCTGTTTTATCTCATCCAGCTGCCATCTCTCATCTCAGGTAACCTGGAGAACAATAGCCTCCTGCAGCCTCATCTAAACATTCCCTCCTTCACCTCATTGACTGATAAAGATTGTATGAGATAAACCAAAGCAACTAAGGTAAAACGTTCACATAGATTTTGGTAAATGTTGCATCATGGGAAAAATCCAAAAAATGGAAACAGGAGATAAAAAACAATAAATCTAATTTTCTTTTTTACATGCAATATACAGATCTATTCAAAGAAAGGTGAAACTCAGGTGCGCTGCCGGGCCCCGAGCCCTGCGCAATCTCGCTATAGTGATTGTGGAGGGAGACTGGGGGCTATTTGTTCCCAGTCTCACTCTGTTCCTGATGACCAGGCGAAGCAGTGGATATTCCCATTGTTCTTGCCGTGGGATGAGCGTTAAGCGATTCATTGGTGGCGGAGTTTAAGGGGGGTATTAATGATTCTGCATAAGCGGATTCATTGAGCGCCAGCTTTTAGCACTCGGTAGCATTTAGATTAACCCATCGGTGCATTAATTAACGGCTGCACTTTTTAATAGCTTACTTATGGAAACGCTAATTACTGATTGTGCTCCCCATGTTAAGTATAAGATATGCAAAGTACAGTAAGCTCGCGCAAGCTGCGCATTCACCGATGCGCTAACGGATTTTTAATGGGTTTAGCTTCAGGAAGATAATATGGGGGACATGCATTAATGTCACTTGTCCAGGCGTTAACCCTTACATATCCGAACACTACAGTTAGCGCTCAGTATGTAATCTAGCCCTAAATGTCTATAGCCAACGTGCTCGCTCAACCCAAAGACTTATGGTAGACCAAGCCCATATCATCCTGAAAACTATAGCTTCTGCTGCCATGTCATTTCATTCCTCCGTCTGTAATCTGATCTCATCCCCTGTCTACCTCTTCCTGAACATGGAACACACCAGCAGGAACTCACTCTCCATGTCCTGAACCAAGAAGGTAATCTGAATTCTGCAACCAACATCTGGGCTAGTGACAGCAGATATGGATGCCACCCATGGTGGTGGCCCTAGGCCTGAGTCCTGATGAAGAGACCAGATAAGTTTAAGACAATGATAGGACCTTCTTGAGGGCCATACTAAGCCTCTGCTGCTATACAGGAGCATAAATACCTCCCAGCTGAGAATATCTCCAAACTGGAAAAAACCATACTGAGAAGGCCTCTCGCGATTCCGTTCAAGTGTCCTTTTCCCAGCGCCCACACACATTTAAGAGTTTAGGAAATCAAATCCGAAGCTCTCTTTGCCTCCAGCGATATTATTCATGAGGTCTGGCAATGCTGATGACGGTAAAGCTGCGGCTGTCAAGGACCTTCTCGCTCTCGGAACACACATTTCCCCTATGGTCTTCATGAGGAAACATGCCACATCATTAAGGAGCTTCTCATTCATGAAGACCTGTCCTGGAATCTCAGACGTTTCACTCTTGTTTTGTCAGAAGATACATGCCGGGTGCTCAGTTTGGTTTGTTACTGTAACCACGGCTTACAAGAACGGAAAGTCGGGAACGGAAGCGTCTTGCGTTGTATTTTAGCTGTCAATTTCATTCTTTACCAGTTTTCTCTAAAATTGAGCTGAATTTAGCATTTTATTCCCCAAAGAACCTGGTAAATCTCTTTCAGTTTTACTTAAGAAGAGACACACTGGCCACCATGACCAAGTTTTAACCAATGGTGTGCTGGACCAAATAGCGAAAACGGCCAGACGATGGAAATTAAACTCTGTTTTGGTCAGATATTCATCGATCACTCATTAAATGGCCAGATTCTATCTCATAGATCGTACGTTCAGACACAGAAGTCCTATTTTATGGAACTTATTTGCTGTCGAAACCTGACGCAATACCCACCCAAAGCAATTTCCTGACTTGCCAAAAGCACATCAAAGGTCTCAGGGTGGGCACGTGACCTTGTTGGCTTTCGTCCAACAAGGGCACTGAAGATCAAATTCTTCCACCTCCATGGAGACACACACGGAAACAATAGAATTTTGGGGAAAAAGTCCACATTCAAAGTCCTAATGGGAGGGTCAGAACCATTTCAAGACACAAAGAGAAGGGTGCGACAGCTCGGCTGGTCGTGACCCGATGGATCATGACATTTTATTGACCTGTAAAAGCTCTCAGAATAACCTTGAGAACAATAAAATGGCGCGTGGAGGATCCCAACCGAAAACTGTGTGAAACAACGAAACGCTCCGACCTGAAAACATTATTTTGTTGTAGCAATATTTACGTCTCGACGCGCAGAGAGAGAAGACACAAATAAACGCTAATATTATTTAAAGGGACATTCTATTAAATAAATTCCCTTTATTTTGCCCTTAATTGATTGAGCAGATCCTGCCGACGGCCTCTGCCCACTTACTATTTATTTTATTACTTTCGGGTGATTTTACTCACCTTTTGTTCCTCAATAGGGGTCATTCAGAGAGAGCCGAACTTGCCATGAAATTGTACCAAACGGTGAATTTCCCTGTACGGTGCATTTTCGGGGCCATTCGGCTATTCAAAACATGGCAGTTCGCCAAATATTGGTGAATTGCCAGCAAAATATGGTGCCTGTTCGGCGGCAGTGAAATCCCCCATTAAAGAAGCAATGGTTAATCGTTTCACATTGAACAGCAGAGAAATGTCAGTGAAATGCCCTGATGTTCGGTGTTTCCATTCGGCAGGTTTATTCAGACGAATCCTATAGGTTTCAATATTAAAAATATTCCTCTTTTTATTCAATATCTAATAAACCTTTATTTTTTAAATTTGCAGCAAAAATACTCTTTATTTATTTATTTTTTAGGATTTTTTGGGCATTTTTCTGGATTTTTTTCAGCAAAATATTTTTACATTTTTCTGTAACAGACCTTTTTTTTATTATTCATAGAACCTTATATGTTAATTCCAGACATTTTCATCCAGGTCGGCTTTTTCCGACGGCTGGTTGGCGCTGTGTCCGACGGATCGTCGTCTTTTTTCAGATGCATTTGGAAGGGTTTTCGGCGGCTTCGGATTTGATAATCCTGGCGTTTTGCAACGTTTTTTTTTGTTACCGATTCGGCTGTTTTGCGGCGGATTTTCCCTGCACTTCGGGGATCCTTCAGTGAATGCTGAATTCACCGCAGGGTCGTGAATTTGATTCTGCGAAGTGGAAAACGAGAAACGAGAAAACGAGAAAACACCAAGATTCCGATGGAATTTCAGTGCTCTTTGAGAAACCCTGTATGTCTGTACAATGATCTCTGGTTTAATTTATTTTCCATTAAAACACAAATAAATCTATTGACCTCTGGGTGTAAAACGTATCTTTAATTGGGCGGCAGCGATACACTGTATCTACTGATCAATACCCTGACACATCCTGCCAGTCCATGCCCATTCATTGCATCGCCCGAGCAGACGTAAAACCAGTGAATAAAATGATATTTACTGCACTGGAAAAGATACAAAGTATCAGCCTGGGAAGCGGAATAGGAAGGAGAGGCGGAAGACCTTAGCCCTACCAGACTTGTCATGATCGCTGCAAATCCCCAACGTCTGAAAATGAATTAGTTGCCGAAAGAATAGCTGTGACCCTGCCGTACCTTTCATGGCGCGATCCCCATGGGACACTGTTCCAGGGACACGTCTGTTTACAGAGACAGTGTTATTGTAATTTCGCAGCTAGAGTTCGAGAAGGAAATGCGTCCATGTCTGGCCATGCATGGAAACCACCAACATGATGTGTGCGTTTACATAAACTCAGCGGAAACCGACACACGGCTTAAAAAATGGGATTAAAAAGCATTACCTATAGGACGGTCACATCTGCGTCGCTCGCACTCGGCATCAGCTGCAGTCAATTAAAAATAATTTCTAATTAACATGTAAATAATTCATTCTGGCTAATTGTTGCCCTGAAAATATGCTTACACGTGTCCAGCCGCACGAGGGATTATCTGGATGTGGCAGAAGAAACAGGCACACACAGAGGCAGCTTCAGAAGGGAGTGGGAGCAGAGCTGCCACCGAGGGGGTGACAGCCCGTGACATGGTCAGGGACCCAGAGGCTCCAGAGGACCCCTGGCCATTGCCAAACACTGTGCATCTTTCCTAAGTGCCATAGATGTAAAGGCCCCTCCATGCCACCCAGGACTGGCCCACCGAGACATCCATGAATTTCCCTGTGGGCCGCAGCATCTGGAGCCAGTAAGAGCGCACTGACTCATCACTGAGGGGACGGTTAGTATGGTCTGCATCAGGTAGAGGTGTAGACTGAATGCTCTCCCACCAGGAAACACGTTTTATCTCCTTAATGGACCACCAGAGATTTATCCCACTCCCTAAGTTGAGCAGAAGAGGAGACAAAACGTTTTATTTTTTAATTATTTTACTGAAATGGGCAGCTGAGGGAAGGGGGGCCCATGAACAGTGGGTCAGTAAGGTGCCCCGAGATTTCCGATGGCAGCCCTGAATGCGAGTCACGCAGGTTTATTCACCAGACTGGCTGAGGCCAGAGGAGCACACTAAGTGCGTCCGTTTTACCATGCATCGTGCCGCCCATCATAGAATTTGATGGATCATTTAGGGAAAACTGAAGAACATGCACGCTCTTCCGCGCACATTAGAAAGGACATTGATTTTGGGTCGGCATCAAGACGCTAGGACACATGTCAAGACATGTCTACAGATGTGATGCTTTCTATAGGTGGGAGTACAGGAAATTAGCCGAGTTCATTCAACACCCGCCACATGTGTAGGAAACTGAGACTACAAAACAGGGAGGTGTCTTTGACACCCATTTAGACACCATGAGCATAAAGAGGAGACCTTCTTAGATCTCTGGGCTCCAAGGGGTTTTTCTCATAGAAAGGAGATCTTCTTAGAGCTCTGGCGTCCAAGAGTTCCATGTAATAAAGAGGATTCTTTCTGAGAACTCTGGGATCCATGGAGTCCATGATGTACATATAGGGCCTTCTTAGAATTCTGGGGTCCAAGGGGTCCATATCGTACAAAAGAGACCTTCTTAGAACTCTGGTGTCCAAGGGGACCTTGTTGTACAGAGGTGACCTTCTTAGGGCTCTGGGGTCCTTGTCGTACATAGGAAACCTTCCAGAACTCAATGGGTAAAAGAGCCATGGTGTCCTGGATAGAATATGTTCGTCAATGGGCAACAGAGCCGCAGTGCCCTGGATGCAATATGTTTCTCAATGGGTAATATTGGATGGAATATTTTAAGATGAGACACAATGCATGTTTAGTAATACTGTATATCCTCCCTAATGTCCCTGGACTCGGAGCCTTCTCTATGGTGATCACAGAAAACTCAGAAAAGAGTTAAAACAACTTCAATTTAATGGTCCTGAGCAGAAATTTTCCATGCTGTTTGTTCGCAAGCAAACCTTTTGAATTATTGATTAGTCATTTTGCAAACCATCAGCGAATGGATAACCAGGCCGGCTACGGCTAATCGGTTTGCCGAGCCCCATCGAATGAGAGTTTCTGGCAGGAGGTGACTTCACGCTACTAAACAAGAAACGACTGACAGTTCCATGGGGATCTAGTCACAGAGATAAACTTCTGGCGAAATTGGTCTCTGCTCTGTGCCTTTCCTCTTCAATTGTGTTGCATTGTCCCCGGGAATATGATCTTTATCACGTACCCAAGTGGAAATTTCATGGGCTTGCATAGAGCGACAGAAGAGAAAATGATCAAACTTAAGGTTCAGATCCCTTATTCCATATTGATAGATGACATGAACTCCTTAGACACCAGAGCTCTAAAGTCTCCCCTATACAACATGGACCCCTTGGGCCAGAGAGCTCTAAGAAGGTCTCCTCTGTACATATGGACCCCTTGGGTCCCAGAGCTCTTAGAAGGTCTCCTGTGTACGTAAGGACACCTTGGGCCCCACAGCTCTAAGAAAGTCTCCTCTGTATGACATGTATTCCTTGGATCCCGGAGCTCTAAGAAGATCTCCCTTTAGAGCTTTGGTGCCTAAATGGGTGTCATTGAAAGCTCCCTGAAGACTGACACTTTGATAGTGGCTTTTTGATCCATGGCCAAAACCAGTTGCCATTTCAAAAAGATACCAGTTGGAGAATCTTACCCCTCATTAGGTTTAACTAAATCCTTCCCCGTCACTTTGTCCATCATACTGCTTTGCATCATAGATCTTCTGAACACCCACGTCCTATAAATTATCTCCACACAGCCAACAATTGTTGTGATCATATAGGCTGTCCCAAATAAAAGTGTCATGGCGCCCGTAGGTGAATGAAAACATTGGATGCTCTAGAGAACTCTACAGTGCGATAACCAGATATTTTTCAGCACTTTTTGTGATGACCAGAGAAGACTGGTGCAACCAGAGTGTTGACTTTCCTTATAACATCTGAGCAGTATTATTATTATTATACATTTTTTTATTCTTCCGTCATCATTCCAGCCCGTGAAACGCTTACCTGGGACACCCCTTATATCTTCCGTCTTGTCATCTCAATGTTTTCACCTCGATTTTGAGCATCTCGGCTTTAGTTTTCTTCCATGAGACAGTTTTTTGGAATATTGGCACGAACACAAGGTTCTCTTTGGTTGGATTAATAGAAAAAAAAGAGGTGATGTCATCTGATGTAATTAAAAATGTAATGAATGGCGTAAACGAATGATCTATGACTGTGGCCCCCATTAATCGGGGAAGATGATAGAGTCGTTGAAGAACAAAGGCGTTTTTTTTTGCATCGTAATGAATGTGTTTCCAGCAGGCGCGGTTATACAGTTACTTAATTAAGCAGAAAAAACCCACAATCCCAAAAAGTGCAACAGGTTTCACACCATAAAACCATTTTCTCCCTGGATGGATGATAGTGACAGGAGGTTCGTAGCCGCCCATCATATGTTTTCTTGTAGATTAGTTGGTGATTTACAAAAGCTTTTACAGCAATAAACCAGGAGCTCTAAGCATGTCCTTCACTTGATGACATCACTCCATACCATACAAGATTTTTTTTCCACTTCATGAAATCAAGCCATTCAAATACACATCTATCCACCACTTGGTGACATCATTCGGTGTCCGTATAAGGTTTTCTCCATCTTATGACATCACACTATTTCCATACAAGTCTTCTAAACCATTGATAGCACCATCTCCATGTGATGACCTCCCTCTGTGTCCGTATATGATTTTTCCACACTTGATGACACCACTTTATATCCCTATCATGTTTTCCTCCGCGTAAGGTCACTACTTTATGTCCTTAAACGTCTTTTCATACTTGATGACATCACTACATGACCATATAAGGTTTTTCTCCATGTAATGACATCATACTATATCCATACAAGTCTTTTAAACTCTTAATTCCATCATTTCCATGTATTGACATCACTCTATGTCCTTAAAAGACTTTCCCCCCTCTTGTTGACCTCACCCCGGGCCCATATAAGGTTTTCTCCATGTTATGATTTCACACTATGTTCATGTCACATTCCATGGCGTCTTTCAGCCTCGGCACCCAGCATCGCGGTCCTTGCTGCTCACTGGCCGGGCGCCGAATGATATGCCGATCAGTTGCAGTCACGTGGTGAGGCCGGGGGTGGGACGCGGCGTTGTAACGCAAATATTGGCGAATTGCCAGAGAATCACGGTGATCTTCGGCGTCAGTGAAATCCCCCATAGAGAAGCAATGGCTAATCTATTCACATTGAACAGCAGAGAAATGTCAGTGAAATGCCCTGATGTTCAGTGGTTTCATTCGGCAAGTTTATTCAGGCGAATGCCATAGGTTTCAATGTTAAAAATATTCCTGTTTTTATTGAATATTTATTAAACCAGTTACTCTTTTAATCTGCAGCAAAAAGTCTCTTTTTTTTTTAAAGACACTTTAAGCATTTTTCAGGATTTTTTCGGCGAATTTTTTATTTTTTCTAAATAGTGTTTTTTTTTCTTCTGTAACAGACCTTTTTATTATTGATCGTAGGACCCTTTTATGTAATTTTCAAGCATTTTCGTTCAGTAGCTTTTTGCAAACAGCTTTTAAAAGTTGAAGTTTTTGTTATTTTTTTCCTCTGTTCGTCGGCTTGCCGGCTTTTTCCGGTGGCTGGTCGGCGTTCTGTTTGGCGGATCGTCTGCTTTTTCGGATGCAGTCGACGGTTTTGCAGCGGATCGTCGGGTGCGGTCGGCTTTTTCGGTGGTTTTTCGGGTCACTCCAGGGTTTTTTGGCGTTTCTGCAGCTTATTTGCGTTAAATCATCGGTTTTTCGGATCACTATGATCTTTTCTCTGTGCTTTTGCGGCGTATTTTGCGTTGGAATTATTGGTTTTGCAGCGGTTTTCGGATGCGGTCGGCGGCTTTTCCCTGCACTTTGGGACCCAGTGGTGAATGCTGAGTTCCGGTGGAATTTCAATGCTCTTTGAATAACCCTGCGGGTGTCTGGATGTCCCTGTAAGGTCATTTAATAGGGGTATGTTTTAGTTTTAGATGCTCACGTAAAGCCACATTATTAATATCATTATTATAATTTTATTATTATTATTTTTATCTCTGGCTGTTTAAAAACCCAGCTTTATACATTATGCCAACACGCAAACACTCACACATTCTGCAGCTCCTCTGCTCGGATAATTGGATACAGTTTTCTCCAAATCACCTTTTTTAAAGTAATTTTCACAAAGCTGAAACCTGGAATTAACCTGAAACAACTTCAATTTGCCTCCGACTTAAAACTCCGTTTCTGCAAAATAATTTCACTCAGATGCCGCTTAAAAGTATTTTACAGAGCGATAATCTTCCCCTAAATGGAAACGAGATGGAAACGGTGAAAATAAATTGTAACGAGACGCAGAAAATCGAAGAACGGCATTAAAAATGAAGAATAAATGGAGCCGCTTGCGCTGCTTCCCGGACATGACATCCACACTTTAATTAGTCATTTAATCCCATTTTAATAATTGACCAATTAGGCGTCTGTCAGTAAACATATTCACTCGGAGACGCGCGTCAAGGAGACTTTACTTTCATAATTAGTCAAAACTGTTTAACCAGAAAAAAGTAGATTAAGCCGGACTGAACGAAGCGTCTGTATATGTGACCGTTATTCAACTTAATGGAACCTAATTATTCTGTATGAAGGAGATTTAATGTGATAAAAAATATGTGATGACAGATAGAGAGAGACAGAGAGAGACAGACAGATGGAGAAAGACAGATGGAGACAGACAGATGGAGACAGACAGATGGAGACAGACAGAGATAGACAGAGACCAATAAACAGATACAGATAGACAGAGACAGGCACAGAGACAGACAGAGACTGACAGAGACAGAGAGATAGAGATAGACAGCAACACAGACAGATAGAGACAGACAGATGGAGACAGAGACAGACACAGAGACAGATACAGACACAGAGACAGATAGAGACAGAGAGAGACAGACAGATACAGATAGACAGCGATAGAGACAGACAGATAGAGACAGAGACAGACACAGAGACAGACAGATAGAGACAGACAGATAGAGAGACAGACAGATAGAGATAGAGATAGACAGATACAGATAGAGACAGAGAGAGACAGAGACAGATAGAGACAGACAGATGGAGACAGACAGATGGAGACAGACAGATGGAGACAGAGACCGATAAACAGATACAGATAGACAGAGACAGACAGAGACAGGCACAGAGACAGACAGACAGAGACCGACAGAGACAGAGAGATAGACAGTGACACAGAGACAGATAGAGACAGACAGATAGAGACAGACAGATGGAGACCGACAGATGAAGACAGACAGATAGAGATAGACAGAAACAGATAGACAGACACAGAGACAGAGACAGGCAGACACAGACACAGAGACAGATACAGAGACAGATAGAGACAGAGAGAGACAGACAGATACAGATAGAGACAGACAGCGACAGAGACAGACAGATAGAGACAGAGACAGACACAGGGACAGACACAGAGACAGACAGATAGAGACAGACAGATAGAGAGACGGACAGATATAGATAGACAGAGACAGGCAGAGACAGACAGAGACAGAGAGAGACAGAGACAGACAGATACAGATAGACAGAGACAGACACAGAGACAGACAGAGACAAACAGATAGAGATAGACAGATACAGATAGAGACAGAGAGACAGAGAGAGACAGAGACAGATAGAGACAGACAGAGATAGACAGATAGAGACAGACAGATAGAGATAGACAGAGATAGACAGATACAGAGACAGGCAGACACAGACAGAGACAGATAGAGACAGACAGATAGAGATAGACAGAGACAGACAGAGACATAGACAGACAGAGACAGATAGAGACATACAGATAGAGATAGACAGAGACAGAGACAGATAGAGACCTACAGATAGAGATAGACAGATAGAGATAGACAGATAGAGATAGACAGATACAGAGACAGGCAGAGACAGAGACAGATACAGATAGACAGAGACAGACACAGAGACAGAGAGAGACAGACAGATAGAGATAGACAGAGACAGACACAGAGACAGAGAGACCGACAGATAGAGCTAGACAGATACAGATAGAGACAGAGAGAGACAGATAGAGACAGACAGATAGAGATAGACAGATAGAGATAGACAGAGACAGACAGAGATAGAGACATACAGATAGAGATTGACAGAGACAGACAGAGACAGATAGAGACATACAGATAGAGATAGACAGAGAGAGACAGACAGATAGAGCTAGACAGATACAGATAGAGACAGAGAGAGACAGATAGAGACAGACAGAGACAGATAGAGACATACAGATAGAGATTGACAGAGACAGACAGAGACAGATAGAGACATACAAATAGAGATAGACAGAGAGAAACAGACAGATAGAGCTAGACAGATACAAATAGAGACAGAGAGAGACAGAGACAGATAGAGATAGACAGAGACAGATAGAGACCTACAGATAGAGATAGACAGATAGAGATAGACAGAGACAGATACAGATAGACAGAGACAGACACAGAGACAGAGAGAGACAGACAGAGCTAGACAGATACAGATAGAGACAGAGACAGATAGAGACAGACAGATAGAGATAGACAGATAGAGATAGACAGATAGAGATAGACAGAGACAGACAGAGACAGATAGAGACATACAGCTAGAGATAGAAAGAGACAGACAGAGAGAGACAGACAGATAGAGCTAGACAGATACAGATAGAGATAGAGAGAGAGAGAAACAGATAGAGACAGACAGATAGAGATAGACAGATACAGATAGACAGATACAGAGACAGGCAGAGACAGATAGAGACATACAGATAGAGATAGACAGAGACAGATAGAGACAGACAGAGACAGATAGAGACATACAGATAGAGACAGACAGAGACAGATAGACAGACACAGACAGAGACAGAGACAGATAGAGACAGACAGATAGAGCTAGACAGGTACAGACAGAGACAGACAGAGACAGATAGAGACAGACAGATACAGACACAGACAGACACAGACAGACAGATAGATACAGACAGATACAGACACAGAGACATTTACAGAGGGAGATAGACAGAACAATAGATAAGTAGAGATAGACAGATATTAAAGCCATTGCACATTGTTTAATAATACCCTATAAAGCAGTCAGGTTCATGATACTGTCTCCCCCCTAGAGGACGTCCAGGAAACCACAAAAAAAACCACTAAAAATTAAAATACAAAAAATAATTCAAAAGGTTGAAAGTAAACACATCATTCTGTGGGTCTCACTCATCCAGGGGGATTTTGGCTGATATGAGTGCGATGACACGGATACATGTTACACAGTTACACAATGAAGTTTGCTGTGAATCCTCCCTCTCCGTCAGATCCGCCATTCCATTTCCAAACTTTATTGGCAATGACCAAAAAAAATCATACAATGAAAAAAATACGGGTCTAGAATAGATCTTCAGTTCGATGTTTCCGGCTATAACGGCCTAAAACTTGGCTTTTTGCAGAGTTTCTCGTCCAGGATCCCACAGCCGGCACTTCATGTCGGGACACGTTGCCACGGAGAGAAAATATTAAACGAGGCTCTAGCTGTGACCGGAAAATGTCACGTTTTGTGTCATATTTACACCTGGGACAATAATGACACACGGGAGACCCACTCTACACAAACAATACACAAACACTAATGTAAACATGCCCCTCATCCAGGCGCAAATTAATCCGGAGAAGCGAAGCAATGGCTCTGGCGGAACAAGAGCAGGTTGAGTAAGGAGACACGTGGTAATGACACAATGTGACAACCTGCTCCTTATTAATCAATGTTACAGGGACTTGTAATGTAATCATGTTAAACACAGGGACGCTCTTCCTGTTCCCGGCGAGCCTGGCTTGTAGGAGAGATGGAGTGAACGTTGCCAGCAATAAGCACATCGCGCAGGATACTGCAGCCGGAGAGAAGCTTCGCATCACACACAGAAACACGAGCATGACTCGCCGGTTCCCCGAGACTCAATGCATGGATGGATTAAAGGGGAAGACATGGCTATAAGCAAACTCGAATCGTTGTAACAGTTTGCCGGGCAGAAGACCAGGATGTCTCCTCGGCTCATACCATGCAGCTCCACCTTTGTTCCTTTCCCCGGACTAGAACCGACTCTATTTGACACAGGACAAAGGTAAAAAAAACAACAAAAAGAAAAGAACGGAAATTTCCGTTATGATTAATAACTGTTTTTAATGTTCTTTTGTGTTTTCATACATTTCATTTCACTCTAGTGGATTTTTTTATCTATATATTGTGAGGCTCCAGTGATGCTCATCCAGGGTACAGGCAGACCTTCCAAATCCAGGCCAAAATCTGTCTGAACTGGAAAACATTTGTCAACTTGGTTATTATTCAGTCCAAATATAATAAGTGATTTGTTAAGCGATTTTTAAAAATAAAAAAAATAAATAAAATATATTTAATACTGTTTAAACGATAGATCTATAAAAAATACATTATTTCAATTGTAATTAAAAAAATTCTCATTTTAATTCAGATTTATCTATTTTTGCATAATGATAAAAAATAATACAATAAAAAAGTAAAAATATATAAATTCATATATATGAATCACATCAAAGGAAAGAAAATTTCCGTTATGACTCAGAACTGTTTTTCGTATTATTTTGGGTTTTCATACATTTCAGTTCATTCTAGTGGACTTTTCTTTACTTTAAAAAAAGCGAGGCTCTAGTTATTCTCTTCCAGGGTATAGGCAGTCCTTCTAAATCCAGGCCAAAACTTGCCGGAACCAGAAATCATTTGCCAAATTGGTCAATTAACCCAAATTTGATGAGTCACTTTTAAAATAAATAAATATATATTTAATAGGATTTAAATGTAATTACAATAAAAATAAATTATTTAAATAATAATAAAAAATTCTGGAAATTTAAATCCTGATTTATTATTTAAAATAAATAAATAAATAATTTTAAAAAATAATTAAAAATTGATATATATATATATTAGTTCACGAGGAAGGCGCCCCCTCCAGGGAGTATTATTGTGCCTACAAAAGCATCAATGTTCAGTCCTGCCGGACTTTCCTCAAGACAAGACTTTACTATTTCTGCAATTATATATGGTGTATGAGTTTGCCATAAACACACTAATCACAGCTGGAAAAATGTTCATAACAATTCTTCTTTTTTTTCCGTTGAAAATAATTAAATTGTTGCATATAGTATATGCACATATATACACAGACATGCAGAGCATTTATTTCCTCCAGGAAACGGCTAATAATTAGAGAATGGAATAGCAAGCGTTAATGGCGGCCGTCTGTAAAAAAGTTATAAAAGTATCTGCGTTACCATGGAAACCGATGGACTGGTAATGGCTATTGCAGCCGTTTAGCAAGGTGACACTATAACTGCTTTTTATATATGACTGTTTGATTTTTTTGTCCTTGGTGTCACCATTTGTTAGTGTTAGCTTGTGTTCCATATGAAAAGACGTGCGTGTAATCCGTACGTCGCTCGGGAAAACGCGTCGCCAAACGTAAAGATGACAGCATACACTTGCCTGGAGATCCCTTCCACCTCCCTCAACATGAGCGCAGTGTATGTGTGTGTGTGTGTGTGTGTGTGTGTGTGTGTGTGCTCTCTTGTTGTGCTTCAAAGGACATTCATGAGCTCTTAATGTTCTCGTTTTTTGGGAATTGTTACTGTATCATGACACGCGCTCTTGTAATAGTCACTTTCACTGTTGCCTGTGGCCGCCATGTTTGTTGGCTGCTGGGGAACGATGGCTGGTGCTGACACAGGGAAGAAGGATGATAAGAGTAAATGGTCAGGGGTGTTAACCAGCACATTGGATGTTTACTTGACTGCTTCAGTGGGAATGTATTCAGTTTATGCGTTTGGGTAACACACTGGCTTCAAGCCGGCTTGACAAAGGTTCCAAGAGGAGCCGAAATGTTGTGCCTCGCTCCAACAATAAAGCAGCTCTCGTTTTATTGGACCGTTTTATTGGAGCTCTTCTAGCTCGTACTCTTACCTTGAGCTTATGCAGGTTTTTTAGCTTGTTTGTGGGGTTTAGACATGTGCATTCGTTTTAGTACTAAAATGATTTAGTCAGAATTTTGGGATAATTTAGTTTTCGTATGACTCAAGAGAAACGAAACTGCTCAGTACAAAAAACGAAAGAAACTAAAATAAAATGCATTACATTTTAGTTTCAGTCCTTTTTGTGATATTACATTGATGAGTGAAGGAGACCAGCAATGAAGAGCGCAACATTCGAAGTTCTGCACCCTCCACATGCCAATGCAGTAGGATGTTCTATACAGAGAGGGACATTAATTAATGCAGGAGGATGTTCTATACATTATACAGAGAGGGGTATTAATGCAGGAGGATGTTATATACATTATACAGAGAAAGGTATAAATTGAGGAGGATGTTCTATACAGAGAGGGACATTAATTAATTCAGGAGGATGTTCTATATATTATAGCGAGAGGGGTATTAATTAATGCAGGTGGATGTTATATACATTATACAGAGAAAGGTATAAATTGAGGAGGATGTTCTATACAGAGAGGGACATTAATTAATTCAGAAGGATGTTCTAAACATTATACAGAGAGGATCCTTTTTTTTTAGCCCTTTAAATCCAGTGGCTGTGAGCGCTGAGATTGGCTGCTTGTTACATTATCTCTCAGTACAATGTATCAGGCTCAGCTGTTACAGTAACTGACTAACAGCGCTCAGAGTTTCAGTAAAACAAGGAAATAATATTGTTCTAACCTCTTATATATAAAAATATTATTTACTAGTTTTACTGAAACTCTGAGCTCTGTGATGAGCAGCAGTCAGTTACTGTAACAGCTTTGCCTGACACGGGGCACTATTACAATGTTGGTGCTAACTTAACCAGAGCTGTTGTAAACTGAAAACCTCCATAGACTATAATGTCTCTGGGAAGTTTACAACAGCTCTGGTTATGTTAGCACAAACTATGTAATATCACCCACATTGTGCTGAGAGTGAGAGATACTGTAACAAGCAGCGATCTCAGCCCTCTGAGGAGCCACTACAATAGTAATTGTATCCACTGGTTTTCGGATGAATGAAATAAATTAGTTTTCATACTAAAGAACTGAAAACGAATTTCTTTAGCAACTAAATAAATTACATTTTAGGAATAATCCATTAGCTCAAAACGAAATTTTGTGCTGTGCACATGTCTAGTGGGGTTTAAACTCATGCTCCACAGGCCATTGGGCTATAAACCAGGACACCAAGGACACTATGTTTCCCTCCTATGGACGTTTTACGGGTGATAGGTGCCGCTTGCTTGCGTAGAGCTCTAAATTGCCTTTTGCTGTATCTGATAATAACCATGTTTTATGAGTGCTGACGTATGATATTTTCATATCCTTTTTCTAATTCCTAGCTGTCACATACCCCCTCCCTCCCCTCCCCCACCTTCAGTGCTCATCGCTTAGGTTTTCTCGACATGCAATCACAAAGGTCACGACACGCAATCCCATATGGATTAAACAGACAACCGTCTGCACGTATAATAAGAGCCGAGAGTCTCTGGTTTCCCGGTAACTTTATTAGGGAAGCGATGCGCCATTAACCTACAAGACGCAGCTACGTAAACGACAAACAAAACAAAACAACTGCCTTGGAGTATCTGTTCCCAGCCGCCACCATGCTCACCCAACCCCCGAGGCATTAAAATAGCTCATAATATGGCGATGGCTTCCTGTTTAATGAAATAAACATCCGACTCACTTTACTTTTTCCATGAATAGCGCTTGGCCGTTGCGCTCCGCGCCGCCGAGATGTGCATCTGTTTCTAGGCACGAGTTTGCAGCCCCAGCTGGAACCCACATTAGTCATCAAAATCCTACGCTCTCTGCCCCCGAACGGGCGCCGGGGACTCTCGCCAATTAAAATGAAACTCTCGAGCGAGGCCTCAGCTCCACTTTACGTCCAGACTATCGTAGAGGTGGATGGGCTTCCTGCGCCATGCTGGTAGAACGACTCCTACGTGGAGAACTTTCCAGCTCTGCGGTGGGACATTTCAAGGTTTTCTTTTTCTTTCGCTGAAGTTTCTTTGTTTTTGCTGTTTTATGACTCGGGGGGAAACCTGAAGGTCCCCGCTGACTCTCTTGAAGCTTTTGCTCGTGTCCTGTTGTTGCCATAAATATTGCAGCAGCCCTCGATCCTGCTGTCTAAGCCATTTCAGCAGAGAATATAATAAGCGCACCGCGCTTTGTGATTAAACATAATGATACAATTTCTTTCCTTGAAACGTGTAAATCCTCCCCGCTGCAAAGGATTGAAATTGCCTCCGGCACAAAACCTTCCCACCTCCACTTCCCAACACACTGCACAAGTGTCCTACGAATGAAATATGTCTGCACGGTCAGGGAAAAATGGACGACCAGATGACAAAGCTCTCTCTTGCGCGATACATCGTCTCCAAAGCTGATTTAAGACTCCAAGCTGGCTGCTCTACGTATCCAGTGACATCGTGTCATCGCAACCAGAGAGAAAGAGAGGGAGGAAAACAAATCATACCTGACAAGTCCTCGCATGATTAAAGCAGGAAGCTGGCCATGATGCCTCATTTGGGGGTCACTTGGCTGACTTGACAAGGCTTGTCGAATCACAGATTGCTCTTTGCTTTATTGGTATTTGCCAGTGATCTATAGAGTTGAGTTACTGTCGAGAACAAGTTGAACTGAGGACCAACCATCTGCTGTACGAAGAGCTTTCCCGAAAATATTCTTCACTGGAGAAATCCAAAAAACAAAGGTCACCATGAGCATCTAATCAGAAATACACTGAATGGCCAAAAAAGTCACCAACCTGCCATACAAGCCGGTTATGATCCGTGGTGGCTTTGGTTGATCAGGTCTAGGTTCAGCAACGTTATATGAGGTCATGTGACTCTAAATATACTGAATGAGCAGGTTTTTGCATCAATGTTTTTTTTCTCCCCTGATGGCACAGCGGGCATATTCCAAGATGGCAATGCCAGGATTCATCGAGCACAGATTGTGCGAGAGTGGTTGAGGGAGCATGAGACATCATTTTCACACATGGATTGGCCACCGCACAGTCCAGACCTTAACCCCATTGAGGTTAATTTTTGGGATAATGTGCTGGAGAAGACTTTACTCAACGCCGCGACTCTCCCATCATCAACACAAGATCTTGCCCACAAATTAATGCCACTCTGGACACCAATAAATGCTGTGACATTGTATGAGCTTATCCACACGATGCCGCGGCGAATGCGTGACGCAATCACATCATAACGATGCCGCGGCGAATGCGTGCCACAACTACAGCAAAAGGCAACACAAGCAGATTTTACAGGGGCGACTTGTTTCTTGGCCAGGATGTGTATAACCTAAGGTGGTCAATATTGCCCTCTGATATGAACTAGACAACCATGAAAAATGCCACCCTGCAGCAGGTATAATCCATACGCTGCGGGTTAGAAATGAAATAGGATTCCCAGGTGACCTGCCATGATTTCCTTCCTGCAGTATATGAATTATACATGTTTTTTTTTAGAAAGTATTTTATCAGGAAGGATACATTGAGATTTCTCTGGTTTTCAGTATGTCCTGGGTGGCGAGTATGTACCATTAGGTGTCTTGCCCAAGGACACTTACTGGAGAGGTGCTCTTGCTGGGATCGAACCTATGACTCCATAGGCTCTCTCCACGCAGAGCAGTGATGTTACCTCTACTATGTTGCAGGACAGCACTTTTCCTTGTGCTCCCCTCTGCATGAAATGGTGATATGTGTCCAGAAAATATGGCTGATCTGGCGACCCTATTCAAATACATCAAAGTATCAGTTTTGATCGAGTCACAGGGCTGCCTGTGGTTGATGTATAAATAACATAGATGGTGCCTTTTTTCACAACAGAAAACTCTCCTAACCAAGATGTTACTGAGCTCCTTGTCTGGTCCCTGCATCACTGATGACAGCTTGATGTGGACACCTGCTTAGTGTACACTGTAACCAAGTGCCTTGAGATTTACTGACACATTGTATCAACATTCAGACAGGTTTCTCCTATTCTCGGGGAAAGTCTAAGGCCCCTATTACATTCTTCTCTCAAATTCGTCCGCGCAGCACAATTTTTTTGTGCGCAGCGTTAAGCGTTATCGCGCGAAAATTAACAGTGGTATTACGATCTGAACGCATTTTCTCATCCGTCCAAAAATAACGTTCGTAAAAAAGACGCGCAAAACGAAGAGTAATACGCGCGCAGTAACGTAGCGCACGTAAATCAGTGTGCTGACTGTTTTGTTCCCAGGATTCAGCCAATCAGAATTAAGAACCTTAATTGGCATCAATTTACCTTAATTGACTCACTTAAGTTTTTGCGCCTGTCAAAGTAAATCTGAGTATATATGCTGCAGCAATAATAAAAACACGCACAAATTCACCATTTTATTGTTTGGGTATGTGTAGAATGTGTAACTATACTGTGCTGTATTTTATTGTTTGGGTATGTGTAGAATGTGTAACTATACTGAGCTGTATTTTATTGTTTGGGTATGTGTAGAATGTGTAACTATACTGTGCTGTATTTTATTGTTTGGGTATGTGTAGAATGTGTAACTATACTGTGCTGTATTTTATTGTTTGGGTATGTGTAGAATGTATAACTATACTGTGCTGTATTTTATTGTTTGGGTATGTGTAGAATGTGTAACTATACTGTACTGTATTTTATTGTTTGGGTATGTGTAGAATGTGTAACTATACTGTGCTGTATTTTATTGTTTGGGTATGTGTAGAATGTGTAACTATACTGTGCTGTATTTTATTGTTTGGGTTTGTGTAGAATGTGTAACTATACTGTGCTGTATTTTATTGTTTGGGTATGTGTAGAATGTGTAACTATACTGTGCTGTATTTTATTGTTTGGGTATGTGTAGAATGTGTAACTATACTGTGCTGTATTTTTTTTTTTCGTGCTGGTGTATTTCGTTTCGGCCAGAACGTTCCGATTTGCCATTACCACCAGCTTTTAAAAGACGTTAAAATTATGCGCTCAAAAGTCGTTCGTAAAAAGACGTGCATCGATTGTAATACCATCCGCGTACCAGCGCACGAACGAATTTGCGCTCACAATTTTAAGTATAGGACGCGCACAGTTCATCTCGCTCGCGCAGGTCCATCCGCGTTAAATGGTAACGCACATCGTTTGCGCGAACGTTGTAATACGAAGTTCAGCGCAAAGGGTTTTGCCCCTCACGCAAATGAGCATTTGCTCACGCAAAACACACTGCGTGAAGAATGTAATAGGGCCCTAAAACTTTCTGGATCCCTTCAAGGCTTCCAGGCCGCCTTCAAGGCTTCCTTCATGGAAGGAAAGAGAAAGAATGAAAAAAAAAAAGGATACAGATGAATCAAGGGAAATGAAAAACACAAACAAACAAATAACAGGCTAGAATAAACTGCCGATAATTACAGCTGGTTTCACAGTTGCCGCTGGAAGCAGGACAGTTTTATTGCAAATCCTGTGTTTTCTTGTAATAAAAAGAACCGCGGTGGGATTTGAAAAGTCCCTGTAGGCAAGTCCAGGCTGTGATTAGGACGGAATGAAGCTCAACACATAAAGGCTCCACCACACACCTAGAATAATCGCGTAGCAGACACACGGATTTGTCTTAGCGCAGCAGCTAATGTTATTGTGTCCTATTTCTTTTCTCCTCGTCTAGAATAATCAGTTTATATTCTCCTACATATCACTATTTATCATTTATTGATCATAAAAATGGTTGGGTCCGTTCCTAGTGACTGGCAAATAGAGAGGTCAACTCGTTAATATATGAGGTTTATTCTCAAGTAGACGTTCTTCATCGTCCAAATAGATTTTAAGAAAAACATCGGCATTTCGGTGATTCTGATCCACTTGAAATTCCGAAATGCTGAATTTGATCCAAAAAAATTCATTTCGGGCACATCTTTTGTTATTTGAAAAAAAAAGTCCTTTTTGTGGAATACTAACCTTAACCCTAACATAGATAATAACAGTAACTGCAACCCTAAGAGTAACCCTAACACAAACAGAACACGTAAGTGTTACAGTGACCTTAACCCGACCAGATACCAAACCCTACAAGTAACCCAAACCCTTGTAGTAACCCTAAAACAATAACTGTAACCCTAAAAGTAACCCAACACTAGAAGAAACGCTAACCCTAACCCTAATACAAACATTAACAGTAACTGCAACCCTAAGAGTAACCCTAACACAAACAGAACACGTAAGTGTAACAGTGATCTTAACCCGACCAGATACCAAACCGTAGAAGTAACCCAAACCCTTGTCGTAACCCTAAAACAAACATGAACAATAACTGTAACCCTAAAAGTAACCCAACTCTAGAAGAAACGCTAACCCTAACCCTAATACAAACATTAACAGTAACTGCAACCCTAAGAGTAACCCTAACAGTGATGTTAACCCTAACTAACCCAACCCTAGAAGAAGCGCTAATTCTAACCCTAATATTAACATTAACAGTAACTGCAACCCTAAGAGTAACCCTAATAGTAAGCAAACCGTAGAAGAAACCCTAATACAAACAGTAACTGCAACCCTAAGAGTAACCCTAATAGTAACCAAACCGTAGAAGAAACCCTAACCCTAATACAAACAGTAACTGCAACCCTAAGAGTAACCCAAACACAACAGAAAACGTAAGCCTAACAGTGATGTTAACCCTAACAGTAACCCAACCCTAGAAGAAACGCTAATCCAAACCATAATACAGACATTAACAGTAACTGCAACCCTAAGAGTAACCCTAATAGTAACCAAACCCTAGAAGAAACCCTAACCCTAATACAAACATGAACAGTAACTATAACCCTAAGAGTAACCCTAACACAAACAGAAAACATAAGCCTAACAGTGATGCCTAACCAAACCCTAGAAGAAATGCTAATCCAAACCCTAATATTAACATTAACAGTAACTGCAACTCTGAGAGTAACCCAACCAAACCCTAGAAGGAACCCTAACCCTAGTCCTAACCCTAATACAAACACGAACAGTAACTATAACCCTAAGAGTAACCTAACACAAACAGAACACCTAAGCCTAGCAGCGATCTTAACCCTAACAGTAACCAAACCCTAGAAGAATCCCTAACCCTAGTCCTAACCCTAATACACATATGAACAGTAACTAAAACCCTAACAGTAACCCAACCATAGAAGTTACGTAACCCTAATACAAAGATGAACAGTAACTGCAACCATAAGAGTAACCGTTACACAAACAGTAACCCAGCCCTAGACGAACTGCAAACCCTAACCCTAATACAAACACTAACAGTAACTACAAACCCTAACCCTAATACAAACACTAACAGTAACTGCAACCCTAACAGTAAACCAACACAGAAAGAATAGTTAAGCCTAACAGTGATCTTAACCTTAGAAATAACCCTAACTCTTGTCCTAACCCTAACCCCAATACAAAGATGAACAGTAACTGTAACCCTAACAGTAACCCAACCTTAGATGTAACGCTAACCCTAATACAAACAATAACAGTAACTGCAACCTTAACAGTAACCCTAACACAAACAGAACAAGTAAGCCTAATAGTAACTCTAACCCAAACAGTGACTCAACCCTAGCCCTAACCTTAACCCTAGCACTAACTCTAATGCTATCCCTAACTAACATTTGGGGTGTAGAGAAGGGTATAGGGGTTCTATAAATGGGTGATGGTTGGAGGAAGTAAAGAGAAGGTTTATATAGGGGTATGGAGGGGTTATTTGGATTTGCTAAAAAAAATCATATTGGTCCAAATCAGCAAATTTGGAATATTCTGAAATCAGAAAATTCTGGATTCCGAAATTTGCTAAATTGAAATCAACTGAAATTTTGGGCTGTGCAAACATGTAAAACCAAAGACGGAAAACTGACACGGAAAGAGTAAATTGAAGAAAAATAATACTACGTTTTAGCAGTTCATCTACTTAAAAAAAAAAAGATTTCTCTGGGGAATCCCCAAAATAATCATTTTACTAGATGCACCCATCGCGTTTCACAATCTTTAACAGCTGAATCCGCCATTGTATCTGTTATGGATTCATTGTATCAGTGTATGATCTGACACCCTGTTCCTTTCTCTGCTCTGTGTGCTTTTGTCTCACAAACACATCCACTTCATCCCGTGTTTTCTGGTCTTTCAGTGTTTACGGCAAGTAAAGTGGACAGAGACTAATCCTTGGTGACTGGCCGCCGCGAAGTGCAGATCAATGGAAATAAATAACAGGCAGCGGTTTCCTTGGGTCACGTTTTCCTCTGTGAGATTTAATAATTAATGTTACGGCTGACATACCATTAGCTGGGATGATGCAGCACATTTGATGCGCCAGCTCGCACCCATTGCGCCGGACAGAGATAAATTCTTGTAACTCTGATATAATGTATTCAGCGAGAGTTACTGTATCTCTAATTATGGAAGCGCTGGCTGGTAAGTGGTAATATCGGTGCGTGGCGGCTGCTCTGATCTCCCGGTATTGCTACTGATAACAGAACTACTTTTAGGATGAATCATCGAAGGTGCTTGAGTGAAACTCAACGCGTTTCAGAGGTTTCTAATGAAAATAATTGTCAACAAAATATCAATGTGAAAATGTCACCCAGCATTCTAACAGCACTATAATGAAACTTTATTATAAATCCAGTACTGCTTTCATTCTAGAATTTCATACCATACAATCATTAGACATGTGCGATCCGGTTTGGACTTATTCGGAAATGGTCTGAAATAACGGCATTTCGGCAAAACATTTCGAGCCGAATTCAGACTCGAGATGCCAATGTCTGAACGGAATCTAACCCTAACCCTAAACCTAACCCTACACCTAATCCTAGTGCTAATCAAATGAAACCCAGAAATTGTAACCCTAACCTAATCCTACACCTAACCCTAGCTCTAAACCTAACCCTAAACCTAGCCCTAACCTAACCCTAGCTCTAAGCCTAACCCTAGCTCTAAACCTAACCCTAGCTCTAAATCCAAGCCGAGCCCTAGCCCTAACCTAACCCTAGCCCTAACCCTACACCCAATCCTAGTGCTAATCACATAAAACCCAGAAATTGTAACCCTAACCTAATCCTACACCTAACCCTAGCTCTAAACCTAACCCTAAACCTAGGCCTAACCTAACCCTAGCTCTAAACCTAACCCTAGCTCTAAACCTAACCCTAGCTCTAAATCTAAGCCGAGCCCTAACCTAACCCTAGCCCTAACCCTAGCACTAATCCTGCCATAACCCTAGCTCTAATCCTAGCCCTAACCTAAATCTATTCCTAACCTAACACTAGCCCTGACTCTATTCATATAACACACAGAAACTGTCACCCTAAGCCTAGCCCTAACCTAATCCTATCCCTAACATTAAACCTAGATCTAACCCTAGCTTTATCTCTAACACTAACTCTAACCCTAGCCCTAACACTAGCCCTAGCCCTGAACCTACCCCCTCTAACCAAACGTTTTACGTATTATACATAAAGGTTTGGAATATCGAAAATGGACGAATATATTGAAAGTCTCCAATATTTTGAATTGGGCCGATACTGAAATATCGCAAGCTTTTGATATTCCGCCTCAGCTGATTCCCATTATTTCCGAATCTAATATTTTCAGATGCCAAAAGAATCCAAATCTAGTCGAGTCAATATTTTCAGTGCTGCACATGTCTAACAATCATTGTGTGTTCAGGAAGGGCTTGTTTTAGAGTTAGGGGGTGTCTATGGTTCAGTAATACAGGGTATGGCGTGGATAGTCACTGTGGTCAACCTCAACCCAGCTTCTCCATGTGTGGAAGGTCCAGGTTGATTTGTATTAAAAATAACCAATTTTTGGAAGACTACTCAATGTTTTTGAGTAGGTCTCATTAGTACAGTATCAAAAAACCCCATTCCTGCGAGGAACCAAGCTCCCTTTTAGTCTTTTTATGTAAGTCATTAGTAACCGGAGTGGTCATCATCATTAGGAGCTGGAACATCATGATCGTAGTTGAGGGCCTCGTGCAAACTCATAATTTGACTTATGATGGAAGATGTCAACAGCTGAGAAATGGACAAATGACAATAAAATACTGGTATAGAGAAAACAATAAAGAGACGCACACGCCACTCTCCTTCACCCTGACTGAGTGCACCAGGGTCCACAGGTAGCCAGCGGTGGTCACATCAGACAGTAGGATTCTATTGGAAAGCATGCAAGGTTTTGTTCCTATCCAAATTACACCAAATTAGGTATACTCGATATCGGAGCACTAGCAGGTGATTTGATGATCGAGTATACTTGATCTTGGTAGTGAAGCAGTTATCCTTTTAATTTACTGGCTACAAAGTCTAGACATGTGGAGCTACAGTACAACACCTCCTCATGCTACAATCGCTGCACAGAACCTACGTTGTCCAGTGCATGGCAGGTCTAGTTGGCCTTTGAGACTCTTTGATGCCGAAACCCGAGGAATGCATTTGATAGAAAATTATTTTTAGTCTATAAAAATATAATAAAGTAAAACAATCGTCGCCCAACACAAAACTAGGATAATATATGGCTGTTACAGTTTGTTCACATGATGACCTTAAGGTGATGCCACTTCAGCCATTTTTACGATATTTGAAATAATAGATTCCAGCCATCAAGACGCGCAACTCTTCAAGCCGCGGGCATGTTTCGCTCCTGTGAAAAACCAATTGGTACTTCTGGGCTTCAAAATCAGTCACAAACACATAGCAGAGAAATTCAGAGGAGCCGAGTGAATATCTATTTTTAATGAATCGAGGCAGCAATAGATTTTGACCGTTCATCATTCTCTCGGAACAGTGCGACGTCTCTCTGAGAAGTGACACATTGTATTCATTTCACGTTACAGTATTTATATAGATCCAACAGAATGGGGAGTCACAGACATGAGACATAGGGGGTTATTCAGAGAGAGCACCTCTCGTTCCCTGTCCTTGGGCGAATCAAAGTTCCCCACCTTGCAATGAATTCAGCATTCACCGCAGGGTTCCCAGAGTGCAGGGAAATCCCGTCACAATCCCGCCGAACACCTGCCAAAAACCCACTGAAAACTGTCCGGAACCGCTGCAAATAACACGACAAACATGCCGGAAAGGCCGACGAGCCGCCGACCAGAGTGCAGACCAGCAGCCGGAAAAGCCGACAAGCTGACGAATGGGGTAAAAAAAATAAAAGAACAATAAGGTTGAAAGTGTCAAAATTGAAATGCTGTTTGCAAAAAAACTACTGAACAGAAATGCCTGAAATTTACATATAAGATCCTACGAATGATAACAAAAAGGTCTGTTACTGAAGAAGAAAGAAAAAGCTTTAAACCCCCCCCCGAAAATAAAAAGGATCCTAAAAAAATCAATAAATAAAGAGACTTTTTGCTACAAATTAAAATAATAAACAGTTTATTAGATATTGGATTAAAACAGGAATATTTTTTACATTTAAACCTATGGGTTCGCCTGATTAAACCTGTCGAATGAAAACACTGAACAGCAGGGCACTAAGGCTAGGGTCAAACAAAAGCATTTTCCCCGCGAACGTCAAAAAGTGCATCCGAACGCATTGACGTATTTTTTCACGGAATGCGCAAAAACGGTCAGACGACGCGCATTTTCGGGCGTGATTTTTTACGGATTCTCAATAAAACTCTTTTTGCGTCTGGACGTTATGTAGGCTGGACATTAGCAGCGTCTGACATCTCCTAATCACGCACACACGCCTCTATGCCGCAGCTGCGCACTCTGTACGTCAGTACTAGCGGTTCTGCGTTCTCGAAATAAATGCATTCATTTTCCACTTGCGTTGCGCGGCCGGACTTTCGTGCGACCGTACTTCGTATATTGGCCGTCATTGCCCGTCATTTACTGCTACTGCGGTCGTGATTAAGTGCGCCAGAACGCACGTTAAAAGTGCGCTGGTCTGACCCCAGCCTTAGGCAACTTTTCTCTGCTGTTCGGTGTCTGTGAATAGATTAACCATTGCTTCTCTATGGGGATTTCACTGCTGTCGAACAGCCACTGTAAGTGCAGGCAATTCGCTCTCTGAATAGCTGAATGGCCCCGAAATGTCACCGTATGCCGCATTTCAGTGTCCGGTTACATTTCGGGGCCATATCCAAAAATCCCAAATCTGAAACGCTCCAAAATCTGAAACATACAAGAGAAAAACAAAGCACATGTAAGATATCAGCAACATAAATAAACACAATAAGGACGTTGCCTTTTTTTTGGTGGTACTGGCCCTTTAATGACCAAAAAACCAAATACTAGCATATCCGAGTAATCCACCTCCAGGCAGCTTCAGTGGTGGCCACTATTTGCTTATTTCTATTTGTCCTGTTTTACTTTCTCTAGAAATCCAGGACTCGGTACCTGAGTGAGCAATGACCTTATCAGGAATACTTTGCAAACAGCAACGAGATAAATAAACCTTTGTGCTCTTCAGTTTTGGGACACACCAGCAAACACGCTTGATAAAGGTGGTGAAAGGTTGTTTTTAGCAAAAGCCCCTGAAGATACTTTGCTCGTTCATTAAGAAGTGATATATTTTAACTCAGACTCCCCGGATGTTTCTGAACTACAACTCCCATGATTCTCAGGCTGTTTATCGCATTCAAAGAATTCTGGGAATTGTAGGCAATCAACATTTGGGGAGGGGGTTGGAGATTGAGACCCCTGTTTGAAAAGGAACCAATCTCAATCTCATGTCTGTGAATGCAATGGTGTTGCTTAACCCCTTCACTACCGATATCGAGATAACTCAATATGCCGATCTGCAGCCCACAAGCAGATGAATTTCATTTTCTTTTGGGTTGCAGAAGGTGCCCCCACAGTTTTAGCCCTGTGAGCATAATGCCCTAATCCTTAAAACTGTAAAATCAGCTGCTGAATGCTGTGAGTGTGAAATATCGGACTTTCAGCAGCCGATGAAGGGGACAAAAAGAAGACCAGCCGTTCAAACCTCTAACTCAATTTGGCAGTAGATGGTGCCATCTACTGGCCAAAATAGGTTATTTACAGTAAGAAATACAATGGGTACAAACTCAAATATTTCTTACTTTATAATTAATTAAAAGTGATTTAAAAAAACCTGCACTGGTTTCTGTCAATGTTTCTATGGAAAATCACTTAGTAGTGAAGCGGTTAATTGATTTGCTGTCTGAAAAGTGACTTTTCTTTTGTATAAAATGCTATATTTTATGAATTTTCTATATTGCGTTCCTTAAAAAAAAGAAAAAAACTAAAATGCTCAGTGAAAATATAATCCAATCAGATTTCTACTTTTTCATTCTGAGCAAAGGCTGGAAACAATGTATCGGATCATAAATCTGATGGACTGAGTCGTCCGTTCAACACATTGTTACAGGGTTAAATTGCAACTACAGTAATATATAGTAATGATCACTGGATGTGTTTTACATTAAACAGATGACACTGTATTAATAAAAGAAATTCTATTTTTTTGCCCTTAAATAATTGGACACTAGATCCTGCCTGATTATTTTTCAACATTTGTTTTCTTTTTGGGTGATTTTACCCCCCCCCCCCCTTTTCCCTCTACGCACGCAGCTCCTCCTCTTCGGCTCAGGAGCTCCTGAACCTGGAAGTCCCTGAAGCTTTTCTGTGCAATTTGCGCTCTAAGGCTGGGGTCAGACCAGCGCACTTTTAACGTGCGTTCTGGCGCACATAATTACGGCCGCACTAGCAGCAGATGACGGGCAATGACGGCCAATATACGATGTACGGCCACACAAAAGTCCGGCCGTGCAACGCAAGTGGAATTTGAACGCATTTTTCTGAGAACGCTGAACCGCTAGTACTGACGTACTGAGCGCGCAGCTGCGGCATAGCGGCGTGTTTGCGTGATTAGGAGATGTCAGACGCTGCTAATGTCCAGCTTACATAACGTCCAGACGCAAAAAGAGTTTTATTGACGATCCGTACAAAATCACGCCCGAAAATGCGCGTCGTCTGACCGATTTGCGCATTCCATGAAAAAATACGTCAATGCGTTCGGACGCACTTTTTAACGTTCGCGGGGAAAAATGCTTTCGTCTGACCCTAGCCTTAAACTAGCGTAGTGTACGAACTGCAAAATGCGCAGCGCTACGGGACTCACACACGTCACTTTCCGTACACAAGTTCTGTAGCGCCTGTGCAGAGCGATTGGTCGGAGCTGCACGCGCATGCACAGATCTGATCCATTTCTGCCTTTCTGGGAACTCTCGCTGCAGTGATTGGTCTCGCAGGATGACGTTGGCCGCTCTGTGTGTGACATCACTAGTGACCGATCTGGTGAAATTCAAAATCCCGGCTGCTGGTGATGCTGGGTGGGGTGGAGGAAAGTCCTCTGCTTCACCCAGCGACTTTACCAGATGGGTGAACTGGGGGGGGGAGAATGGGGGGGCACTCCTCACATCCTGATCGCTTTAAAACTATAAAGTGATCAGGAAGAGCATGGCCGGCGCTGCCGCTAAGCCAACTAGGCGGGCGTCTAGAGCGCAGCCCGCCTAGGGCGCAGTCAGCCCCGATAAATGCCGGCGTCGCCGCCGTCGTCAAGGAGACGGAGGCATGGACTTGGTGCTTCCAGTTTCCTGGACCAAGTCCACGCCTCCATCTCCTTGACGCCAGCGGTGACGCCAGCACGCATTGAGACTGGCTACAGGAAGACTGAGACAGCACTGGAGGCAAATATCCATGTGTGAGCTGCTGGGCAAGTATCTTTGTGTGAGCCTGGGGGCAAATATCCATGTGTGAGCCTGGGGGCAAATACCCATGTGTGAGCATGGGGGTAAATATCCATGTGTGAGCCTGGGGGTAAATACCCATATGTGAGCCTGGGGGTAAATATCCATGTGTGAGCCTGGGGGTAAATACCCATGTGTGAGCCTGGGGGCAAATATTCATGTGTGAGCCTTGGGTAAATACCCATGTGTGAGCCTGGGGGCAAATATCAATGTGTGAGCCTAGGGGGAAAATACCCATGTGTGAGCCAGAGGGCAAATATCAATGTGTGAGCCTGGGGGCAAATATCCATGTTTGAGCCTGGGGGTAAATACCCATGTGTGAGCCTGGGGGTAAATATCCATGTGTGAGCCTGGGGGAAAATATCCATGTGTGAGGCTGGGGGCAAATATCCATGTGTGAGCCTGGGGGCAAATATCCATGTGTGAGCCTGGGGGTAAATACCCATGTGTGAGCATGGGGGCAAATACCCATGTGTGAGCCTGGGGGAAAATATCCATGTGTGAGGCTGGGGGCAAAAATCCATGTGTGAGCCTGGGGGTAAATACCCATGTGTGAGCATGGGGGCAAATATCCATGTGTGAGCCTGGGGGTAAATATCCATGTGTGAGCCTGGGGGCAAATATCCATGTGTGAGCCTGGGGGTAAATATCCATGTGTTAGCCTGGGCAATATATCCATGTGTTAGCTGGGGCAATAGCTCCATGTGTGAGCTGGGGCAATATCTTCATGCCATGTGTGAGCTGGGGCAATATCTTATTCTTCATGCCATGTGTGAGCTGGGGCAATATCTCCATGTGTTAGCTGGGGCAATATCTTCATGCCATGTGTGAGCTGGGGCAATATCTTCATGCCATGTGTTAGCTGGGGCAATATCTTCATGCCATTTGTGAGCTGGGGCAATATCTTCATGCCATGTGTGAGCTGGGGAAATATCTTCATGCCATGTGTGAGCTGGGGCAATATCTCCATGTGTTAGCTGGGGCAATATCTCCATGTGTTAGCTGGGGCAATATCTTCATGCCATGTGTGAGCTGGGGCAATATCTTCATGCCATGTGTTAGCTGGGGCAATATCTTCATGCCATTTGTGAGCTGGGGCAATATCTTCATGCCATGTGTGAGCTGGGGAAATATCTTCATGCCATGTGTGAGCTGGGGCAATATCTCCATGTGTTAGCTGGGTCAATATCTCCATGCCATGTGTGAGTTGGAGGCAAATGTACCTATGTGAGTTGGAGGCAAATGTACCCATGTGAGCGGGGGGCAATATATCCACCATGTGAGAGCTGGGGGCAAATATATCCATGTGAGCTTTTTTTTGGGGGGGGGTTGCAAGTAGCTGGTCTTGCCTAGGGCGCAAAATAGTCTAGCACCGGCCCTGACGATGAGTAGAGCGTCGCTTTAAACAAAACCCACAGACATGCAGCAGTGTGTGTGAGTGTCCGGGCGCCGTGTGACAGTACGGTTTTATACACATTACATATTTACCCCTTGTGCTTCCTTTCTTCTAATTTTGAGCTTCTCGCGTCTCAAATCGTTGTCACCAACTTCCTTCTCTCTCTGTTGCTCGTTGTAGCTCACGCACAGAAGGTGAATGTTCGCTGGTTCGACACATTGTTTCACACATCTCCTTTTCATACAGTTTTTTCCTTGCTCAGAAAACCCGCGAGCAGATATTCTGGGCTGAATTCCATTTTATCGTTTGTGGGTTTTTTCTAAAATTTTTATGACCTTCTCTCAATTCACTTCTGCATCTCCAAAACCCACATGGCACAAAGTCCTCTTTGTGCTTGTAAAAGCAGGGGTCAGCAGCTTTGGCTCTTCAGATGTTTTGGAACTTGATTTCCCACGGGGCTAATGGGTGGCTGAGCATCATTGGACATGTAATCCTAAAACATCTGGAGGGCCAAGGAAGGTCACTGACCCCCTGCTGTACTGTATAACCAATGTGTCTCCATCAGAGATGGTCGCCATTCATATATCTATAGCCAATATCACAATTTTATGTTTCTCAGCCTGAAATCACAATTTCACATATTCTTACCTTTAGAGCGAGCGAGGGTCAGTCTCAGGGAATGGAGCTGGTAATCTCCGATTCAGGACTCCATTACTGGGCTTTAGACCGAGGTCAGGTTAACCAGCTTGTGTGAATTACCTGTCCATATTACAAGTAAAGTGACAAAGGGGATAGGGAGGTGGGGTTGGAGCCCATCAAATGTTTCTCAGCTGGGACTATGTATTTACCCTGAAATAAAAAAATTGTCTGGTCTGTTAGTTTTTGTTTGTCGCACTGCCAGGGCTGCTATCCAGGGGGTACAGCCAGTACATGTGTAAAGGGCCCTGTGACTCGAGTTGGCCAATGTTCCTTCCAAACCAAGCTGCGGCACCTGGAGAGCTGCTGCTTAGCCCCCTGCAGCTGCTGAGCCTATGACGAATTCTGTCCCTGGTGGTCTGGTGGGAAAGTGGAACGTTCTGCATCAGCGCCACTACAATTAGCTGCTATCCATGGGGTATAGCCAGAACAAGCGTATGGACCCAGTGGGGCCAGTCAAACCTGGCTAATGCACTTGGAGAGTTTCTATGGAGCCCGCTGAAGCTGCTGGGCCCATGATGAATGCTGTTAATGGTGGTCTGGTTGAAGGGTACATTCTGCAGCTGCATCTTTTCCACTTGGATTCAGCTGCTATCCAGGGGGTACAGCTAGTACAAATGTATGGGGCCCTGCGACTTAAGAGGGCCTGGGCTTCAGCCAGACCTGGCTGCTGAACCTGGAGAGCTGCTGCTGGGCTCCCGAACCTGTTGGGCCCATAATAAACACTGTCCCTGGTGGGCTGATGGGAAAGTAGAGCTATCCTCACCTGCATCTGCATCACTATGATCAGCTGCTATCCAGGGGGTACAGCTAGTACAAATGTATGGGGCCCTGCGACTTAAGGGGGCCTGGGCTTCAGCTAGACCTGGCTGATGAACCTGGAGAGCTGCAGCTGCTGGGCTCCCTAAAGCTGTTGGGCCCATAATAAACACTGTCCCTAGTGGTCTTTCGGAAAAGTAGAGCATTCTGCAACTTCACAACTACCGTCAGCATTCCGGGGTACAGCTAATAATTATCTATGGGGCCCTGCGACTCAAGGGGGCCCGGTTGCAGATAAACCTGGCTGCTGCATTTAGAGAGCTGCTGCTGGGCTCCTGAAGCTTCTTGCTCCATGATAAATGCTTTCCCTGGTGGTCTGGTAGAAGAGTGCTCTGCATCTGCACCACTATGATCAACTGCTATCCAAGTAGGGATGTGCGTTTCGGGTTTCGGAATTTCGGAATTTTCACGAAAGTTCCCGATTCGTGTTTTCGGATCCGGACGATTTTCCGAAAATGTTTAGATCCGAAAATGGCAGATCCGAAAAGTTTTCCGAGCCGAAACAAAATATTTTCCGAATTTCCGAATGTACTTGAAATGTGTCAAATCAAAATTTATTGCTTTGAAACGAGGAGAACAGACGTTCCGAAAAAACGAAAATTTCCGAAAATACGAAAAGTCGATACAAGAAACGAGCTAAGTGACACGAAAATACGAAAAATGGTCGATATTCCGAAACCATTTACAATTCCGAAAAACGAAAATTTCCGAAAATACGAAAAGTCGATACAAAAAACGAGCTAAGTGACACGAAAATACGAAAATTGGTCGAAATTCCGAAAAAAAAATGTACACGAAAAACGAGTCGAGCCGAACTGAATCGAAACAGAAATAGGTCAAACGAGCCGAATCGAAAAGTTTAAAAATCCAAAAAATCGAATCGAACCGAACCGAAAAAAAAAACGGTGCACAAGCCTATATCCAAGGGGTACAGCCAGATCAAATGTACATGGCCCTGTGACTCAAGGGGCCTGTCTTTTTTCCAAACCCGGCTGCTGCATTTACAGAGCTGCTGCTGGGCCCCCTGAAGCTGCTGGGCCCATGTTCTGACTGGCCTGGAGGTCTGGTGGGAGAGTAGAGCACTCAGCACCTGCATCAAAGCCCCTATGATATTCAGATAAACATAAATTATGAACCAATAAACACAAACCAGTGATTTTTGCCCCTGCGCGTCTCTAGTAATCGTTGGACTTTGCCCCACTTTCACATCAGCGACATTTTAATTTGTTTCCCCTTCAGCATCAATCTAGCAACTGGTGTGGCTCACCGAGGAACTTCTCCAAAGAAAAATCACAATTAAATGTTAAAAAATAATGTAAAATTATTCTTTTAGATAACCAAGAATTTTAAACTAAAAAAAACCCAGAAAAAGACCCCTCAGTAAATATGTTTTAAGGACACGGTGAGGTCTTAACGGCTTAACTTAAATGGTAATTTAGTCTGAAATCAGCCGATGGCGGCATTGCGGGGACTGCAGGAAATCCCCGAAGGTTTCATTTTTATTTTGTGCTTTATATTAATAAAATACCCGGGAGAAAACATTCAATACAGCTTAAGAAAATTAGACATTTTTCAAGGACAAATGTAGCTTAACACGCTGTCACCGAGGAAATGTATCAAAATTAATAAGCTCCTAACTTCTGCGAGAAATTCGGAAGGAAAAAAAAAAATAATAAAAAAAAAATAAGATGAGCTAACGATGAATCCTGACGGATTACACATGAAAGAAAAAATAAAATATAGTGGAAAAATAATGCGAGAATCTCGGGGAGGGGCGGGTGATTATTCGTGCGTGTTGGGCTCAGGAGAAATGGCTGAGATACAGCGCAGAGGAAATGCTACACGTGTCATTAAAACATGTTTTCTGCTGCTCAGGTAGGCAAGTTACACGGAGGATTTTTACCATGGTCATTTTTCCAAAGTTAATTGTATCTATTTAAATATAAAATATGTAACAAGACCTGACTGCACATCATTGCTTAACCCCTTCACTACATAGTGGCTTCTATGAAACCACTGTCAGGAACCAGTGGCTTTTTAACATTTTTAATTAATTAGATAGTAAGAAATATTTGGGAATATTCCCAGTGTATTCCTGTCATGGGACAGCCATGACAATGTTTATCTGCGTTTAATTTTCTTACATTTCATTGCCCTGTATTTAGTGTAGAGTGTTGTGTGAGGTTACTGTGTTTTTTTTCCCCATGTGTAATCTGTAATCATTTGCCCTGCTTCCACCCCCTCCCCCAGATCTGGGGGTAACTAGAACTCTTTATCAGTTTCCTTTGTTAGGAGACCAGGGTGTGTGTGTGTGTAGGGAGGGGGAGGCTTTGGGAGGATCTGGTGCAGGGAAACGCAGGGACGTGTTCTTACGTTTTAATGTCTAACCGAAGACCTCTGAATAAAGGCATTCTGCGATTTGGTGTTCAAGCGCAAAGGATTGATCTCACAATCTATGTGTCATCTATTCTGTGGGAATACGATCACCTCCTGGATCAGCGAAAAGGGACACCAGCAAAGTCGAAAGTACGAGCTTGGGTGGTAGAATCGGTAACAATTCCTTATTGTAATAACCTATTGGCATCGAGATGTCTCCCTCTGATGGCTAAAAGGAGTTACTGCAGCTCTGGTCTCCTTGCAGGATCAGCTGGGGAGATGTCATTCAGACACATTATCAACTGACTGTATATAGAAACATAGAAACATAGAAAAATGTCGGCAGATAAGAACCTTTAGCTGGATTTATCTTTTGTTTAGGATAGCCTTATGCCTATCCCATGCCTGCTTAAATTCAATTACCACGTGCCCGCTCGACCCCATTCCCTCACATCTAATTCCTCCCCTCTCCTCTTCCCTCACCCCTGCTCTCACACACATCTTCAACCTATCTCTCTCCACTGGCTCCTTTCCATCCGCCTTCAAACACGCGCTAGTTACCCCTTTACTAAAGAAACCATCCCTAGACCCCAACTCTCCATCCAACTACCGCCCTGTATCCCTGCTTCCCTTCACATCAAAGCTCTTAGAAAAACTAGTCTTCAACCGCCTCTCCCTCTTCCTGTCCTCCAATTCCCTACTTGACCCACTGCAATCTGGCTTCCGTCCCCTACACTCAACTGAAACTGCCCTCACCAAAGTCACCAACGACCTCCTAACTGCTAAAAAACACGGCCACTATTCTATTCTCATCCTGCTTGACCTCTCGGCTGCTTTTGACACTGTTGACCACCCCCTCCTTCTACAGACCCTCAACTCTCTGGGTCTCGGTGACACTGCACTTGCTTGGGTGGACTCCTACTTATCCAACAGGTCCTTCTGTGTGTCCTTTGCTAGTAACTCCTCCTCTTCATTGCCTCTATCTGTTGGTGTACCTCAAGGCTCTGTCCTTGGTCCTCTGCTCTTTTCCATCTACACCTCCTCCCTGGGCAAAATCATCAACAGCTTTGGCTTTAATTACCACCTCTACGCTGATGACACTCAGATCTACCTCTCTACCCCTGATCTCTCTCCCCCTGTCCTCTCAAAAGTCAGTGACTGTTTATCTGGCATCTCCTCCTGGATGGCCTCCCACCACCTAAAGATCAACATGTCAAAGACTGAGCTCCTACTTATTCCTCCCTCCAATGCCTCCCCACCTCCTGACTTCTCTATCACAGTGGAGGGTATCACCCTCTCCCCATCAAACCAAGTTCGCTGTCTTGGAGTTACACTTGACTCTGCTCTTTCCTTCATCCCCCACATCCAGTCTCTTTCCTCCTCCTGCCGATACCAACTGCGTAATATTTCCAGAATTCGGCCATTTCTTACCGCTGTCACCACAAAACAACTCATACACGCCCTGGTAATCTCCCGACTCGACTATTGCAATAATCTCTTATCTGGCCTCCCTCTGTCCCGCCTCTCCTCCGCCAGGCTAATTCACCTCACCCGCCGCTCTGTCTCTGCCGCTCCCCTATGCGAGTCCCTTCACTGGCTCCCCATCCACTGCAGAATTAAGTTCAAAATCCTTATCCTTACCTACAAAACCCTCACTAACTCAGCGCCCCACTACCTGTCCTCACTAATCACCAAATACACCCCAGCCCGCTCCCTAAGGTAAAACAGTGACCTGCGCCTAGCTTCTCCCCGCATCACCTCTTCCCATGATAGACTGCAGGATTTCTCATGCGCAGCCCCCACTCTCTGGAACGCTCTCCCTCGTACTGTCAGACTTTCCCCTAACTTCTCTTCCTTCAAACGCTCCCTTAAAACGTTCCTATTTAGGGAAGCCTACCACCCAACTCACTGACGCAACCATCAATCACTCTCACCTTACAGTCCTCTCCTCCTGTTTCCAACCCCAACCCTCCTAGAATGTGAGTTCCTACGGGAATAGGGCCCTCATCTCCTCCTGTACTGTTTGTCAAATGTTGTTCAATGTATTGTAACCCTGTCTATACTGTGCCTATTGTACAGCGCTGCGGAATATGCTGGCGCTTTATAAATAAAGAATAATAATAATAATGAGCACTTCCCTTTCCTACTGCTAATACCTCTCCCTACACAACCAAGCATTCTGCCAGCATTTCCAAACATTCTGCCAGCATTTCCTGCTGCTCTATTACATTGACTACTTACCCTTAGATCCTCTGAAATAATAACCCCTAAATCCCAACCCTCAGATGTATCAAATATTCTATATTCAGCCCTTGGGTTTTTATGCCCCAGGTGCATTATCTTGCACTTATCCACATTAAAACTCAATTGCCACAGCTCCGACCATTTTTTTAGTTTACCTAAATCATTTGTCATTTGGCTGATACCTCCAGGAACGTCAACCCTGTTGCAAATCTTTGTGTCATCAGCAAAAAGACATACTTTTCCATTAATACCTTCTGCAATATCACTAATAAAAATATTAAATAGAATGGGTCCAAGTACTGACCCCTGAGGTACCCCACTGGTAACAAGACCTTGAGCTGAATAAACTCCATTTACCACAACCCTCTGTTGCCTGTCACTCCGCCACTGCCTAATTCATTCAACAATATTGGAATCCAAGCTCAAAGATTGCAATTTATTGATAAGACTTCTATGCGGAACAGTATCAAAAGCCTTACTGAAATCTAAATAAGCAATGTCTACTGCACCACCTGTGTCTATTATTTTTGTTACCCAATCAAAAAAATCAATAAGATTAGTTTGGCATGATCTCCCTGAGGTAAACCCATGTTGTTTCTGATCCTGTAATCTATGTGTTTTTAGATGTTCAACAATCCTTTCCTTTAACATGGTTTCCATTAATTTCCCCACTACTGACGTAAGACTAACTGGCCTATAGTTCCCCGATTCCTCCCTACTACCCTTCTTGTAAATGGGCACAACATTTGCTAATTTTCAGTCTTCTGGGACGACTCCCGTTAGCAAGGATTGGTTAAATAAATCTGTTAACGGTTTTGCTATTACATCACTGAGCTCTTTTAATAATTTAGGGTGGATCCCATCAGGCCCTATTGACTTATTTGTCTTTACTTTAGACAGCTGCTGTAGAACCTCCTCCTCTGTAAACTGATATGTAAATGTCTCGTTAGTGTTTCCTCCTAACTGAGGTCCCTTTTCTTCCTTTTCTTCTGCAAAGACTGAACAAAAATATTCATTGAGGCAGTCAGCGAGACTTTTATCCTCTTCTACATACCTTCCTTCCTTTGTTTTTAATCTAACTAATCCTTGTTTTACTTTTCTTTTCTCGTTTATGTATCTAAAAAATGTTTTGTCCCCCTTTTTTACTGACTAAGCTATTTTCTCTTCTGCGTGTGCTTTGGAAGCTCTTTTAAATTGCCTTTCTTCTTTCTCCCCAATCTTATAGGTTTGCCTATCTTCTTCACTCTGAGTTTTTTTTATAATTATTGAATGCTGTCTTTTTGTTCTTCACTATTTTGGCCACTTGGTCACTATTTTTAGCAACAACTAGTATCTGTATGTGCTGCATAATACCTGTGTATGGCAATTCCAGCAACACCTTGTATCTGTAGGTGCTGCATAATGCCTGTGTATGGCAATTCCAGCAACACCTTGTATCTGTATGTGCTGCATAATGCCTGTGTATGGCAATTCCAGCAACACCTTGTATCTGTATGTGCTGCATAATGCCTGTGTATGGCAATTACAGCAACACCTTGTATCTGTATGTGCTGCATAATGCCTGTGTATGGCAATTACACCAACACCTTGTATCTGTATGTGCCGCATAATGCCTGTGTATGGCAATTACAGCAACACCTTGTATCTGTATGTGCTGCATAATGCCTGTGTATGGCAATTACAGCAACACCTTGTATCTGTATGTGCTGCATAATGCCTGTGTATGGCAATTCCAGCAACACCTTGTATCTGTATGTGCTGCATAATGCCTGTGTATGGCAATTCCAGCAACACCTTGTATCTGTATGTGCTGCATAATGCCTGTGTATGGCAATTACAGCAACACCTTGTATCTGTATGTGCTGCATAATGCCTGTGTATGGCAATTACACCAACACCTTGTATCTGTAATGTACAGGGATTTACACTCCTAACCTTCTGAATCTTATCCCTGTACAGCAGCGACTGACCCCACAGCTCTCCCTGTTTTCTGCCAAATCCCTGGCTGTTGCAATTCAGCAGTAAATTTTGTTGAGCTTTTTGTTACAGTGAGGGAGGGGCTGCTCCTTGCAACTTCTTTACAGTAATAGAGGGTGAATGGATTTCACGCAAGCCTTACTTTAAAATAGGTATGGGAATTAGGTTTAGTAAATTAATGTTTTTGTTTTTTCGCCAATTTTAAATGTAATCTATTTGCTTTTGCTAGTGTAAGGGTTAATCTGTATTCTGGCTAAAAGTACATACAAATAATTATTGAGAATTGCTACATTTGTAATTTAACAAGATATGGCTGATGATGCTTGAAATAAGTGTAAAAGACATTTAAAAGCTATGAGATTTGGAAAATCACAAATTAACAAATATCGAAGCATTGAGCGACTGTTTATTGTAACTTTATTTTTCCTTTCAACATGCAATTACTTCAAACAAAGGGAAAACAACAGCAGCATGTGTTTTATAAAGTGTTTTATATTGTGTTTTAGTACGTGATAGTGGTAGTGCGCCTTTAAGTATGTCTGATTTTGGCATCTCTGAATTTTTGGATATACAGCACCAAAATCATACAGATTCAATCCACATAATTAAATGAGAAGTGAATTGGAGCTTCAGAAAATTTTAAAGAAACAGAGTGAGATGTCAACGACACAGTGACAGGAGATGTGGCGATGACAAAATCCAAGAAACTTGTCCCAAAAAAGTGTCAAAATGATACATACTGTAACTCTTCTAAGCACAGAGTTCATGAAGATCAGGAAAGCTGAATGTGGCATTTAATTACAGATAGAAGAGGCCATACACGCGGTAATTACCCTCTAATTACTAGGGATGTGCACCGATTTTTTTTTCGATTCATTTCGGTTCGGCTCGTTCTGTTTTTTAAAATTTTTGTTTCGGATCGTTTCGGCTCGTTTTTCCGTATCGACTTTTTTCGTGATATCGGAAATTTTCGGTCTTTTCGGATCGTCTGTTCTCTTCGTTTCAAAGTGTCTACTCGTTTTGACTTAAACTAATGGTATTTCGGATGCTCCGATATTTTGGTCGATACGGTAATTTTGCCAATTCTATCGTTTTTTATGAAACCTCCTTTTTTTCTTATGAATATGCATTGCACAACTTTATTTAATCATATTAAAATTGTATGAAAGGAAAAAAAATGAACAAAACGATTTAAAAAACTCAAAAATACTGACCCAAATGGTCTGACTTTAAGGCTAGGGTCAGAGTGGGGCAGTCGGAACGCGCGTGCAGGCGCACTAAATCACGGCGGCAGTAGCAGCACATAACAGCCAATGACGGCCAATATACGCAGTACGTGCGTACGAAAGTGCGCCGACACCACGCAACCGGCAAATGAACGCATTTTTATCAGAACGTGAAACCGCTGCTACTGACGTACAGAGTGCGCTGCGGCCGCATAGCAGCGTGTGTGCGTGATTAGGAGATGTCAGACGCTGCTAGTGTGCGGCCAACATAACGTTCAAACAGCCGGATTTCCCTAGACTTCTTTTCACCCCATCGTCATGAAATACGTCCAGAATTGCGCATCGTCTGACCACTTAAGCGTATTCCGTGAAAAAATGCGTGCGCACGCATCGACGTACATTTTGACGGTGGCTGCAGAAAATGCGCTCATCTGTCCCTAGCCTAAAACAAAAAATTTAAAAACCAGAACAAAATGTATTAAAACGGAAAAAAGCTGAACAAAATTATCTGATACGAAAAAAAAACCAGAACAAAATAAATGATTTAAAACGGAAAAAACTCTACAGTATAATAATGCAGCATACGATTCCGCACACTGCCGGGCAGCACCTCTACAGTATAATTATTGCAGCATATGAATCCTCACACTGCCGGGCAGCACCTCTACAGTATAATAATGCAGCATATGAATCCACACACTGCCCGGCAGCACCTCTACAGTATAATTAATGCAGCATATGAATCCACACACTGCCGGGCAGCACCTCTACAGTATAATTATTGCAGCATATGAATCCACACACTGCCGGGCAGCACCTCTACAGTATAATTATTGCAGTATATGTATCCTCACACTGCCGGCAGCACCTCTACAGTAATAATTATTGCAGCATAATGAATCCACACACTGCCGGGCAGCACTCTACAGTATAATAATGCAGCATATGATTCCTCACACTGCCGGGCAGCACCTCTACAGTATAATAATGCAGCATATGAATCCTCACACTGCAGGGCAGCACCTCTACAGTATAATTATTGCAGCATATGAATCCACACACTGCCGGGCAGCACCTCTACAGTATAATTATTGCAGCATATGAATCCTCACACTGCCAAGCAGCACCTCTACAGTATAATAGTGCAGCATATGATTCCGCACTCTGCCGGGCAGCACCTCTAGTCTACAGTATATAATGCAGCATATGATTCCTCACACTGCCGGGCAGCACCTCTACAGTATAATTATTGCAGTATATGAATCCACACACTGCCGGGCAGCACCTCTACAGTATAATAATGCAGCATACGATTCCGCACACTGCCGGGCAGCACCTCTACAGTATAATTATTGCAGCATATGAATCCGCACACTGCCGGGCAGCACCTCTACAGTATACTAATGCAGTATATGAATCCTCACACTGCCCGGCAGCACCTCTACAGTTTAATTATTGCAGCATATGATTCCTCACACTGCCGGGCAGCACCTCTACAGTATAATTATTGCAGCATATGAATCCACACACTGCCGGGCAGCACCTCTACAGTATAATAATGCAGCATATGAATCCTCACACTGCAGGGCAGCACCTCTACAGTATAATTATTGCAGCATATGAATCCACACACTGCTGGGAAGCGCCTCTCTGCAGTATAACTAATGCAGCATATGTATCCACACACTGCCGGGCAGCACCTCTCTACAGTATAATTATTGCAGCATATGAATCCACACACTGCTGGGAAGCGCCTCTCTGCGGTATAATTAATGCAGCATATGAATCCACACACTGCCGGGCAGCACCTCTCTACAGTATAATTATTGCAGCATATGAATCCTCACACTGCCGGGCAGCACCTCTACAGTACAATAATGCAGCATATGATTCCTCACACTGCCGGGCAGCACCTCTACAGTATAATTATTGCAGCATATGAATCCACACACTGCCGGGCAGCACCTCTACAGTATAATAATGCAGCATACGATTCCGCACACTGCCGGGCAGCACCTCTACAGTATAATTATTGCAGCATATGAATCCGCACACTGCCCGGCAGCACCTCTACAGTATACTAATGCAGTATATGAATCCTCACACTGCCCGGCAGCACCTCTACAGTTTAATTATTGCAGCATATGATTCCTCACACTGCCGGGCAGCACCTCTACAGTATAATTATTGCAGCATATGAATCCACACACTGCCGGCAGCACCTCTACAGTATAATAATGCAGCATATGAATCCTCACACTGCAGGGCAGCACCTCTACAGTATAATTATTGCAGCATATGAATCCACACACTGCTGGGAAGCGCCTCTCTGCAGTATAACTAATGCAGCATATGTATCCACACACTGCCGGCAGCACCTCTCTACAGTATAATTATTGCAGCATATGAATCCACACACTGCTGGAAGCGCCTCTCTGCGGTATAATTAATGCAGCATATGAATCCAACACTGCCGGGCAGCACCTCTCTACAGTATAATTATTGCAGCATATGAATCCTCACACTGCCGGGCAGCACCTCTACAGTACATAATGCAGCATATGATTCCTCACACTGCCGGGCAGCACCTCTACAGTATAATTATTGCAGCATATGAATCCACACACTGCCGGGCAGCACCTCTACAGTATAATAATGCAGCATAAGAATCCTCACACTGCCGGGCAGCACCTCTACAGTATAATAATGCAGCATATGAATCCTCACACTGCCGGGCAGCACCTCTACAGTATAATAATGCAGCATAAGATTACACACACTGCCAGGCAGCACCTCTACAGTATAATTATTGCAGCATATGAATCCACACACTGCCGGGCAGCACCTCTACAGTATAATTAATGCAGCATATGAATCCGCACACTGCCGGGCAGCACCTCTACAGTATAATTATTGCAGCATATGAATCCTCACACTGCCGGGCAGCACCTCTACAGTACAATAATGCAGCATATGATTCCTCACACTGCCGGGCAGCACCTCTACAGTATAATTATTGCAGTATATGAATCCACACACTGCTGGGCAGCACCTCTACAGTATAATAATGCAGCATACGATTCCGCACACTGCCGGCAGCACCTCTACAGTATAATAATGCAGCATATGAATCCTTACACTGCCGGGCAGCACCTCTACAGTATAATAATGCAGCATATGATTCCGCACATGCCAGGCAGCACCTCTACAGTATAATAATGCAGCACATGAATCCGCACACTGCCGGGCAGCACCTCTACAGTATAATTATTGCAGCATATGAATCCGCACACTGCCGGGCAGCACCTCTACAGTATAATAATGCAGCATATGAATCCACACACTGCGGGCAGCACCTCTACAGTATAATAATGCAGCATATGATTCCGCACACTGCCGGGCAGCACCTCTACAGTATAATAATGCATCATATGAATCCTCACACTGCCGGGCAGCACCTCTACAGTATAATAATGCAGCATATGAATCCGCACACTGCCGGGCAGCACCTCTACAGTATAATAATGCAGCATATGAATCCTCACACTGCCGGGCAGCACCTCTTCAGTATAATTAATGCATCATATGATTCCGCACACTGCCGGGCAGCACCTCTACAGTATAATTAATGCAGCATATGATTACGCACACTGCCGGGCAGCACCTCTACAGTATAATAATGCAGCATATGAATCCTCACACTGCCGGGCAGCACCTCTACAGTATAATAATGCAGCATATGAATCCTCACACTGCCGGGCAGCACCTCTACAGTATAATAATGCAGCATATGAATCCTCACACTGCCGGGCAGCACCTCTACAGTATAATAATGCAGCATATGATTCCGCACACTGCCGGGCAGCACCTCTACAGTATAATAATGCAGCATATGATTCCGCACACTGGAATACCTCGGAATCAAATTAACTTGATCTCAGGCATCTGATGGAGTAAACCCGATTGTGGTAATGAAGGGGTTAATCTCATTGGTGGGAATTGATGTTGACATAGGTAACCCCTTTGCTACCAACAAATTTTCAGGAGAAGTTGTTTTTTTTTAATGATTTTTACTTAATTATATAGTAAAATTATGTGGGAATATCCCCAGTGTATTCTTTACCTATTGGACCATCTGCTGGCCAAAAGGAGTTACTGCAGTTCAGGTCTCTGCAGGATCAGCTGGAGAGATGTCCTTTTGACACATTCCCATATGGTTTTAAAAAGTGTTAGCACCCCAGGCATTATGTCCAGGGTGCGGAAACTTTAGGGGTGTGTTCTGGAGCCCAAGTGCAAATGAAATTCACTTGCGAGAAACAAATTTAATTTGCAATGATACGGCACAGCTCCAGATCGTGTTAACAGGATCTCGGACTGTTGATTCTTATGCTGCTGATCATTATCACTTGGCACTTTTTGGGGTTTATCCCTGGAACTCCAGCCCTGGTATTGAGGAATGGGATGACAGCCACGACTGATGAACCTATGAATTAGGATTTTTTGAGGAAACAAAAGTAACAATATAAATGTTAGAAGCGAACCTGTAATAAGGCTTATACAAGAATAATGGAGGGGGGGATGGTTTATACAAGACTATTGGGGGGGGGCTTTTACAAGAATAATGGGGGGCTTATACAAGAATAATAGGGGAGGCTTATACAAGAATAATGGGGGGCTTATACAAGAATAATAGGGGAGGCTTATACAAGAATAATGGGGGGCTTATACAAGAATAATAGGGGAGGCTTATACAAGAATAATGGGGGGCTTATACAAGAATAATAGGGGAGGCTTATACAAGAATAATGTGGGGCTTATACAAGAATAATAGGGGAGGCTTATACAAGAATAATGGGGGGGATGGTTTATACAAGACTAATGGGGGGGCTTTTACAAGAATAATGGGGGGCTTATACAAGAATAATAGGGGAGGCTTATACAAGAATAATGGGGGGCTTATACAAGAATAATAGGGGAGGCTTATACAAGAATAATGGGGGGCTTATACAAGAAAAATGGGGGGCTTATACAAGAATGATAGGGGGAGGCTTATACAAGAATAATGGGGGGGGAATAACAAAAAATGGACTAATACGGCTACTTTGAAATAATTCCTCATCTATTCTCCATCTTGGCTGTATTGACCTAATAGACACAGATCTCTCACTAGGGTCCAACGAATCCCCTTGCAGTCACTGTGCCGGACATAATGATCAGACCGAGACATCCAGCCCATCCCATCTCATAAACAGATATTAAATACTTCATGCATTAATTAAATTATAATCTAGTAATATTTATAAAGCAGGCTCATGTTTATGTTATTACTGTCATCCTATTTATATTTTCATTTTAAGTATAATCTGATATTCCCTACTTTCCAGACATCGTTAGACAAAGGTTGTCATGACTATTAATAGAATTAATAAGGATTTTATGTAATTTGCTGCTGACATTAAGCAATTAAAGACACAGGCATCTGGCTGGAAAAGTATTCTGTGTTTTCCTCCAGGTCAGGAACAATAAGCTTAAAGGGACAGTGTATTAAAAATATAGAGTCCCTTTTTATGCCCTTTAATGATTGGTTAGATCCTGCTGACAGCCTCTGCCTAATTAATATTATTTATTTTTTTCGGGTGATTTTATTCCCCTTTTCTCCCTCACCGCTCGCTGCTCCTCCTCTTCGGATCAGAGACTCCCAATCCCAGAAGTCCCTGAATCTTTTTTGCACAATTTGTGCTCATATACAACTTGTGTAGTGTAGCAGCTGAAAATTGTGCAGCGCTACTGGACTCGCACACTTTACGTACACAAGTTCCGTAGCGCCTGCACAGAGAGATGAATCGGAGCCGCACGCGCATGCACAGATCTGATCCAGTGCTGCCTCTCTGAGAACACGCGCTACAGCGATTATCTCAGAAGGTGACGTCGGCCGCTCTCTGTGTGTGACATCACTAGTGACCAATCCTTAGGTTTTGGAACAGTATGGTGGAAAAGCTTGATAGAAAATCTCAACGTGTTTCATCAAAGTTGACTTCTTCAGGACAATGCATCTGACCACCCATACAACCAATTGTGTTTTCATCTGGGTCCCGGCTTCTGGTTGGTCAGTTCGGGCATATCTGATGTGCTCTTATTCTTTTTTAAGAATGTGAGTGCAATAAATGAAGTTTTGTATTTACATATTGTCTACAGTCTGCACTATTTTGTTTTTTTATCTTTTTTATGTGTATTATGTCCCTGATTTTATCCTCTACATTGAACTTTTCCAGTTTGATTGAGGATGACTGTGGGGATGAGAAGTGCTGCAATTTGGTTTGGTACATGTGAGAGGCCAATTATTTTCACTCCTCATCAATTTTAAGTGGGCTATTACCCTATATATATTTTTTTTTTACAGTTTCTATCCCCTATGTCTTTTAGTATGCCCCCATTTCATTTATTATGACCCTGTGACAACATTTCATTTAGTATGTTCCCATATAATTTATTTTGCCCATCATTTAGTATGCCCTATGCCATTTATTATACACTATTTCATATATTATGCCCCCTATGACCACATATCATTTAGTAGGTCCCCACATCATTTGCCCATTTGTCTACATTTCATTTAGTATGCTCCCATTTTATTTATTATACCCCTATGACCACATATAATTTAGTGTACCCCATGCCTTTTAGTATGCCCCATGTCATCTAGTTTGCCCTTATGATTAGGGATGAGCTGTTCGGTTCTATCAGTTCGGAGTTCGACTCGAACATTGGCAGTTCGTAAGTTCGCGAACTTCAAACTTTTTGGCGTGTTCGGTTCGAGTTCGATTTGTTTTTTAAAAAAAAGTATAAAAAATGCTTAAAAAATACTAAAAAATCTAGAAATAAAGAGACTCTTTACTGCAGAATATTATAAGCAACGGTTTATTAAATATTGAATTAAAAACTACCCAGGGCAAGAAGGCAAGCATGTGGGCGATGATTAGCAATGGACGGACTGTGTACGTCGTCAAGAAGCGGTATGTATAATAGCATAAACATGTTACATACACATAACACACATTACATACATCTACCAACATATGTCAACACATGCTGCAGCGTAATGTATTATCTGTTTGTCAGACAAATGTGACTGTCATAAAATTATTCTGGCTTTATTTAAAATATTTACACACATGTACATTTTTCTGAAACTTTCACACCTCAAAATTACATGTGCTTAGAGTGCATGAGGCTTGCATAGGATTTTTTGCGTCGCCTGTGTGTTTCATCTTTAAAATGCTGCAATGGGTGATGTGGATTTTCTAGCTTACAAGGAAAGCATGCTTTACAGTCTGCCTAATGTCTAGGTGGAAAGATTCTCACCTCTAAATGACATGTGTTTACAGCAGGGCTCTCAAACGGCGTAAACAACAGGTGTTAATTAGTGTTTGGAAATAACATGTGCTTCTAATGAGGCTGGGGTCAGACGAGCGTGATTTCTACGGACTGTACGTCTGTGCAGTACGGACATCGTCAGTACGGATGACGCAGTAGTGGTCACACAGTCCGTTTTTTCACTGAAGTTATTTTTTGACGGATGTAGGAGGGGAAAATAAATTACAATGAAAAAACATTCTGTCCGTCAAAAATGCTGGACGTATAAATGCAGTCCGTCTGACCTCGCTCCATCACTCACACACAAAGCTATGCAGACGTTGTGGACGTGGCGCACTCCGCACGTCCGTTCTAGCAGTATTACGTTCTTGCCTAACCTGCGTCCGTTTGCCGCGGCCGTTGTGCGTCCGCAGTTCAGTGCGGACGTACTTCATGTGTCAGGCTCCAATGGACTTACTTTCATGCTATCACGGACGTACTTTTAGGCGCAATCACGGACGTGAACACTACGCTCGTCTGACACCAGCCTTAGTCTGGTCTCATGAATTTGATACATTGCTTGCAGACTGGATGTGGCTCCTGCACATGTATGAACACTCTGCTTCTGAATTCTAAGAAGTGTTCATTTCTACTACATGTTCCTCTGATATGCTGTTTAACCCCTTAAGGACCAGGGCTCTGTAAAGCCAATCATTAATGATGTAGATGTTACGTCATTCGTCATCAAGGGCTTAATAGAATCTTTATCACACTCCTTAGATTTAAACATAATATTCCAGTATTTGTATGTCATGTACCTCTCCCGAAGGGCCTATGTGAGCATACAATTATTATTGTGTTAGATCTATAGTTTTGGTTTAAGGTCTTGCTGCTTCTGCATTAGTAACACAACACAACGTGAAAATGTCTATCATAAAGCGTACAAGCTGAGTCCCTAGAGTCTCTGACTATCCATTGTCATATATACATTGCTTTATACATATAATACATTCCCTCATCTAACAGGATAGTAGCCAGTCCCTGTGCATTTTAACCCCTTAAGGGTGGCTAGGTGTCGTGTGTGGGTCTCTGATGGCAATGTTTCTATACATCCTAGAAATCCGCCACTTCACGGGCAGGTTATGGGGACCTCCTAGGCACGATATTTGAAGGAATTTTTTGTTTTTATTTTTAACCCTTATTTTATGTTCCTTTAAAAACTTATTTTTTTTTACTTTTTGTCCTTGTTTCCTGTCCCCCAGGGCACTACCCGGACCCCCATACACCTTTTATGGCAAATATCTTGCATATATGCCCTCTTGCAGGGCACTCTAAAAATCGAACTTTTGAGTCCCATTGACTTGCATTGAGTTCGGTTCGTGTTCAAACTCGAACTTTTGAAATTGTTCAAGTTTGAATGCGAACCAAACACGGGGGAGTTCGACTCATTCCTACTTATGATCGCATATCATATAGTGTACCCCATGTCTTTTATTATGCTCTATGTCATCTAGTATGTCCCTATGATCACATTATTTTTAGTGTGCCCTATGTCTATTTTTATTTGAGAAAGGATTTTACCATACATTGAGATTTCTCTGGTTTTCAGTATGTCCTAGGTCAGGGGTCAGCAACCTTGGCTCCCTGATGTTTTGGGAACTACATTTCCCATGTGGCTCAGTCAGCCTAATGGGTGAGTGAGCCACATGGGAAATGTAGTTCCCAAAACATCAGGGAGCCAAGGTTGCTGACCACTGTCCTAGGTGGTGAGTATGTACCGTTAGGTGACTTGCCCAAGGACACTTACTGGAGAGGTTGCTTGCTGGGATCGAACCCATGACTCCACAGGCTCTCTCCATGCAGAGTAGTGATGTTACCTCTACTCCACCCAGCCGGTACTTTTAGGATGACCCCATGTCATCTAGTATGCCCCTATGAGTATGCCCTATACCTTTTGGCATGTCCACATTTAATTTATTATGCCTATATGACCACATTTCATTTAGTGGGCCCCATGTCTTTTAGTATGGCCCCATGTCATCAAATATGCCCCTATCATCACGTTTAATATAGTATGCCCACATTTAATTTATTATGCCCCATGTCATTTAGTATGGATTCATTTCATTTGCTATGCCCCATGACCACATTTCATTTAGTGTACCCCATGTCATTTAGTATGCCTCTATTTCATTTAGTGTACCCCATGTCATTTAGTATGCCTCCATTTCATTTAGTGTACCCCATGTCATTTAGTATGCCCCCATTTCATTTATTACACCCCTACGACCACATTTAATGTATGTAACCAACCCAAGGTTGTGCCTGTCTGGTACAATTTAGGCTGGGGTCAGACGAGCGTAGTGTTCACGTCCGTGATTGCGCCTAAAAGTACGTCCGTGATAGCATGAAAGTAAGTCCATTGGAGCCCGACACATGAAGTATCGTCTGAACTGCGGACGCACAACGGCCGCGGCAACGGACGCAGGTTAGGCAAGAACGTAATACTGCTAGAACGGACGTGCGGAGTGCGCCACGTCCACAACGTCTGCATAGCTTTGTGTGTGAGTGATGGAGCATGGTCAGATGGACTGCATTTATACGTCCAGCATTTTTGACGGACAGAATGTTTTTTCATTGTAATTTATTTTTCCCTCCTACATCCGTCAAAAAATCCGTCAGTGAAAAAGACGGACTGTGTGACCACTACTGCGTCATCCGTACTGACGATGTCCGTACTGCACGGACGTACAGTCCGTAGAAGTCACGCTCGTCTGACCCTAGCCTTAATGTCAAAAAGTACAGCTTTTCACACTGCAAAAAGGATTGTCTCTTAGTATGTCCTACATTTGACTGGATAGTACTGGTGTCAGGTGTCTTTCGTTCTTTCTAGCCAACGTCTGGGAACACCTGTCATTGAATATTTGGCACAAAGGAAAACGTTGAATATATCTGTCAGTTTTTATTTCTTTAATCACTTGTCAACATCAAAACTGCAAGAAAGATGCCAAAGATGCCGTACAGACACCATGAGAAAGGCTAATGATGATTGGCTCCAGTAAACACTAAAAAACACGTGGCACAATCGTGATTGAAATTGTCAACATGTGTCATTAAACGCATCCCAAAATCTCCTAAGTGACTTAATTTGCCGCTTACGCAGGTGTGTAATCATATAACAGTTAGACTGATGTAAATGAGTGTTAAAACCTGGAAGGGATGTGCTGCCTTAATAAAGTGGACGATGTAACCTGGGACGATTTTAAGTGACGCCTGTTAATCGAAGTCCCTGGAGTGTAGACAGAGCCCAAAAACGGGAGGAACGAAGAATTAACGGGAGCGAATAAATCACAACTATGAAAATGTGCCGGCTCTAGCGGGAGAAAACATCCAACTGAAAGAAGTCAAAGGATGATTAAAAAAAGCTTTCAATAAATATGCAAAATTCAGCCTATTTACTCCTTATTATGGCTGAAAACAGACGCTCAATGCTTCGATATTTGTTAATTTGCGATTTTCCAAATTTCATAGCTTTTTAATGTCTTTTAAACTTATTTCAAGCATCATCAGCCATATCTTGTTAAATTGCAAATGCAGCAATTCTCAACAATTATTTTTATGTACTATTAGCCAGAAATGCAGCTTAACCCTTTCACTACCAAAAGCAAGTAAACTGCATTTTAAATTTGCGGGGAAAAAAAAAACTTTGAAAAAACAAATTCCCACACCTTTCTTAAAGTAAGGCTTGCGTGAAATCCATTCACCCTCTATTACTGTAAAGAAGTTGCAAGGAGCAGCCCCTCCCTCACTGTAACAAAAAGCTCAACAAACTTTACTGACGCATTCCAGCAGCCAGGGATTTGTCAGAATACAGGGAGAGCAGTGGGGTCAGTCGCTGCTGTACAGGAATAAAATTCAGGGGGTTATAATGAGTGTAAATCCCTGTACAGTACAGATACAAGGCGTTGCTGTAATTGCCATACACAGGCATTATGCGGCACATACAGATTCAAGGTGTTGCTGTAGTTGCCATACACAGGCATTATGCGGCACATACAGATACAAGGTGTTGCTGTAATTGCCATACACAGGCATTATGCGGCACATACAGATTCAAGGTGTTGCTGTAGTTGCCATACACAGGCATAATGCGGCACATACAGATACAAGGTGTTGCTGTAATTGCCATACACAGGCATTATGCAGCACATACAGATACAAGGTGTTGCTGTAATTGCCATACACAGACATTATGCAGCACAGACAGATACAAGGCATTGCTGTAATTGCCATACACAGGCATTATGCGGCACATTCAGATACAAGGTGTTGCTGTAATTGCCATACACAGGCATCATGCAGCACATACAGATACAAGGTGTTGCTGTAATTGCCATACACAGGCATTATGCAGCACATACAGATACAAGGTGTTGCTGTAATTGCCATACACAGACATTATGCAGCACAGACAGATACAAGGCATTGCTGTAATTGCCATACACAGGCATTATGCAGCACATACAGATACAAGGTGTTGCTGTAATTGCCATACACAGGCATTATGCGGCACATACAGATACAAGGTGTTGCTGTAATTGCCATACACAGGCATTATTCGGCACATACAGATACAAGGTGTTGCTGTAATTGTCATACACAGGCATTATGCAGCACATACTGATACAAGGTGTTGCTGTAATTGCCATACACAGACATTATGCAGCACAAAGAGATACAAGGTGTTGCTGTAATTGCCATGCACAGGCATTACACAACACATACAGATACAAGGTGTTGCTGTAATTGCCATACACAGGCATTATGCAGCACATACAGATACACGGTGTTGCTGTAATTGCCATACACAGGCATTATGCGGCACATACAGATACAAGGTGTTGCTGTAATTGCCACACACGTGCATTATGCAGCACATACAGATAAAAGGTGTTGCTGTAATTGCCATCCACAGGCATTATGCGGCACATACAGATACAAGGTGTTGTAATTGCCATACACAGGCATTATGCGGCACATACAGATAAAGGTGTTGCTGTAATTGCCATACACAGGCATTATGCGGCACATACAGATACAAGGTGTTGTAATTGCCATACACAGGCATTATGCAGCACATACAGATACAAGGTGTTGCTGTAATTGCCATACACAGGCATTATGCAGCACATACAGATACAAGGTGTTGCTGTAATTGCAATACACAGCTATTATGCAGCACTATGCATACAAAGTATTGCTGTAATTGCCATACACAGGCATTATGCAGCACATACAGATACAAGGTGTTGCTGTAATTGCCATACACAGGCATTATGCAGCACATACAGATACAAGGTGTTGCTGTAATTGCCATACACAGGCATTATGCAGCACATACAGAGACAAGGTGTTGCTGTAATTGCCATACACAGGCATTATGCAGCACATACAGATATTGCATGGCTAATAATCTCATTCTGATCACTACAAATCCCCATAAGCAGGAGATCCCACCATTTTATTATATCTCTGCAGCACATTTACTGACACAAAGGCCATTTCTGCCTGTATGCTGATAATGCAGACCCTGTGTGGCACTGTGCCAGATAAGGGACACCATCCAGAGTTTACAACCTTTCAGCCCAGTGATATTTCTGTAAAGGATAAACAAAAACATGAAAAATATAAAATGAGCAAATTAACTTTATTTAAATCTTGTTACCATCTCAGAGTAAATAGTTTTATGCAGAATTTCTATATTACCACATATACTATTATCATTATTATAGTCATCATTAATATAGCGCCAACAGTTTCTTCAGCGCTTTACAATAATCAAAAGGGAACGAGATACATATAAAGGGACATATGATGGAAACAAGAGGTGTAGAGGGCCCTGCTCATAGGAGTTTACAATCTAGAGGGATTGGGGTTGAGGAAGACAAGGGCAGTTTTACTGGCTATCAGGATCATCAGTTCCAGTGGTTCGGGAATGGTGGGGTCAATGGAAGCAGCTTCAATCATGTGTGAGTAGGTAAGCAGAGAGAGGAGTTGCATCAGTGATGCGGTACAATAATCTGCAGACAGAGATGGGTTTTGAGGGATTTCTTAAAGGACTGAAGGTCAGGGTAGAGTTTGATAGAGTGAGGCAAGTCTTTTCACAGGACCAGAGCTGCCCTTGAGAAGTCTTGGAGGTGAGAGTTGGCCATGCGCATGTAGACAGATGACAGGTGGAGTAGATGACAGGTGGCCCATCTAGACCTGACTGGAGTTGTCTAGACGGGCCGTGCTTGCAGCGTAACGAAGACATGTATAGTGGGGGGGTTGAGTTATTGAGCGATTTGAACAATAGCGTCAGTATTTTAAACTGTATCCTGGAACTTACAGGAAGCCAATGGAGGGACTGGCAGGGGAGGGTACAGGAAGCCAATGGTGGGACCAGCAGAGGGGGGGAGGCATGCGAGGTGCATTTGGTGAGAAAAATAAGCTTAGCACCTGCATTCATTACAGATTGCAAAGGGACAGAGCAGGAGTTGGGGCCAATAAGGATGTCACGATCAGCGCACCTGGCACGCAACAAGGTGAAGCTCTGGTTCATGGGAAAGCCATATATATATTTATTATAAAGTATTTTACCAGGAAAGATACATTGAGATTTCTCTCGTTTTCAAGTATGTCCTGGGTTCAAGAGCATTGAAATGTTACAGTCGTTAAAGAAATACAAAGTAATACAATGCAAGATAAAGATGAAAAAAAAACAACAGACAACAGATTAGGGATGGGCTGGCAGTTCGATCCGAACATGAGTTTGATTAGAACATTGCCCGTTCGGCTGTTCGGCGAACATCGAACATTTCCGCGTGTTCGCCGCGTGTTCGCCCACAATGCACCACAATGGACCACAATGCACTTTTCCACTGGCCTGAAGCTTGTAATTGGCTACAGCCTTGCACCTGACCACAGGTCAGGTGCAAAACAGGTGCAAGACTATGCCAATCAGGGCTCAGAGTCCTGATTGGGCAAATTTTGCCCAATCATGGGCTCACAGAGCTAAGTCCCGCAGCACACTATATAAGGCTTCCCCGCAGCCCCAGCGTGTGTTTGTTGCAGGAGTGAATCAGAGAGGAGAGGAGATTGTTTGTTGCATAACAGGCTGTATCGCTGAGTTATATCTGATTTCTGGAAATTGGAATCTGTGTGTTGTCACTGACAGCTATCAGGGACAGGCTGTGTCACTGAGTTATATCTGCTTTCTGGAAATTTTAATCTCTGTCTTGGCACTGCCAGCTATTAGGGACAGGCTGTATCACTGAGTTATATCTGCTTTCTGGAAATTGGAATCTGTGTGTTGGCACTTTTAGCTTTCAGGGACAGGCTGTATCACTGAATTATATCTGCTTTCTGGAAATTGGAATCTGTGTTGGCACTGCAAAGGCTATCAGGGACAGGCTGTATCACTGACTTATACCAGAGTTCTGTGAATTTTAATCTGTGTGTTGGCACTTCCAGCTATAAGGGTGTATCACTAAGGCATAGCATATTTCTGTAAATTTTAATCTCTGTCTTGGCACTGCCAGCTATCAGGGACATGCTGTATCACTGAGTTATATCTGCTTTCTGGAAATGTGAATCTGTGTCTTGGCACTTCCAGCTATAAGGGTGTATCACTGAGGCAAAGCATATTTCTGGAAATTTTAATCTCTGTCTTGGCACTGCCAGCTATCAGGGACAGGCTGTATCACTGAGTTATATCTGCTTTCTGGAAATTGGAATCTGTGTGTTGGCACTGCAAAGGCTATCAGGGACAGGCAGTATCACTGAGTTATACCAGAGATCTGAGAATTTGAATCTGTGTGTTGGCACTGCCAGCTATCAGGGATAGGGTGTATAACTGAGTTATAGCATAGTTCTGAATATCTTCAATCTAGATAACACAGTTGAATCAGAGTTCTGCATATCTCTAATCTTTATACCAGAGTTGAATCAGAGTTCTGCTATCTCCAATCTTTAAACCAGAGTTGAATCAGAGTTCTGTATATCCATTCTTTAATCTATATATCACTCACCATGTCAGAAAGACCAAAAAGGACAGGCAGACGCTCCCAGACACAGATAAGAGGTCAAGCAGCCTCTGTGTCGGAAAGGCTGTGCCCCTGGTCGTCGTGGACGTGGTGCATCCTCTGCAGGGGCACGCATGTCCTTGTTTCTAACTGGTGCTGGCCGTCTTAAGCAGCAGCAACATACAGAGGATTTGCAGGATTGGCTAACCAGGCCATCCTCATCCTCCGAGTCCTCTGCCAGCCAGGCTTGTAGTGGTTTACAGTCCACCTCAGCTGCCAAAACATCTAATTCAGCCTCCATGAATGCAGAACGCGTGTACCAGAATCACTAAACTTGTTCTGTGTGTCCTAAAACGCCTCCTCTTTTCATACAGGCTGCCACCCCAAGCAGTTGTTTATGAATAGATTAAAGGAAAAACATTTACCGTCATTTAAAATGTCATTTTTTCTTTTTAAATGTTTCTATACATCCGACAAATCTGCCACTTCACGGGCAGGTTATGGGGACCTCCTAGGTACGATATTTGAAGGAATTTTTTGTTTTTATTCTTAACCTTTATTTCATGGAAAAATCACTGTTCCTTTAAAAAAGTATTTTTTTTAACTTTTTTCCTTCTTTCCTGTCCCCCAGGGCACTACCTGGACCCCCATACACCTTTTATGGCAAATATCTTGCATATATGCCCTCTTGCAGGGCACTCTAAAAATAGAACGATCGAGTCCCATTGACTTGCATTGAGTTCGGATCGTGTTCGTGTCCGAACTCAAACTTTTGAAATTGTTCAAACCGAACACGAGGGTGTTCGGCTCATCCCTAAAACAGATACAGAACATCACTGTTGTGATACAGTATAAGCAAAAGACCTCTGCACAGCGAATACCAAAGCAGCCCTGACCTGAGAGACCGGACTTTAGAGATAGCCGGATCTGCTCTATGGAAGAATTATAACCGCAGCGCCGTGCAGAATCTAGGAAATACAGGAGAGGCAGGATATCAATAACAACAGTACAGACTAGGAAAAAGCAAGAACGTGGTCAAGAGGAAAAGCCAGGAATCAGAACCAGAACGAGAATGTAATACATAGGCCAGGGATCCAGAACCGGGAGGGAAGTCATACAAGCCAAGAGGTCAGAACCAGGGAATCAGTATACATATAACATAAACAGAAAACCAATAACAGCGAGGGAAAACAACTATCAACTGAATACTCAGGAATAACTAGACATAAACCAAGAACACAAAATATAGGTAACAGCTAGACAGTCAGGGAAGGCAAGACCAAAGAAATAAACAGAACAAGAAAATACAAACTTAGACTGGAATATGCAGCAGGGAGCTCTAGAACACAGCAGCACTGGAAACCAGGCAAAGTGAACCAAATGACAGAGCAATGGATAATGGGCTCATTGCATTAAATAGGGAGGAAATCGGCACACAAGGTCCAACAGATGAGCTGATCAGCCAAGAAGCAATTAACCCCTGGGCTGTTACCCAGGCAATAGCAGCATAGGTCCAGGCCTGCACAGGCATACATGAATACAGAGGGCAGGGGGACAGGGCTGGAACGAGGAAAGGTGACAAAGGAGCGAGTTGTGAGTGAGTAATCAAGTCCTGAAATGATAAGAGCATGAACCAGCACCTTAAGGTATCTTGTGTCAGTTGATAGTAACAGGATTTTGTCACTGTCTGGACGTTGGGAGAGAACGTTAGGTCAGAATTGAAAGTGACACCGCGGCAGCGAGCTTGAGGCGTCGGGCTAATGAGCGTCCGTTTACTCGTAGAGAGATAGGTGGGATTGGGCTTTTCATATAACTGATAACTGCGCATTTCGTGTTTCAAATAAATGTTATGATAATATATTTTTTTCAATAAAGCGAGCTTGGTAGTGAAGGGGTTAAACAAAACCAAGGTCAATGCCTTGCATGCCAATACACAAAAAGAAACAGAGGAAAAGTTAGAAAGAGAGAGATGGACGGGTTTATGGACCATATTGCATCAAATACAGACGTGTCCTCCTGATGCCCTGGTGAATCACGGAAAATTTAACACGCATGACAGTCTAGGAATCCATGGGGAACATGCCTAGTAAGAGGCAGTTAATCAGCACAATATCTTAAATAAACATCTGATAACAGCCACAGAACATTCTGATGATTTTTAACACCAAAATAAATCAGAGCTTCTGGAAAAGTCTATTAAATTCACCCTGGGAGCATTTCTGCATAAAATCAACTAAAATACAAGGGACATTGTATTTAAAAATAGAGTTTCCTTTTTCTGCCCTTAAATGATTGAGTAGATCCCACTGACAGCGTCTGCACAATTATTTGTTTATTTTTATATTTTCTGTGATTTTACTCACCTTTCGTCCCTCGCTTCGCACTGCTCCTCCTCTTCGGCTCAGGGACTTCGGCTCAGGGATGCAGAATTTGCATGCTATACAACTTGTGTAGCGTATGAACCGCAAATTGCGCGGCGCTACGGGACTCACACACTTTCCGTACACAAGTTGCGTAGCGCCTGCGCAGAGCGATGGGTCGGAGCTGCACGCGCATGCACAGATCTGATCCATCGCTGCGTCTCTGAGAACGCTCGCTACAGCGATTGGTCTCAGAGGGTGACGTTGGCCGCTCTCTGTGTGTGTCATCACTAGTGACCAGTCTGGGGATTGGCAGCCGGGAAATTCAAAATCCCGACTGCTGGTGACCCTGGGTGGGGTGGCGGAAACTCTTCCACTGCACCACCCTTTTCACCACATCAGGGGAGCTGGAAGGGAGAGCACACCTAGCTGTTAAGTGCTCAGGATGAGCAGAGTGTCGCCTTAATTGTTTTTCTGTGATATTAACCTTCAGTGATTGGTCAATGAAAAAGATAATACTGAAATCCTTAGTGACGGCTTTTTGCAGACAGCGAATGTGCTGGATATTTACTATGCAAACCGCGAAAGCAACTTCTATCTTAAATTTAGGATAAGGAGCAGTTCAAGCTGGAGACCTAAATATATAATCTTATATAAGCGCTGCGGAAACTGTTGGCGCTATATAAATAATGACAATAATAATAATAATAATATATATAAACGCGAAAGTCCTGACTGACTGACTGACTCATCAACGCCCATCTGAAACCGTTTAACCTAGGAACGTGAAATTTTGAAGGTGCACTGTTTTTATGACGTAGGCGCCCACTAAAGAAGGATTTTTGGAAACTCCGCCCCCAAGGGGGTGAAAAAGGGGGTTGACTATTTTAAACAGGATACCTATAGCTCAAAAACAGAAGATGTTACAGACGTGAAAATCGGTATTTAGATTCGCCATGAAAAATAAAAAAAACACGTATTTTACAGTTTTTCAAAAATCTAAGTGGGGGCAAAAAGGGGGGGTTGAATACTTTTATCAGTATACCTATATTTCAAAAACCAAAGATGCTACAGGTGTGAAATTTGGCACTTACATTCTCCTTTAAAAATAAAAAAAACACGTATTTTACAGTTTTTCAAAAATCAAAGGGGGGGCAAAAAGGGGGGGTTGAATACTTTTATCAGTATACCTATATTTCAAAAACCAAAGATGTTACAGGTGTGAAATTTGGCACTTACAATCTCCTTTAAAAATAAAAAAAACACTTGTTTAACCATTTTCCAAAAATCCCACGTGGGGGTGAAAAAAGGGTAGGAAATACTTTTCAACAAGATACCTATATCTCAAAAACAGAAGATGTTACAGACGTGAAAATTGGTATTTAGATTTGTTTTGAAAAATAAAAAAACATGTATTTTACCATTTTCCAAAAATCCACTGGGGGGGGGGCAAAAAGGAGGATGAATACCTTTATCACTATACCTATATTTCAAAAATCAATGATGTTACAGGTGTGAAATTCAATATTTACAATCTTCGTGCAAAAAAAAAAACAAACGTGTTTTACCATTTTCCAAAAACCCAGTTAAGGGGGGTGGGGGAAAGGGATGGGAATACTTTTATCAGTATACCTATATTTCAAAAATCAAAGATGTTACAGGTGTGAAATTTGGCACTTACATTCTCCTTGAAAAATAAAATAACACGTGTTTTAGCATTTTCCAAAAGTCCCAAGTGGGGGGGGGGGAAAAAGAGGGGGTTCTAACAAAAAAAACTCATGTTTCTTTTAAAAACAATTTTAACAAATCCTAAAATCCACGCGAGCGAAGCCGTGGACAAAAGCTAGTATATATATTTATATAGAGTATTGATATGCCCTGGGGCAAAGCATCAAGCTGCAACTGGTCATGGGTGGCCTATCTCCTGCTGATGAGGGCACAATCAGCCCGAAACAGCTGTACAGGAGTGGCTGTGACTTGTTGCATAAACCTGACCTTTGCTAAAAAGCCATCTAGTATGCCACGGCACTGGCAAGGAGGGTTCTGTTTTAAAACAGACCCAGAATGCAAAAAAGTGATTAATTGCAAACATCATCTGCATGTCTTACCCATAGTTCCTTGCTGCATAAGGGGAATGTAGCACATGAGCTCTGTGAAGCATTTTTCTGAATTGCTGGGATCTGTAAGTGACTTCTGCAATAATAAACTTTATTATTTGTTGTATGGAGGCTTTTAATCTCACTTTTTGCACCCCCACCACAACTTTAATGAGTATTGCGTTGCCCTAGGGGTAAAGCGTCAAACTGCAACGAGTCACTGCCTATCTCCTGCTGATGAGGGCACAATAAATCCGTAAGAGCTGTCCAGGAGTGACTGTGAACGTGTTGCATAAATGTTTGCAGAAATTGCAAACATCATTTGCATGTCTTACCCAGAGTTCCTTGCTGCATGTGGGGAATGTAGCACATGAGCTCCGTGAAGCAGTTCTCTGAATTGCTGGGATTTGCAAATGACTTCTGCAATAATAAACTTTATTATAAATATATATATATAAAGTAACAAAGCTTAGGGATATTTTGCTTTATGCCTGAAAAGCCACGATCGCTGAGATTGTCCTCGCGTTGCATTTCTTCCGAGTTCATTCAATATTTGATTAACTAATCTCACGAGGAAATTGAAACGTCTCGGCATAAATCCTGACAAACAAAGGAGCAGGTTTGATACATAATTAATCACAGCTGTTGATATGCTAATTTCCTCATCAGACTCCCGCTATCTCGGCAGAATGGCATTTCACGGCGACTTCTGGCTGCTTAACCTGCAGGAGAAGCCGAGACCCCGCTTATAGTATTTTCTTAAGGGGGTGAATGTGCAGGAGATATATTTCGGGACGCCGAATAAATCACAAAGCAATAACCCAATAACCTTCTGTTATATAACAAAGCAAACGCTTTCATAAACAAACACAGACTATGGGATTCCGGCAGAACTTCAAACAGAAAGCAATCAAGACGGACACGTCAGACACGAATGTGTTTATGACAATGTTTTCTTCTGGGAAATAATATACAAGATAAGGGGCTGTATCTGTTTCCTAAAAATGAAGCGAAAGTGGGCCAGTATGTTAGTGTTAACCCTAACCCTAAAACAAGCACAAATAGTACCCCTAACGCTACTACCTAACACCAGCTATGGAAAATGATGCTCTGTTTCAGCCCAGAGCATCCAATTCGGTTGCTGACAGATTTGGGATCTTTTTTTCTAGACGCAGTTTTTTTATCATGGAATTTTTAAATACTGCTTTTTTCTGCATTTTTCCAAAGGATACAAAAACTTTTTTTTTTTTTTACTGTTTGTTTCACAAATATTTATTTTAGTTTTATAGAGCCAAACAGGGGGGCACTTTACAGAGAACTAAAGAAAAATGTAATTGTAGATTTTTCTTACAAATATTTATTTTAGTTTTGTAGATGAAGTTTTGCAAAATAAAATAAAGTAAAATAAATGTGTTTAAAAAAAGAGAAAATTGAATCGTTTCACTTTTTTATTATTTTTTTTTTTTTACTTTTACAGAGAAAGGTGTACACTACAGGGGGGTGGGGCACTTCAGACTTCTGTGCCTACAGGGGCTCCTGAGAAGTAAATCCAACACTGACAACTCACAAACATATACAGTATAAAGGCTCATTCAGTTCACTGAATGACCACACAGCCAAAGCATTGTGGGTATTTGTGATATGCAAAGACCCACTTCATATAGATCTTCTGTATATTTCTGGGTCAAACAGATTCCACATCAATTGAAATGCAATTTATTGTGTATTGGAGGAAAGTGGAGAGATTCTTCCTGGGAGATATTACAGTTGGTGACGGCGCTATAAAAACACCAGAGATACATTTTAAGACTTCAAAGTTCTAGAATGGTTTTCTATTGTTTATATTTATTTGTGGATGATTCAATTCCATCCCACAACTACTTGACAGGAGCACATCCAATGTAATGTGCCGCCTGCTGATAGATCCATCAATTCATAAAGATCAATGCGATGTCTCATCCATTTATTACCTATCACAGACCTCAGATACTTAGTTCCGCCATGTTCATCCATCCTGGTGTCGCTGAATGACGTCATTGTACAGCTTCATGGCTAGCTCTGCTCTACAGTGACATCATCAGTCGGCTGAGAGGAGGCGGAGTGAGCAGATTAAGCTCTCTATTCGCAGCTGTCACTCACTGTGTCGTCATGTCACTGGAAGTGAGTGATGATGACATTTTTGATGAGGAATTTACTGGAAAATGTCTTATATGTTGCCACAATATCTAAACTTCTATATATAGACTCACGATAATTCTTCAAGAAAGTAAATATTTATACCTCTCTTCTGTGCTCACCATCCCTCGAAGCGGCTGACATTGCAGCGCAAATACTACAAGGAATGGCTCGAGGGAAGATTCGAGCAGAGCAGCTGTGCTTACTACATGCTCTGCTGAGCTTGATGCACGGATCAGCGGCATCAACAAAAGGAGAGGGAAAACAAGAAGAAACATCATTTTATATGGGCACGGGCGGCACTCATGTTTTGTAAACTGGGTAAAAAGATGGAGCTCTGCAAGTTTTAAACGGACACATAGACGCTTTTGCCAGTGGATGTGGATCAAAGTATTGCTGTGACTGGGGCTGTTTTGGAAAATGGTTCAATCTGGTGGCAGACGTATTCTTAAGAAATATACTATTAAACCTGGAAGGTTGAATCTGAGGGACAGCAAGTTATTTTATAAAATGGTAACTACTAAATAACTATATATTTTTCCTGCATGATAGACCGACGCGTTTCACTTGTAGAAACTAATTCGTTATCACATGTGAAGATTAGATTAATAAAAATAAAGGGAGGAAAGTATAGGAGTAAACAATGGCAGCCAAAATAATTGGGGAAGGAGGTTCAGGGTATGTTTGGTGCCCAGTGGAGATTAACCCTTTTACTACTGTGATTGTGTATATACAATCAGAAGTACCAGACACAGCAGCCTGAGAAGGTGTTAACAAAATCTGGAGCTATGCTGTGTCATTGTAAAAGAAATTCTTTGTTGCAAGTACATTTTGTCTGCATTTGGGTTCGTAAACATTCCACTAAAGGGTTAGCATCCTGGACATGATGCACAAGGTGCTAACACTTTTTAAACCAGCTGGGAATGCGTCTGTATTACATCTCCCCAGCTGATTTTGCACAAAGCCCAGAATGGCAGTAACTCCTTTTGGCCAGCAGGTGGCGACATCTCCCTGCCAAATAGGTTATTACTGTAAGGAAAACACTGAGAATATTCCCAAATATTTCTTATTGTATTATTAATTAAAAATGGTTTTCCAAAAAAAACACCAGGGGCTCTTGACAGTGGTTTTCTGAAAAAATCCTTTATTAGTGAAGGGGTTAATAGCAGCCAAATATTGGAAAAATTGTGCGTGAGCCGGTATCCATAAGCAGCTCGTTATTTATGGCTTTTTCTTTTATTCTGACCAAGTTGTTGTATTGGAGGCTTGAGACAGAATAATTTTGAGTCGTTGATCGATACCAGCGCTGGTGTCAACTCCTGGCGTCCATAATAGTCCATACTAGTACATGGAGATAATTGCAACCCTGACTGAGCTCGCATATGTGGGTCACACCAGGACCATAGATACATTGGGAAGCATTTGAATCACAGCAAATGGGACACAAATCACAAATGAATTTTTTTTGCTATATAATAAAAGGCAGTAAAATAAAATTTCATAATTTCCTACAGTTTTGCTTTAAAAAAAGAAACAAAACAAATACAAGAAAAAAAAACATAACCACAAAGCATTGTTTCACTGGGCAGCAAACCCCAGGATCTGCAGTAAATTAATTTGGTTAAATTATTCAGAAAATTCCAGCTGATCAAGTATGTAATCATCAAATCATTCAGACGTGAGATCCATCGCAATGTGCGGCACATCACAATTTACATGGATAAATTCCACATTTTTAGTCCACGCAGAGTCCTACTCCTAGTGCATAAACATTAATCCTGAAATAGAGCTTGCACAGGGCTTTAATCATTAAATGGAATTCAGGTTTTCATAAGGCGAGTGTCCTGAGCGGCTCCAGGTGCTTTAAACTCACAAAACCCAGAATTGTTTTTCGATGAGTTTTAATCTATGATTACGCGCGAATGCCAACTCATGGAGGCTCCTTGAGCGCTGGTAACCTCAGTTCACTGTCGAGCGACACATAGGGTGTCATGTGAGTGGTGGGAACCTAGGATGCAATACCTGAGAGGTATGACTGGGTAATCCAGTATCAGGTCAAGGCGGCAATCTTAACTCAGGGCTGGCAGAATTCTAGCATGGTTAAAAGGATGCTCCGAGGTCACGGCTGGCATTATTCTAGCATGGTTAAACGGATGCTCCGAGGTCAGGGCTGGCAGAGTTCTAGCATGGTTAAAAGGATGCTCCGAGGTCAGGGCTGGCAGAGTTCTAGCATGGTTAAAAGGATGCTCCAAGGTCAGGGCTGGCAGAGTTCTAGCATGGTTAAAAGGATGCTCCAAGGTCAGGGCTGGCAGAGTTCTAGCATGGTTAAAAGGATGCTCCAAGGTCAGGGCTGGCAGAGTTCTAGCATGGTTAAAAGGATGCTCTGAGGTTAGGGCTGGCAGAGTTCTAGCATGGTTAAAAGGGTGCTCCGAGGTCAGGGCTGGCAGAATTCTAGCATGGTTAAAAGGATGCTCCGAGGTCACGGCTGGCATTATTCTAGCATGGTTAAACGGATGCTCCGAGGTCAGGGCTGGCAGAGTTCTAGCATGGTTAAAAGGATGCTCCAAGGTCAGGGCTGGCAGAGTTCTAGCATGGTTAAAAGGATGCTCCAAGGTCAGGGCTGGCAGAGTTCTAGCATGGTTAAAAGGATGCTCTGAGGTTAGGGCTGGCAGAGTTCTAGCATGGTTAAAAGGGTGCTCCGAGGTCAGGGCTGGCAGAATTCTAGCATGGTTAAAAGGATGCTCCAAGGTCAGGGCTGGCAGAGTTCTAGCATGGTTAAAAGGATGCTCCGAGGTCAGGGCTGGCAGAATTCTAGCATGTTTAAAGGATGCTCCGAGGTCAGGGCTGGCACAGTTATAGCATGGTTAAACGGATGCTCCGAGGTCATGACTGGCAGAGTTCTAGCATGGTTAAAAGGATGCTCCGAGGTCAGGGCTGGCAGAGTTCTAGCATGGTTAAAAGGATGCTCCGAGGTCAGGGCTGGCAGAATTCTAGCATGGTTAAAAGGATGCTCCAAGGTCAGGGCTGGCAGAGTTCTAGCATGGTTAAAAGGATAGAAACATAGAAACATAGAAAAATGTCGGCAGATAAGAACCTTTCGGCCCATCTAGTCTGCCCAATTACATGGATACTTTACCTGGATTTATCTTTTGTTTAGGATAGCCTTATGCCTATCCCATGCTTGCTTAAATTCAATTACTGTTTTGGCCTCTACCACTTCTACTGGAAGACTGTTCCATGTATCCACCACCCTCTCAGTAAAATAATGCTTCCTGATGTTACTTTTAAACCTTTGCCCCTCTAATCTAAGACTATGTCCTCTTGTTTTGCTATTTTGTTTCCTTTTAAATATACTCCCTTCCTCTACCTTGTGGATTCCCTTTACGTATTTAAATGTTTCTATCATATCTCCTCTGTCTCGTCTTTTTTCCAAGCTGTACATGTTAAGATCATTAAGCCTTTCCTGGTAACTTTTCTCCTTCAAGCCGTACACCATTTTAGTAGCCCTTCTCTGAACTCTCTCTAAGAGGTCTATATCCTTCTGGAGATACGGTCTCCAGTACTGCACACAGTACTCCAAGTGAGGTCTCACCAGTGCTCTGTACAGTGGCATGAGCACTTCCCTTTTCCTACTGCTAATACCTCTCCCTACACAACCAAGCATTCTGCCAGCATTTCAAGCATTCTGCTAGCATTTCCTGCTGCTCTATTACATTGACTACTTACCCTTAGATCCTCTGAAATAATGACCCCTAAATCCCTTTCCTCAGATGTTGAGGTTAGGACTGTATCAAATATTCTATATTCAGCCCTTGGGTTTTTACGTCCCAGGTGCATTATCTTGCACTTATCCACATTAAAACTCAATTGCCACAGCTCCGACCATTTTTTTAGTTTACCTAAATCATTTGTCATTTGGCTGATCCCTCCAGGAACGTCAACCCTGTTGCAAATCTTTGTGTCATCAGCAAAAAGACATACTTTTCCATTAATACCTTCTGCAATATCACTAATAAAAATATTAAAGAGAATGGGTCCAAGTACTGACCCCTGAGGTACCCCACTGGTAACAAGACCTTGTGCCGAATAAACTCCATTTACCACAACCCTCTGTTGTCTGTCACTCAGCCACTGCCTAATCCAGTCAACAATATTGGAATCTAAACTCAAAGATTGCAATTTATTGATAAGCCTTCTATGCGGAACAGTATCAAAAGCCTTACTGAAATCTAAATAAGCAATGTCTACTGCACCACCTGTGTCTATTATTTTTGTTACCCAATCAAAAAAATCAATAAGATTAGTTTGGCATGATCTCCCTGAGGTAAACCCATGTTGTTTCTGATCCTGTAATCTATGTGTTTTTAGATGTTCAACAATCCTTTCCTTTAACATGGTTTCCATTAATTTCCCCACTACTGACGTAAGACTAACTGGCCTATAGTTCCCCGATTCCTCCCTACTACCCTTCTTGTAAATGGGCACAACATTTGCTAATTTCCAGTCTTCTGGGACGACTCCCGTTAACAAGGATTGGTTAAATAAATCTGTTAACGGTTTTGCTATTACATCACTGAGCTCTTTTAATAATTTAGGGTGGATCCCATCAGGCCCCATTGACTTATTTGTCTTTACTTTAGACAGCTGCTGTAGAACCTCCTCCTCTGTAAACTGATATGTAAATGTCTCTTTAGTGTTCTCTCCTAACTGAGGTCCCTTTCCTTCCTTTTCTTCTGCAAAGACTGAACAAAAATATTTGCTCCGAGGTCAGGGCTGGCAGAATTCTAGCATGTTTAAAGGATGCTCCGAGGTCAGGGCTGGCACAGTTATAGCATGGTTAAATGGATGCTCCGAGGTCATGACTGGCAGAGTTCTAGCATGGTTAAAAGGATGCTCCGAGGTCAGGGCTGGCAGAGTTCTAGCATGGTTAAAAGGATGCTCCGAGGTCAGGGCTGGCAGAATTCTAGCATGGTTAAAAGGATGCTCCAAGGTCAGGGCTGGCAGAGTTCTAGCATGGTTAAAAGGATGCTCCGAGGTCAGGGCTGGCAGAATTCTAGCATGTTTAAAGGATGCTCCGAGGTCAGGGCTGGCACAGTTATAGCATGGTTAAACGGATGCTCCGAGGTCATGACTGGCAGAGTTCTAGCATGGTTAAAAGGATGCTCCGAGGTCAGGGCTGGCAGAGTTAAAGGGTAGTCAAGATACAATCCGAATCAGTCAGAATCAAGGAGGTCAGTCAGAGGGACATTGAAGAACAAACAAAAGGGGTAAGGTGCACTTAACATCTGAGTACCTCTCCTCCCAAGGAAACTTCTCCTCCCCATTCACCCAGGACCCTTCCACTCTACTATCCCCACTAATGGAAGGGATTAAAGCCTCCGGCAACCCAGCGGCCACTGTACTGTTTGATGCATACACCGAAACTCTGGCATCCACATGATGTGCAGCTCCATCCCCGACCATGACGCTGGGGCCAGGTGGTTTCCCCCAACCCATGATGTGGAGGAGGATCCCTGCAGGATAAATTATGGAAAATTATGGTTGAACAGACTGGTTGCTCTCAGGCAGTCTCCCTGCAGTAGATATTTGTGTTTCGTTCCGAATCGCAATTCAGACGAAATTATACCGATTCATACATACAGTGCCGATGCGGTGCAGCTCACGGAACAGCTCTCTGTTTCCGTAAACCACTCATCAGCATGTGTCTCATGGGTATCTGCAGCAGCAAACTTTGGCCTGTAGGGGAGCCCTCCGCTTATAAAACTAACTTACTGTACTGTAATAATATATGCATAGATGGTATAATGTATATTATACGGTGGGGTAATGCAATGCAGTTTTCCATAGGCCCACTGGCTCTGACAGTGGTTTTATGAAGGGGTTAGTGAAGGGGTTAATGACAGACAGCAAGACAATTATTTATTTATTTTCAGTTCCGCTATTAATGGATCTGCAATTTCTGTTCCTGTCTCCACAATTCCCAGTTCCGGGGGCTAAAATTGTTTCCTCTTACAGTAATTACTTGCACGTTGACACTCGAAACGCAACGTTTCCTCTTCCCTCGCCCGTGTTTGTGCACACACACGATGGAGTGCAGGGAGTATGGCCCACAAATGGATGTTATCAGATGAGACCCCGTCACGTCAACAGGCATTCATCTAAAAAACTGTGTACAGCTGTGTAAAATTACCTTGAAATGTAACAAGCTTTCCATGTCTGTCTCCCCAGGGTGCAAGTGGAATTTTATGTCAACGAGAATTCTTTTAAAGAGAGACTGAAGCTTTTTTTCATCAAAAACCAAAGATCAAGTAAGTGTTTTATTTATTTATAGTGTTTTGGCACTGCTTCCATTTCTTCTTTTAGATCCAAATTGTGAAAGTAACAGCATGTTTGATGGAGATTGATTGATTTATAATAAATTATTTACTAGAGGTGTGCATTCGTTTCGTAATGAATCTCAATTCGTTTGGAAATTCGATAATTCATATTTCGGAAGTACTTCCAAAATAACGAATTGATTTCATCCGAATTGAAAGAAAACAAAATAAAATGGTATATAACGAATCTGATTCATTATTCTGGTTCACAAGAGAAACAGTGATTGAATGATTCTTGAGCAGGATTTGATTTATTGGGGTTTAATTTAGTGATTCGAATCAATATCAAATATCGAATCGATCCCAACATACAAGTCACCACTAAAGAAAACGGCATTATGAAACTAATCAGATTCGTTTGACTGTTTCACAAAGCACCCCATGCTTGTAAATTGGTCAGTGGTGCTGAATCTGTTGTCAGCACCCCAGGCCAATGGACAGCTCAACATTTAACCCTAGCTTCCCTTTAAACAGAGGGATTTGATTTATTGCTTTTATTTAGTGATCCAAAACTCGAATCGATATCAAATATCACATTGATCTCAAATTACAATGATTTTTTTTAGTGATTCGAGATACCAAACGAAAACGAAAACGAAATAACGAAACGAAACAAAACGTAACAAAATTACTAAACGAAATTCTGAAAACAAAAGTATTTTGAAACTAAACAAATTCTTCAGCCGTGCACACGTCTATTATTTAGCATTTCACTTTATATGACCCAACTGGCCAAGACCTCAAGCTATTGGTGCGCCTGTTGAGTCCTAAGACATAACACTTCCACATTTTATTAAAAACACGTTTGAGGGAGATGTGGTTGGAAATAATCATAATCCGTTCCATTGAAGGTGGTTTAGGGCCGCATAAATATATTTTTCCTTCTGCTGTTGTTCAAAGACCTTGCGAGTCTCCACCTGTTTTCTCATGGAATCAGATATCAGACATACAACCACATTTACGCAACTCCCACCACTCATATGCAGTCAACTGAATCACATCAACCAAACCACGGGGGTTGCATAGGGGGCTTTCAATTCTCCTCCACCTGAGCTGCACTCACGTTATAGGAGGTACAGTCGTCCCTTCCTTTGTTTGTTTTGTTTTTAAGCAGCAGAATTTCCTGCTTTTCAATTATAAAGCAAACAATGGTGCTGCAAAAACTCAGTCATCTCCCACACTGGGAGCAAGTATTGAGATGATGCAGCGCATTATTATGCATTTCATCTAAATCTAAAGACACAGCACCGCTGAGAGGAGAATGTGTCTGCATTCTACACATCGCACAAGGTCAAGTGATGTGCCATTGGATAAGACAAGGTCTGACCTTTCCTATGATACCAAACAAAACCATGTAAAAGTAGACAAATCAAAAAAACAATGTTGCTAAAGTTTGTTGTGTTTTAAGGCAGTGGCAGTGTCCTCTCTTCACTCAAAGCGAGCAATGCTGCTGCCAATACAAACTGATCCTCAGTGCTTAGCCAAAATTGGTGGCATCCCTTTCTGGCACAGTGTCACACGGGGTCTGCATTAGCAGCATACAGGCAGACATGGCCTGTATGTCAGTAAATATGCTGCAGACAGATAATAAAATTGTGAGATCTGCTTACACGGGTCTGCATTATCAGCATACAGGCAGATGCAGTAAATGTGCTGCAGGCAGATAATAAAATGGTAAGATCTCCTGCTTATGGGGGTTTGTAGTGATCAGAATGAGATTATTAGCCATGCAATATGTGATGTGTATGTGCTGCATAATGCCTGTGTATGGCAATTACAGCAACACCTTGTATCTGTATGTGCTGCATAATGCCTGTGTATGGCAATTACAGCAACACCTTGTATCTGTATGTGCTGCATAATGCCTGTGTATGGCAATTACAGCAACACCTTGTATCTGTATGTGCTGCATAATGCCTGTGTATGGCAATTACAGCAACACCTTGTATCTGTATGTGCTGCATAATGCCTGTGTATGGCAATTACAGCAACACCTTGTATCTGTATGTGCTGCATAATGCCTGTGTATGGCAATTACAGCAACACCTTGTATCTGTATGTGCTGCATAATGCCTGTGTATGGCAATTACAGCAACACCTTGTATCTGTATGTGCTGCATAATGCCTGTGTATGGCAATTACAGCAACACCTTGTATCTGTATGTGCTGCATAATGCCTGTGTATGGCAATTACAGTAACAACTTGTATCTGTATGTGCTGCATAATGCCTGTGTGTGGCAATTACAGCAACACCTTGTATCTGTATGTGCCGCATAATGCCTGTGTATGGCAATTACAGCAACACCTTGCATCTGCACTGTACAGGAATTTACACTCATTATAACCCCCTGCATCTTATCCCTGTACAGCAGTGACTGACCCCACAGTCCCCCCTGTATTCTGGCATATCCCTGGCTGCTGGAATGCAGCAGTAAAGTTTGTTGAGTTTTTTGTTAGAGTGAGGGTAGGGGCTGCGCCTTTCAGCTTGTTTACAGCAATGCAGGGTGAAAGGAGAGAGATAAAGCAAAGTTTTTTTTCCCACAGTGGGCGCACTAATCTTGCTTTAAAAAGCTAAGCATATGGGGTTTAATATGCTAACGATCGCCTTTCGATGTATTACAATACAAACTTGGGTTAACTCGGTAGTGGTAGTGAAAGGGTTAAGACATTAGAACTGAAATTCTGTCAGAGAACAAGCGACTTAAAACCAAACAATCTGTCTGATAGAAGCCTTATCCCCGTTTTATGTCAAAACAAGGTTTTTCTATTAAAAGCGATAAATAGATTTTTCACTTATCATCAAATCACTGGATTTTATAACATGTTTATTTGGACATTTTACCGAATCCCTCCGCACGGCTGTAACAAGAGAAAAGCAATGCTAACCCAGGCTTGATTTCCGCGATCTTAATTAGATATCCTCTAAATGGATTGTAAATGAAACTGAGCTTGTGTCTCAGCAGAAATGTTGTGGAGGCTTCGTGATGGCACGCGGCGATTTTAATGCTGTGAGGAAAAATGTGTATTTAATACTGGGAGGAAAAAATGGGAATTTAATACTGGGAGGAAAAAATGTGAATTTAATACTGGGAGAAAAAAATGTGAATTTCATACTGGGAGGAAAAAATGGGAATTTAATACTGGGAGAAAAAATGGGAATTTAATACTGGGAGAAAAAATGGGAATTTAATACTGGGAGGAAAAAATGTGAATTTAATACTGGGAGAAAAACTGAGAATTTAATACTGGGAAAAAAATGTGAATTTAATACTGGGAGGAAAAAATGAGAATTTAATTCTGGGAGAAAAAATGGGAATTTAATACTGGGAGGAAAAAATGGGAATTTAATACTGGGAGGAAAAAATGGGAATTTAATACTGGGAGGAAAAAAACAGAGGAAAATGTAGAATAAATAGAAGATAACAGAATACTTAAAGGGACGCTCTGCTCATCCTGACCACTCTATTGTTATAAAGTGGTCATGATGTGAATAGTGCCCCCCTTCTCCCCCCTTTCCCAGCTCCCCAAATCTGGAGAAAACACTGAGTGAAGCAGAGGAGTTTCCCCCAACCCATGAACCCACCCAACATTCCAAGCAGCCATGATTTTGAATATCCAGGCTGTTGGTCACCAGATCGGTCACTAGTGATGTCACACACAGAGAGAGCGGCCAACGTCACCCTGTGAGACCAATCACTGTAGCGAGCATTCTCAGAGAGGCAGTGATGGATCAGATCCGTGCATTCGCGTGCAGCTCCGATCCAACCCTCTGCGTAGGCGCTACAGTACTTGTGTACGGAAAGTGTGTGAGTACCGTAGCGCTGCACAATTTGTGGCTCCTCTCTACACAAGTTGTATAGGAGTGCAAACTGTGCAGAAAGGTTTCACGGACGTCCAAGTTCAGGTGTCCCTGAACCAAAGAGGAGGAGCTGTGCGCGGCGAGGAGGGAAAAGGTGAGTAAAAACAACCAAAGAAAATAGAAATAATTGAGCAGAGGCTGTCAGCAGGATCTAACCAATCATTTAAGGATAAAAAAAACTGAAGTCTATTTTTAATACTAATTAATAATTAATTAGATATCTAGTTAATTCTGAAACATTCCAAATAATATTGAAATCTGGGAAAAACACAATAAAACTTCCAAAAAATTCAGAAACTTACTAGTTTGTTGTAAATATTTCTTTTTGTAAACAGAAAAAGAATAAAAAGTTTAAAACCTTTAATAAATGTTAATCTGAAAAGAAACTTACTATTTCCTTAAGATCCAAAAAAAGTAATAAGAAATAAAAGCAAAGAATAATATCCTTAAAACCTAAAAAAATAAAAAATTCAAGCAAAGAAAAAACATTTTCCTTGAAAAACTGTCCCCCTAATAATAATGTGTAAATTATCATGTTTCCCTATAATATACAAAGCCATTTAGCCTGCGTATATGATGTATTTGTGTATATATATGTCAGTCTGTGCATCTAGCCAGCCGCGCTCCGTCGATGAGGAATATGGCAGATCGGTCAGAAGAACCTATCCTGAAATTCAAGGAAAGATCTTGGTGTCACGTCGACCAGTTCTCTGTATATAATTACAGCTCTGAGCACGGCGGACTGTAAGAAAGAGGAAAAATAAACTTGTTTTCCACCCTCCTCACTTTACAAAACGTGGCATCCATGCATGAATAACACATCGGATCTTTACAGAACCTTCTTGTCTCTGTTGATCCAGAATTCAGCTATCCTTATTAAAGTATCGTTGCCATCGGCAGCAGCGTAGCGTGGGTTGTCAGCGCCCGGGGCAAGGCAAGAATTGTGCGCCCCCCACCTGTGGACACAGTAACACACCCTGATTCCCTTCCACCAGTTGAGTTTTGATCCCGTTACCCCACAAGCACATGTATTGTATATTAACAAAATAATGATATAATAAAAAAATGAAACACACATGCCCCACCATGCTACACCACTGCTACCAGTCACCCTGTCCCAGTATACACTAGCATAGTTCCGCTCTCACACTATACCCAGTCACTCTCTCCCAGTACCCCAGTCACCCTCTCCCAGTACCCCAGTCACTCTCTCCCTCAAGTACCCCCAGTCATTCTCCAAGTACCCCCACTCTCTCCCAGTACCCCCAGTCACTCTCTCTCCAAGTACCCCCAGTCACTCTCTCCAAATACCGCCAGTCACTCTCTCCAGTACCCCCAGTCACCCTCTCCCAGTACCCCCAGTCACTCTCTCCCTCAAGTACCCCCAGTCATTCTCCAAGTACCCCCACTCTCTCCCAGTACCCCCAGTCACTCTCTCTCCAAGTACCCCAGTCACTCTCTCTCCAAATACCGCCAGTCACTCTCTCCCAGTACCCCCAGTCACTCTCTCCTCTCTCTCAGTACCCCCACTTTCTCCCAGTACCCCCAGTCACTCTCACTCCAGGTACCCCCAGTCACTTTTTCTCTCCCAGTATGCCCACTCATTCTCTCCCAAGACCCCCAGTCACTCTCTCTCTCAAAGTACCTCCAGTCACTCTCTCCCAGTACCCCCTGTCACTCTCTCTCCACGTTCCCCCACTTTCTCCCAGTACCCCCAGCCACCATCTCCTCATACCCCCAGTATCCCCTCACTGTGTGTTGTTCATGCTGCTCTGGTGTCACACAGTGTCGCCTACCTGCGTGGAGTTGCTGGTCACCCGGGGGGGAGCTGTCCAGGGTTCTTAGTGGGGACCAGATTTTAAATGTGCTGCAGGGTAGGCGCCTCCCTCCTTCCTGTTCAGTGGCTGCAGGGCTGCTAGTGGTGGGGGGCTGGCACAGGGCTTCAAGGCGGGCTGACAAGTGTGGTATAGGGTGTTTCATCAAATAATGCTGCGCTGCTTCACGTGACTCATGTCAGTGTTAAGGAGGAGTCAGGACAGGACCAGAATTTTCTACCCTGGTCCTCCCTTCCGAACGCTGAGTGCTAAGTCACCACCGGCGCCGCAAACCTGGCAGCTGCACGTGCAAGGGCCTCTCACGGACACCAGTGTTCGTGAACAGACACCTTGTTGATCCCTGCTGGAAAATATTAGTGGTTCAAATTTCTTTTGAAATTTTGCGCACCCTAAGAAAATTGTGCCCGGGGCGACTGCCCCCGAGGCCCCCCCACGCTACGCCAATGGCCATCGGTACTTATCTTGTGGCTTGCGCAACCTCCGTTTTTGGCCTTTCGCACCATGTTTTGGACTTTCATTTTTGTATCCACTATTTACAATCACTAGAACACCAGAACATAACTCCTCTGTACTTCCGTACAAGTCAAAATGGCATCTGATGGATTGGTGGTGGTGACTAGCTCTTTTGTCCTTGACCGGTAGATTAGGACCTACAATTTTAAGCTGTATCACTGTTATTTGTAAAATTGTAATGCCTCATTTTCCTAAAGAAGACCACAATTGTGCCTTCTGCTAGATAATGTTTGGATGCTTCATAGTACTATAGTTTGAAGGAGAAGGGTTTTAGACATGGGTCAAGTATGTAGGCGGCACCGAAATTCGATAGCCTCCGAAAAACGAGTGGTGGACCTGCGTTCCCAAGGGGTCCTTATGAAGTTATTCTGTGGGATGTGCTGCAAATACAAGGGGTGCTCTGAAAGCCGTACCTCCAATTTATTTTTACAGAATCTACAACACAAGCAAGGAGCACAATAACACTTTGATAGAGCAACTGGTCAACTACACCACACTGTTTCTTGCATAGTCACCACCACTGGCTGCGCATTTTCGTTAGCGTTGAACATGAGCTTGCACACCGTGCGCTTAAATTTCTTCACCAGTTGAGGCGACCACTTTTCAAGAAAATTTTGTCCGCCAGGCACGGAGTCCATCTTCTTCAAACCAAATGGATAGTAGCGAGAAGGTGCCAAATCCAGCATACACAGTTGGTGTAGTAGGACAGCCCAACCAAATTTTGCAGTGTTCTTCATGGTCTTCCACCTGGTATTGGTTCTGGTGTAATTGTATTGCAAGTGAAAGGTTGCCTACATCTCTGGTCTGAACCTGGAAACTTCAGATCTGCACCAAAATAGGCGACCATCTTTTCACAGCTGCGATGATGGCATTACGCTCAAGAAAATGTTGCCCGCAAGGAGCATAGTGTTTCCTTCATCAGGCCAATTGGATGGTTGAGAGAAGGGGCCAAATCCAGCATACACGGTTGGTGTGGTAGGACAACCCAGCCAACATTTTCAGTGTTCTCAATGGTCTTAAAATTGGTATGGCGCCTGGTGTAACCTAATCATGTTGCAGGTGAAAGGATGCCTTCTTTTCTGCCCTAAATCTGGAAATTTCATCCTTCGTCTGAGTCCGCATGGCAATGTAGTGGTATGGTTTTGGTTGGATGAGCTAATCAAGACTCTCTTCATTTTGTGGACAGCTGTGCGCCACCCACCAACACACTGTACTCACATTCACTGGTCGTACTTTGTAAGTGTTAAGCGAACATGGATGAGCGCCAATGGGTGCAATTTTTTTTGCATGTAGGAATGCATTGGCACATCTCTGCTCTGTGTGCATTTCCATGTCAGCCGCCATTTTTCCTGACAGTCCTTCTTCTGCTATCAGTCGCAAGGCAACAAAACTTATGGGGCAAGTGGCAGGGAGGTACAACCTCTACTGCCATACCAGCAACATCCTCTGACATAATGGGCCAACCTGATAAAAAAGGAGGCGTTACCATCAGAGAATCTCTCGTATTGATGGAAAGTTTTCCTTCTGCATTCAAGTTTAGGTTGAGTTTCTAATTTTGGAGTTTCATCATCTTTATTTCTCTTTCTTTCATTTGTTTCTTAGATTTTCTGATAAAATATATAAAAACTTGTCTTTTTGGCAGTCGGAATGGTCTTTTTATATCCACAGCCTTCTTCAAACTGTAATTAATCTCCTTTTGCAATTTTATTATGCTTTGAAATCTGTTTTGAACTTTCTTCGAGGTACGTCGATCATCGACAATGTCACAGTCGCGTTTCCCGGACTCTATCCGGACAGCTACACGACACATTCTGATCCACTCTGCTACATTGTTTCACCATTCGCCGACATCTCAATGTGAATGGAGATACAAGCGAGCGTTAGATGAATATAGCGTGCTTAGGAGTCTGTTAAGATCCGCGGCATTGTTGGAAGTCATCGTTCAGACTGGTCATTGTGAAAGAACTGCACATTACTCAACGCGTCGACGCGTTTGTCTTTTTCTTTTCAGCCTTGAGGAAGATTGATAGTAGATTCTAATTATCGTCTTGCAGATGAGAAGATAATGAAGCACGCAGTAGCTTTTCAAAGAGGTTTTGCCGAGTCCCTGGATTTCCAGAAGCATTTGGTGTGTCCTTCTATTACCAGAGCTTCGTTAGATGTCTCAGCGGGAGACGGAGAGGGGTGGGAGGGAGGAGAATTGTCCAAAATAAACAGATGTCACTAGAATTAATAACGAAACGATCTTATGGCACCAATCCACGGTGTCCAGATATAATGGAATAACTTTTTTTAACCCCGTCACTGCCATGGATGAGTATACTCGATTTTCAAAAGGTCCCTGCTGGAGCCCAACATTGAAAAAACTCGATCTGTTTTTTTTCTGGAACGATGCAATGAATTTTGTTTATCACAGCAGTTAAACCAGGACACGTTTCCTTTTCTTGACACAGCTTTCCTTCTTCTGAAGGATTTGCCCGACAGTAATGGCATGGATAACTCCACCCTATACTTGATCCCCCTCCCACGTCTTGTTTGTCTGTTAGGGCTTTGTGAAGCACAGGAGTTTCCTTCTCCCACAAAGCTGTCTTTTGGCAGATGGGATCTTACAGCTAGGGGACCAATGATGTCACCAATCTGTGTATGCTGACATCATCGCCTCTCTGAACTCTTGCAGTTGCGAGCTTTCTGGGACACGGTAGTCAGTGATTGGTGCTGCACGTGCATGCGCAGGATACGGCGTGGTATGCAATTTGCATAACATACGCTACGCAAGTTGCGTAGGTACACATATTGTGTAAGAAGCTGCAGGGACTTCATCATATAGGAAACCCTGAGCCACAGAGAAGGAACATGGATGCACCAAGGAAAAAAAGTGAATATTTACACCTAAAATAACAAAAAATATAAAAATAATAGTAATTGTTTAGAAGCCCAATATCTGCCGAATTACTTAAGGGGACAAAATGTGTGTGTGGGGGAGGGGGACATTTAATAAAGTGACACTTTAAGCATTTTGTGCCCTTAATTTGAAACAGTTTTTATGTTTTAACCCCATTCACTCCCAAAATCGAGTTAACTTCTATCTGTATGCTGTGTGAGCTGGGAAACAGGTAGCGGGTGCAATTGTTCTCTGGGATGAGCACTCTTGAAAGGTTCAGAGACCAGACCAGTAGGGATGTGCGTTTCGGGTTTCGGAATTTCGGAATTTTCACGAAATTTCCCAATTCGTGCATTCGAATTCGGCCGATTTTCCGAAAAAATGGCAGATCCGAAAAACTTTCGAGCTGAAACGAAAACTTTTTGGAATTTTCGAATGGAGTAGAAATGTGTAAAATCGAAATTCATTTTCATTCAATTCGTGATTTCGGTTCCATTTCAGTAATTTCGGATATTGTATTTATATCGCTGATTCTGTAATTAAATTTTGTATCATTCCCATCTCAATGTATCCTTCCTGGAAATAGAAACCAGAGAAATCTCAATGTATCCTTCCTGGAAAACCAGAGAAATCTCAATGTATCCTTCCTGGAAAACCAGAGAAATCTCAATGTATCCTTCTTGTAAAACATGAGAAATCTCAATGTATCCGTCCTGGAAAACCAGAGAAATCTCAATGTATCCTTCTTGTAAAACATGAGAAATCTCAATGTATCCTTCCTGGAAATCCAGAGAAATCTCAATGTATCCTTCTTGTAAAACCAGAGAAATCTCAATGTATCCTTCTTGTAAAACCAGAGAAATCTCAATGTATCCTTCCTGGAAATCCAGAGAAATCTCAATGTATCCTTCCTGGAAATCCAGAGAAATCTCAATGTATCCTTCTTGTAAAACATGAGAAATCTCAATGTATCCTTCTTGTAAAACATGAGAAATCTCAATGGCAGAATTATCATATCGACAGAATTAGCGTATCGTATAATTATCGTATCCGAAAAACCATTAGTTTACGTCAAAATGAATAGACACTTTGAAATGAGGAGAACAGATGTTCCGAAAAACACGAAAATTTCCGAAATCACGAAAAAAAAGTCGATACGAAAAACGAACCGAAACGAACCGAATCGAAATGGAAATCGTCTGGAACGAGTCGAAACAAAAATTTACAAAATCCGAACGAACCGAATCGAACCGAAAAAAAAATCAGTGCACAAGCCTACAGACTAGTGACTTTCCTTCAAATGGTGGTACATTTATTGCAGCAACCCACAGGTTATATACCACACTGTATATTGCTCAAAAATAAACACTTCAAAAGCAAAGAAAATTCCTAGCCGTGTCCCGGCACTAACTAAACATACAATAGTCCTGACTAACAACCTTTGCAAACCTAGTGTTTGTCAGGCTTCAGCAAACTAGCATGACCAACCTTGTGCTCCAGCAGATAGAGACCGTCTGCTCCCCAGACTCCAGAGCGATGTCTGTTTGCCTCACTTGCACTAAATTGCCACTGAGGCAAAGTGCAAAACCAGGGGTTTAGAAGTTCCGGAACGTGTAAGAGAGAAATCTGGGTGACACATAAACCCCAGACAGGACCTTTCCTTGCTCTCATGATGCCCTGTTACAGCTGATAATGAAGGCCCCATGTGACACTATGCCAGATAAGGGACACCATCTAGAGCTGAGAACCTTTCATCCCAGCAATATTTCTGTACAGGATAAACTGATACATGAAGAAATAAAAATCAGCAAATTTACATAATTTTAACTTTTTATCTTCTCTCAGAATAACAATTTTGTGTAAATTCTCTATGTTACCCCAAAAATTATTCTTAACTTCGCATCCCATGTTTCGACTCAATGTTACGATAACCCCCCCAACAAAATTGCTTGGTAGTGAATGGGTTAATGGTATATATATATAAAACATACCATATAATGTAGCACAATGAGCTCTATATTTTTCCAGTGATAACATGATAGAGATTTGTATTACCTGGTTTGCTCCTGTATTTCAGTGACATCCCCCACGCATTTCGACGTCTAATCCCACCTAATGTTTTCTCTCGCGCTCTTTGTCCTCCTGCATTATGTTCATAGACAATTGTCACTGTATATAACCTGATGGAAAGAGCACGCCACGTCTTAATGCGTCCATCGGGCAAGAACCTCCATTTATTTACACTTTATTTACACTTTATTTACACTCAAGGATATTCTGATGTTCTAACTCATCCCTTAGCAACGGTAATTCTGCATTATGCTCCCGGGGAGAATAAATTCCACAGACAGATATTGTTTTAATTACTTTATAAGCTGTGGCCTTGAAGCCCAATAATGAGCAAGCTGGAAGGCAGCAGATAGAGCAGGTTGCGCTCCAGCCCCCCAAAATAAAGGTTTACTTTAAGGTACATCCAATCCTCTGCGGGTGTTTCTGAACAGCTACGGCTTATTTATTCCCAGAGGCAGCGGCAGATCTAGGGTGGGGGCTGCGCTAGGACCCTTTAAGTATCAAATAAATATATCAATATGGGATTAATAAACACACTGTATGTCAGGATTATTTGTGTCAATAAAAATGTCATTTAGAACAAAAGAAAAGTATCTTCGTTACAGCGAGAGATTATAACAGCATTTATTAGGGTTTACAGACTCACTGCTTACTCTGCAGCTCTGTTATGCACTCTCACACCCTGACTATATGGAGGATCCCCTAAAAATACACCCGCACACCCTGAATATATAGAGGAGCCCCTAAAAAGACACCCACACACCCTGAATATATGGAGGAACCCCTAAAAATACACCCGCACACCCTGAATATATAGAGGAGCCCCTAAAAAGACACCCACACACCCTGAATATATGGAGGAGCCCCTAAAAACACACCCGCACACCCTGAATATATGGAGGAGCCCCTAAAAACACACCCACACACCCTGAATATATGGAGGAACCCCTAAAAACACACCCGCACACCCTGAATATATGGAGGAGCCCCTAAAAAGACACCCGCACACCCTGAATATATGGAGGAACCCCTAAAAATACACCCACACACCCTGAATATATGGAGGAGCCCCTAAAAAGACACCCGCACACCCTGAATATATGGAGGAACCCCTAAAAAGACACCCGCACACCCTGAATATATGGAGGAGCCCCTAAAAAGACACCCACACACCCTGAATATATGGAGAAGCCCTTAAAAACACACCCGCACACCCTGAATATATGAAGGCACCCCTAAAAAGACACCCTCGTTTTTAAAGTATTGGTTTAGGTCTGGGGCATCTCGTGATCACTTCACCCACTGATGTTGTCGGTTTGGACATTTACAGCCGCTGTTCATTGAGTTCTAGACAATAAAAGTTCACAAATGAGAAGTGCTGATTGAGGAGCTGGAAGTGAAACGCGCTTTGTAATTATCGGAGGGATATTAACGCTCGGGCTCTTTATTTGTAAATCTATATTTAATGATAACGTATTTATTTGGCTTCTCCTTCACAGGTCTCCGCATACGACTCTTTAATTTCTCGCTGAAGCTTCTCAGCTGTATGCTGTACATAGTACGAGTGCTGCTCGATCAGCCCGCTGAAGGACTCGTATGGTAATATATCATTTCTTTCATTCTTAAACAGTTATTAATGCTTGAGTGTGCCCAGAAAAAAAACTACTTGTGCGCATACGGGCAATGTTTTACCAGCAGGTGAAAATCCCCTCCTCAATCTTTTGGCCTAATGTCCATGTCCCTCCCACCTCACTAAGGCTTCATGGCGAATCTGAAGAAATAATAATAATAATAAAATATTAATAATATTATTATTAGGTGAAAATACCCTCCTTATTCTCTTGGCTGAATGTCCATGTCCCTTCTGCCTCTCTAAGACTTTATGGTTAATCTTAGATAATAATAATAATAATAATAATAATAATAATAATAAATTAAATTAATAATGATATTATTAATAAAAATAAATATTAATAAAATAGTAATAATAATATTATTAGGTGAAAATCCCCTCCTTATTCTCTTGGCTGAATGTCCATGTCCCTTCTGCCTCTCTAAGACTTTATGGCTAATCTGAAGAAATAATAATAAAAATAATACAAATATTATTATTATTATCTCAGATTATCCATAAAGCCTTAAAAGAGACAGAAGGGACATGGACATTCAGCCAAGAGAATAAGGAGGGGATTTTCACCTAATAATATTATTATTACTATTTTATTAATATTTATTTTTATTAATAATATCATTATTAATTTAATTTATTATTATTATTATTATTATTATTATTATTATTATTATCTAAGATTAACCATAAAGTCTTAAAGAGACAGAAGGGACATGGACATTCAGCCAAGAGAATGAGGGGATTTTCACCTAATAATAATATTATTATTACTATTTTATTAATATTTATTTTTATTAATAATATCATTATTAATTTAATTTATTATTATTATTATTATTAATAATATAATATTTACAACATAGAAGTGAGTGGAGACAAAGGGGAGTTCACTGTAATAAAGAAGTAACACAGCAGTGATACAGTTGATAGGGAGGTTTTAACAGAGGATCTAATTCTTTGTAAAGTAGGTGATCATGGGTTAAGTCCTAAAAAATGGGGTGAACTCCTAGTTTTCCCAATTATCCAAGTAATTTCTCAACAATGAATTCTCCATCCACACTCAAATTTTATATCCGTGTATATATATATGCAGCGTTTTATGGAAAATGTATAATAAATTATATTTATTGGGACTTAACACAGAGACTAACAGGGTTATCCAAAGAGATCCGAATTGCTTGAGAAAGGTAACCGAACGCTGAAAATCAGCGTTCGGTTACCTTTCCTGGCCATTCGGCTATCCAGAGAGCAGGCAATTCGCCAAATCCTGGCGAATTGCCTGCACATACGGTGCCTGTTCGGTGCCTGTTCGAGGACAGTGAAATCCCCATAAAAAAGCACTGCTTTGTCTATTCAGAGAACACAAACCAGCAGTGAAAGGTTCCCCTAATGCCCTGTCATTCGGTGGTTTAATTCGGCAAATTTATTCAGGAGAATCCCATAGGCTTCAATGTTAAATATATTCCCGTTTTAATTCAATATCTAATAAACCGTTCATTATAAAATTCTGCAGTAAAGAGTCTCTTTATTTATAGATTTTTTTAGGATACTTTAAGCATTTTTCTTATTTATTTTTTATAAAAAGTCATATTTTTTGTTTTTTTTGTTTTTACGTTTACTTCTTTTTTCTGTAACAGCCCTTTTTATTATAATTCCCTGGACCTCAAATGCAAACTTCAGACATTTTCGCTCAGTAGTTTCTTTGCAAACAGCGTTTCACTTTCACATTCATACAAACTGTTTTGCTAATTTATTCACCTCCCTCTGTCTGCGGTGTCGGCTTTTTCTCGGCTTTTTCCAGCAGCTTCGCTGCGTGTGATTGGCTCCTGCTCGGGTTTTTCCGGCATCTTCGACGGGTTAATCCAGATGTTTTTGCGGGTTTTCGGCGTGCATTCGGCAGGTTTTGCAGTTAGTTTTCGTCAGGTTTGCGGTAGCTTTTCCCTGCAATTCTAGGACTCTGTGGTGCTTGCTGAATACACCGCAGGGTCACCAAAATGGGATCGGCAAAACGAACTGAATTGAAGAGAACGAAAAGTCACCGAACGTGCGGTGACTTTTCGAATCTCTTTGGATAACCCTGATAGGATTAAACATCTAAATATAACCTTTATAGCATGTGGGACCTGTAGGAACTCTGTTCCCCCTGCTAAAATAGTGGAAGAACTGAGTTCCCACATGCTCCTGCTCTTCTTGACTATTCTAGGTGGCTGTGTGATAGACTTTAGAAGAGAGATCCATGGCATGTGTCCAGCCTGGAGGAAATCCTGAAGACGTGAGAGGGAGGAGGAGGTGATTGGGGTGGAAAGACATATTTTTATTAATATTAAGAAGTAAAATAGAAAATGACTTTAATTAGTTCTTCTTGTTACTGATTCACCTTGAAGTGACTGTACACGAGTCTCTCCGGCTTCCTTTGCGTTAAGCTCAACAATATGTGAGTCGAATTTTTAAGAACTGAAATCACTGCTTCCCAAAAGATACATTTTATAAGCAGGATATGTTCTTCCTAGCACACAGAGTGGAATAAACAGTGTGTTTGTGTATTCCACATGAGCAATCACCTTGAAGACAGAGCCGGTGCATCCATTAGGCCAACTAGGCAGTTGCCTAGGGCGCATTTGGGAGGGGGCGCTGATCTGAGCAAACCTAACCATGGGTTCTATGGCAGAAGTTATGTTCTGAATGAGATTAGCAGAGAAACATTTAGGGTGGATGAAATGAGGGAGAAAAACATTACAAGACTATGAGAAGTATTAGGAAACACAAACAAAATATGGTGTGAAAATATTGGGGAGTGGGGGGGCGGCAAAATGTTTTTTTTTGCCTAGGGTCGCATATATTCATGCACCGACCCTGCCTAAAAGGTTAATCATAGAGCAATCCAGTTTTTGATTAGAAGTAGTAAGAATGAAGTGATTTTCTTTGGTAACAAAAGAAATCGACACATTTCTTGCAGCTGTATTTAATATTCACGGCATCTTAACGCGGAAATCCCACCAGCCCGATGGAGAAAGGACCAACGTAACGACTGAAATAAGTCATTTTCAAACAAGTGTCTGTAATGTTATTAAAACAGAATTGATTTGGGGAAACAACCTAATCAAACGTGTGAGCGTGCGGGAGCAGGATTAATAAAGCCATGATTAGCTCTACTTGAACGACAACAAGAGTCTTGATTAAAAGGGTCGACCAATGTCAAACACTCATGTCATTCAACAGGAAGTGCACGACTAGTAATTATATGTCAAGAAAAAGCACACTTTATGTTGCAGTTCCAATCCCCCTCCTGCATTAAAGCCTCTTTTTTCTACCCAAGGTGATATAAAATATAAATATACACAGTATATATATATATATATATAATATTTTAAAGTATTTAACCCCTTGGTGACCGGCGGTTTTACACAAATCCATCCTTTAGTGACCGCTACTGTTTTTACGTTTCTGCGCTGTTCGTGTTTAGGTCATATTTTCCTCTTACTCGTTTATGCAACCCACACATATTATATATCGTTTTTCCCACCATTAAATGGACTTTCTAAAAATACCATTATTTCCATCATATCGTATAATTTAATATAAAAATATATGATATATGATGAAAAAATGGTAAAAACACAATTTTTCGTAATTTAATCCACAAAATCTACAACCACCAAAAAAGACCCGGCTAAATAGTTTCAAAATTTTGCCCCAAGAATAGAAATACCCAATTTTTACATGTTTTTGCTTTTTAACCCCTTCACTGCTGAGCCAGTTCACCTATGTGCGCTGAGCTCATTCTGACCGTTTTATGCTCATTATTTTTGGATGACAGCCTAGGTCCTATTTAACGAAACCCTCCCCCGACAAAAACAAGTAAAAAAAGAACAAAAAGCATCGCTGTAGGGTGAATGGTTAGGGAGATAGAGGGCTCCAAAGGAGCCCCCCTCCTTGATTTCAATGCAGGCGCCGGGGAGGGCGCCTGCAGATGACGTCACCTCGCAGCGTGGTGACGTCATCGTGCCCGCCGGCCCCTCTAGAACAGAGGGGCAGGCTTACTTCCTGCCAGGACTCCGTTGGAGTCAGCGAGGGAGGTAAGCATCGGTGGGAGGGAGGTTAGGAGCCTGCTGACGTTCTATGTACATCCGCAGGTCTAAGGGAGACCCGTGGGCAGAACGTACATGGTACGTCAGCGGTCATCAATGGGTTAACCCCTTCACTACCACAATCAAGATATCTCGGTCTTCAAAGGCCCTGCTCGAGATATCTCGATCTGCTGATCTACAACCCAAAAGCTAATGAAATTTGTTTGCTTTTGGGCTGCAGAAGGTGCCCCCAAAGTTTTAGCCTTTTGGGCATAAGGTCCTAAGAGCTAAAACTGTAAAATCAGCTGATGAAAGCTCTGAAATATCGAGCTTTCAGCAGCCAATACAGGGAAAAAAAATAGACCTGCAGTTCAAACCTCTGTAACTCAATTTGGCATTAGATGGCACCACCTACTGGCTCTATTATGTGGAGACACATGTTTGAATCCCGGCAAGAGCACCTCTCCAGTAAGTGTCCTTGGGCGAGACACCTAACGGTACATACTCGCCACCCAGGACATACTTGTAAATGAGAGAAATCTCAATGTATCCTTCCTGGTAAAATCCTTTCTCAAAAAAATAATTAATAAAGATAATTTTACAAAAAAAAACACTGGTTTCTGACCATGTTTTTTTGGGAATAATCACTTGGTAGGGAAGGGTTAATATTAGATAATAAAATGTTTAGAAATAACATTTGATCCTACAGTGGGTCTCAATACGTTGCATAAAAATGTCAATATGAGTATTTGCTGATGGGAAAGAACATCAGATTCACACATAATGTGAAAATAGGACCAGTGAATTCAGCATTCACCGCAGGGTCCTCGGAGTGCAGGAAACAGACCCGAAAAGCTGCCACAAAACCCTCTGAAAATCTGGCACAAAAAAAAATTGATGGAAACGGCCACCGGCATGATGATCCCAAATTTCGGATCGATCCAATAACTGCCGCAAAAATCCCAAACACACCCGAAGATCTGCTGCAAATCCGCCGAACGCGTCTGAAAAAAAGCCGCCGAGCCACCGAACACAGCGCCGATCAACCGCCGCAAAAAGCCGACAAGCCGGCGAACGGGGTAAAACAACTAAAAGAAAATTTAAACAGAATGAAAGTGTCAAAATTTAAATGCTGTTTGCAAAACTACTGAGCGAAAATGTCTGAAATTAACATATAAGATCCAATGAATAATAATAAAAAGGGCTGTTACAGAATGCAAAAAAAAGCTATTTAAAAAAAAAGAGAATTTTTTTTACAAAAAATCCTGAAAAAATCTAAAAAAATAAATAATTAAAGAGACTTTTTGCTGCAGATTAAAAGAATAAACAGTTTATTAGATATGGCATAAACACGGAATATTTTTTAACATTGAAGCCTATGGTATTCTCCTGATAAAACCTGCCGAACGAAACCACCGAACATTCATCAGGGCATTTCACTGACATTTCTCTGCTGTTCGGTGTCTATGAATAGATCACCACCATTGCTTCTCTATGGGGGATTTTGCTGCCGTCGAACAGCACCGTATTTGCAGCCAATTCGCCACAATTTGGCAAACTGCAAGCTTTCTGAATAGCCGAATGGTCCCAAAATGTCACCGTACGGGGAAATTCACTGTTAGGTGCAATTTTGGCTCTCTGAATAACCCCATTCATTTTTTTACAAGTTTTCCTGTGTTGCAGGGTATTGTATTTGTATGATATATATATATATTTTTTTTGTTTACTATGATTTTTAAATATATATATATATATAAAAACAAGGGGAGAAGACGATTTAGCTATTTAGCTACCTGGTTGCTGCATTATATATATTTGTATATAAATAAATACACAAATAGTAAACAGTACGCACTCAGGGACTTAATTATAAAAAAACTTTATGAAATAAAATTAAAAAGTATCCATGTGCAGATCCCATAATAACAGCTATTGTGTCTATTATTCGAGGGAGTGCTAGGCACACACACACACACATATACATATAACGCGAAATATAGAAATGTACTAATTTGGCCATCGCAGGTTTCCGTTCAGTAGTAATTTCTTTTTAAATGTCTACAAAGTTAATTATTTCCAAATTAACACTTTCCTCCTCATTTTGTTTTTTACTGCCAGCATTGAAATAATCAATTATTTATACATCAAAGCTGAAAATTCTCCTGGATAATGTGAGCGCCCAAAAAAAACCCCCACTGAAATGATGGATGCAGCCCCCCCCTGCATTGCCAAACATGATCCGTCTATTCTAGCCGCTGATGGAAACGTTTTATTATTCGTGGCACTGACCTAGATCTCACCGGCTGCGTTTTGGGGCAGCTGGATGACTGGATAACTTTGACAGGTCTCTGTGTTCTGCTGGAAAAAAATCTATAACGATTTTAAGAGCGGGATCACCTTTCAGCTGCGGGGAGACAGATGTAAGAGCTGCGCATCGCTCTGAAATTCTAATACCCATCTTTAGAACCGGACCGGCTGCGAAACGCGTCGAGCGCTGGGAGACCTTTTATAGAAAGGATATATAACGAGGCATGTTTGAAACATGTGCCAGCAAGGTTAGAGCCCTTTACTGCCCATCAAATCCTTCCATACAGTGACCGTTACTACGAGCCAATAATAAAACTTAACCCCTTAGATACCAACTGATTTTGCATAAAACCAATGGCAGGACCTAGTGGTTTTATGGAAAATGACTTTCCAAAACACACAGTAAATATATACAGAGACATCCCACTGTATCTGGTTACTGTAGGTAAGTCAGACATGCAGGGGTGCCATCTGCTGGCCAAAAAGTGCTACTACACGCATATTACATCTTGGCCACTGCGTTTACTTGAAGGAGAAATGGATCTCAAAGCTTTTCAAATCATACAGCACATCAGCTGTCAAGTCCAATGTGTTAGGGGCATATTCTGGAGCCCATTTACAAAGGAATTAAATTTGCAAAAATTCCTTTGCTCCAGAATTAGACCAGATCAAACGTCATCAATATAGGAACTTTTGAAGAACGAGTATATTCGATAATGGTGGTGATGCGGTTAAGAGCAGATTACAATTGGTCAAGGCCAGAGCCATTCATGGGTGAAAGGAAAAATAACAGTAATTAAAATATAAATTATTAAAATATAAACCTTAACTCAAAATTATATATACTGTTTTAATTCATGTGAAAAAAATATATGTACCGCTTAATTATTAAAAAAAAATGTAAAAATAATTTAAAAATAATATATAAACTATTTATTATTTTGAAAAAAAATGTATGTGATTCGTTACTTATTAAAATATGTGTAAGAATAATTTAAAAATTGTATATCTATATAATAAAAACTATATCTATTGATTATGTTCATTATTGTGAAAAAAATATTTATGTGCTTCTGTATTAAAAAAATATACATATATATCAAACTCTAAATCTATGTACTATTTTTATTATTGTAAAAAAAATATTTTTATTTTTAAAACTTAACTCATAATTATATATACTGTTTTCATTCATGTGAAAAAAATATATGTACCGCTTTACTTATTAAAAAATATGTAAAAATAATTTAAAAATAATATATAAACTATTTATTATTGTGAAAAAAATGTATGCGAAATTTTATATAAACCTTAACTCAAAATTATATATACTGTTTTCATTCATGTGAAAAAAATATATGTACCGCTTTAATTATTAAAAAATATGTAAAAATAATTTAAAAATAATATATAAACTAGTTATTATTTTGAAAAAATGTATGCGATTCGTTACTTATTAAAATATGTGTAAGAGTAATTTAAAAATTGTATATCTATATAATAAAAACTATATATCTATTGATTATGTTCATTATTGTGAAAAAAATATTTATGTGCTACTGTATTAAAAAAATATACATATATATCAAACTCTAAATCTATGTACTATTTTTATTATTGTAAAAAAAATATTTGCTGCTCTATTTGTTAAGATATATTTAAAAGGAATTAAAAAATGATATCAATATACTGGTTGTATTATGTTTACAAACTATATACACTATATTGCCAAAAGTATTCGCTCACCCATCCATATGCGAGTCAAGGCAGGTAAGCAAATACTTTTGACAATATTGTGTATGTGCAGCTGAATTATTTAAAAAATATGTAAAAGTTTTTTTAAAATTAAATATCTATAAAATATTTTTATATTTTGCCAAAATATATATGTTAATTTAATTAGTTTCAAAATAGTTTTTTTGTTTAATATTTTAATCATCCACAGTCTGTGCTGGGAACTGGCTGCCACCATATAAATCTTCACGACAACCCGCAACACAGAGACTTCTTAAAAATATAATAAATTCTTTATTGTAGTTCGTTTCAGTCCACACAGGGACTTTTATCAAGATGAACCTATTATATATATATATATATATATATATTAATATTAATATATATATTATATATATAAAAAAATAATTTATAACTCAATATGTACAAAGTAGTTACCACGGGCTAAATACTTAGGAATTAAAAGTAAAACTGAATTGATATCTTTATTATGGTTTTAAAGCCTTACTTTAAATCATATCTCCTTTCTATGGATCGCAGAACCGTTTGGAAGGTCTATAGCTCAATGTAACAATGTAACAATAGGAGGAATCCTTACAGTGCGCTGGGAAAGAATTAAATGCCTGAAATATCTGAGCAGGAATTTCTATTTAAATTCCAATGTCTTTGTTCCTGGATTTATTTATATATATATTTATATCTATTTATAGTATTCTTTATTTAATTTTCTCTTTTTTAATGTTTTTTTTCTTTTAGGACTAACATTTTATGGGTTAAGAGAAGTTTACCACTTTGGGGTTTGCAGGTAAGACTGGAATAAGCTGTATTTTTAACCTTAAAGGTGCTTTACCACTAACGAAGGCTGAAACTAGATTACTGGTGCAATACAAACAAACCATTATAACACATTATAAAACCCATTGTACCCTACAAAACCCCCACTAACGTCGCTTCTCACTACTAGCGATGGGCCGAACACCCCCGTGTTCGGTTCGAATTCAAACTCGAACTTTGGAAAAAGTTTAAATTCGAACACAATGCAAGTCTATGGGGCTCAAAGGTTGGAAAATTAAACTGTCTTGCAAGAGGGCATATATGCAAGATAATGGCCATAAAAGGTGTATGGGGTACGGGTACAGCCCTGGGGGACAGGAAACAATTAGGGTAATTCAAAGAGAATCGAAAAGTCACCGCCCGTTCGTTGACTTTTCGTTCTCTTCAATTCAGTGCCATTCGGCAATCCCATTTCGGCGACCCTGCGGTGTATTCAGCAAGCACAGCACAGGGAAAAGCTGCAGCAATCCCGACGAAAAGTCACCGCAAAAACCCGGCGAATGCACACCGAACACCCGCAAAAACATCTGGATTAACCCATCGAAGACGCTGGAAGAACCCGAGCAGGAGCCGATCACACGCAGTGCAGCCGCCAGTAAAGGCCGACACCGCAGACAAGTGAAGTGAATAAATTAGCAAATCAGTTTGCTTGAATGTTTGAAAAGTGAAACGCTGTTTGCAAAGAAACTACTGAGCGAAAATGTCTGAAATTTACATATGATCCAATGAATGATAATAAAAAGGGCTGTTACAGAAAAAATAAATAAACTTAAAAATAAAATCTGAATTTTTTTAAAAACAAAAATCCAGAAAATTCCTCAAAGTATCCTAAAAAAATCTATAAATAAAGAGACTTTTTACTGCAGAATTTTATAATGAACAGTTTATTAGATATTGAATTAAAACGGGAATATATTTAACATTAAAGCCTATAGGATGCTCCTGAATAATGCTGCCGAATTAAACCACCGAATGGCAGGGCATTTCGGGAACCTTTCACTGCTGGTTTGTGTTCTCTGATTTGGCAAATTGCCTGCTCTCTGGATAGCCGATTGGCCAAGAAATGTAACTGAATGCTGATTTTCAGCGTTCGGTTACCTTTCCCAAGCAATTCGGATCTCTTTGAATTACCCTGAATGAAAAACAAATTAAAAAAAAACTGTTTTTTAAAAAAAAAAAAAATATGCACTGATTTGGATATCGAGTAACTATCGAATTTGAAATTAACTATCAAATGGATATTCATTTGATAGTTCATTTCGAATTCGATAGTTAGTCGATATCCATTTGATAGTTCATTTCAAATGTTAATAAAGGTGTGGGAAATGTTGAATCCCATAGGCTTCAATGATAAAAATGGTGTAGAAAATGTTTTACCCCATAGGCTTCAATGTTAAAGGTGTGGGATATGTTTTACACCATAGGCTTCAATGATAAAAATGGTGTGGAAAATGTTTTACACAATAGGCTTCAATGCTAAAGGTGTGGGAAATGTTTTACACCATAGTCTTAAATGTTAAAAATGAAGTGGAAAATGTTTTACCCCATAGGCTTCAATGTTAAAAATGGTGTGGGAAATGTTTTACACCATAGGCTTCAATGTTAAAAATATTCCAGTTTTAATTCACTATCTACCAAACCGTTGCTTATAATATTCTGTAGGTAAGAGTGTCTTTATTTTTAGATTATTTCGGATTTTTAAAGCATTTTTTTAAAAAAAAAAAATTTGGTTGAACTTTTTTCGAACGGCCCAAAAATTTTGAAGTTCGCGAACTTTCGAACAGCCGATGTTCGAATCGAACTTAGAGCAGATTCGAACCGGCAGCCCATCCCTACTCACTACCTGTCCTCACTAATCACCAGATGCACCCCAACCCACTCGCTAAGATCCAGCGATGACCTGCTCCTGGCATCATCCATCATTACGCATGCCAGATTGCAGGACTTTTCTCGTGCGGCGCCGACCCTATGCTTCCTCGCAATATCAGACTGTCCCCAAATCTGGCTTCATTTAATCGCTCCCTAAAGACCCTTCTGATTGCTGAAGCCGAACACCTGACTCCGTAAAAAGACATCCGACCGACCTGCATTAACTCATCACTGCAGTCCTCTCCTCCTGTTTCTCACCCCTCTCCCATCTAGACTGTAAGTTCCCACAGGAATAGGGCCCTCATGTCCTGTATCTGCTGGCAGAAATAGTGACCTGCCTCCTTTATGTTTTATAGAATTGTCCTGTCGTTACTCATTGAACCATTGTACAACGCTGCGGAATGTGTTGGCGCTTAATAAATAATAATATTAAAAAATGTAAACACATTAAGAAATACATTATAAAACACATTATAAAACTCACTATAAACACATTATAAATGGACACTATAAACACATTATAAGCACATTATAAAACACATTATAAATACACTATAAAATACATTATAAACACACACTATAAACACATTATATAACCCATTATAAACACATTACTAAACACATTATAAACACATGATAAACCACATTATAAACCACACTATAAACACATGATAAAGCCCAGTATGAAACATTATGAAACACATTATAAAACACACTATGAACACATTATAAACACATTATGAAACACATAATAAAACACATTATGAAACACACATTATAATCACATTATAAAGCACATGCTGCTGTTTTTTTTTTCTTTGAAGTAATTACAGGTAAAAAGGAAAAATAAGGTTAGATTTTTTTATCTCCTGTTCATTATGTGGATTTTTCCCATAATGCAGCAATAACCAAAATCTTATGGCAAGTCTCACTTTACAGCGGTGGGATAAAGGATAAAGCAGTAGGGAAGAGGCAGTAAGGCTGCAGGGGATCTTTTGTGCTTATCCAAGGTAAGAGATGGCTGTTGTGTGAGATCTGATAATGGACTAACAACACTGAATGATACCCCTGCTGATGTCATTTGCATACATCCAACACAATACATGTCAATTGGTCGGTTTTCTGGACTTCTGACCCATTCACTCCATTCTGTGGCCAAAGCCACACAGTGAGGAGCAAGTGATGGAAAGATACAACATAAAATATCACACAATGGATGTGCCCAGTGACACATATAGAGGAAAATATCACACAATGGATGCACCCAGTGAATCATATAGAGGGAAATATCACACAATGGATGCACCCAGTGACACATATAGAGGAAAATATCACACAATGGATGCGCCCAGTGACACATATAGAGGGAAATATCACACAATGGATGCACCCAGTGACACATATAGAGGAAAATATCACACAATGGATGCGCCCAGTGACACATATAGAGGAAAATATCACACAATGGATGCGCCCAGTGACACATATAGAGGGAAATATCCCACAATGGATGCACCCAGTGACACATATAGAGGAAAATATCACATAATGGATGCACCCAGTGACACATATAGAGGAAAATATCACACAATGGATGCGCCCAGTGACACATATAGAGGGAAATATCCCACAATGGATGCACCCAGTGACACATATAGAGGAAAATATCACACAATGGATGCACCCAGTGACACATATAGAGGAAAATATCACACAATGGATGCGCCCAGTGACACATATAGAGGGAAATATCCCACAATGGATGCACCCAGTGACACCTATAGAGGAAAATATCACACAATGGATGCACCCAGTGACACATATAGAGGAAAATATCACACAATGGATGCGCCCAGTGACACATATAGAGGAAAATATCACACAATGGATGCGCCCAGTGACACATATAGAGGGAAATATTTTCATAACTAAGAGAAAAACAAACACAGGTAAGATATCAGCAACATAAACCAAACACAGTAAGGACATTGCATTTATTGGTGGTACTGGCCCTTTAAATTCCTATTGACTTATAGTCAGTAATTTAGAACGCACGCAGCACTCTATAGGAGTTATTCACTAAACAGTGTTATGGAATCACACTTTACTGTAGTTGCAAACAATGGTAATAAAAAAGTCACTGCTTTTGCTCCTAGGAGAAATTAAGAGAAGGAGCAGTCAACCACGGCCGTGCGCAGGAGTGTATGGGTTAATTATAAATCCAGACATTTCATAATGTTTCCTGCTCTTATAAAAATATGGGATGATGGAGTCATTGATTAGCGCTGCTCACAAAGAGTGTTTTGTGCGGCGACGGGCGCAGCTGCAAATGTTTCAAAGCAATAACATCTGCGCAAGATATTCTGTTTCAGAAGTTGCTCGTAAATATTTGTGTTCGATGAAACATGCACAAAAAATCTTTCATAGTGTTTCCTAAGCGGAACATGTTGCAGAGAGGAGGAAAATGCCTGGTCAGCGCCAAAAATGACCTGGTGACCACTAATATATGTAATATTTTTATACAGCTCTCGTTGTTCACGTCACTTTGGTGGTGACTTCACTAGTTATCAAATGTGCACCATATTTTGGCCAGTCGCTGAAGCAATTATCGGAAAATAAGCCCCGGAATTGCCTCGGCAAATTCCACCGTAGTTATAAAAAAATAGGAAGTCTCCTATTATCCAAATAGGAGGTTAAACCAATAAAAACATAGTAAAAAATTTGACAAAATAATAAGAAGAGGTTCTTTAAAAACAAATAAAAAGGTTTGGTCAAAAATAATAATAAAAAGTCTTTTAAAAAAAATAAAGAAAAAAATACCTTTTAAAAATTATGAAATATACAGAAAGGCCTTTAAAAATGTTAAAAATATATGGATTTTTGAAAAAAATAAAAATAATAAATGGTCTTTAAAAATAATTTTTAAAAACGAAATTACATTTGTTGCACTGAAGCCTATTAAATCTGCCTGTTTAAACCTGTCATATTGAAATCAACGGAAATCAGTTCATTGCGCTGAAATTTTGGTGCATTTGGGCATTTTGTGAATAAATGAATGAATAGTTCTCAATGGGACAACTTCCGTGGTGCCGAACGCTGTCGAATTGTGGCAAAATGATGCACTGTATTTTACTGTCATTTCGTCTGTATTTGGCGAATTGACAGCTTTGTGAATAGACGAATTTCCCTGAGATTACAACTATGGCGAAATGCACCGTTCGGTTTAAATCGGCGGCAAATTCGGAGGTTAGTCAAAGTCTGTAACCACTATCCTAGTATCCTTTTATGTACGATCTTATTAGTGTTTCCCTAAACAAGCCACGATAAACATAAACAGGGATTAATAGAGCCCAGTGCAATCACAAATAAAGAGTAAAAAAAACAAAAAGCGAAATAAATAAATAAATAAATAAAGGGCAAAAGAAAAAATAATAGCAAAATATCTTGGCCAACCTCGTCCTAAAACTGTGCATTGTAGGTATCACACTCACACGATTCCGAGCCTGTACTAACACCGGCTCTGTACTAGCACCGGCTTTAAGGTGAGTGATGGCTGACCCTCCCATCTTTGCGATGATCTTTTTTGGAGCAGAATAGAAACTATCTGATAACTGCAGTTATAGATAAAAAAAGAAATAACACAATTAAAATGATTTTACAAATAATTCACTCACGCGTGTTAGAGCCCAGTCTGACATGTAACTGCTCATTAACAGAGCATGGATACATTCTATGCAGGTGTCTGACCTAAGCTCGACAGATGGGCCATGTTTTCCTGGACACATATTAGTATTTCATGCAGAGGGAAAGCACAGGGAAAAGTGCTGCCCTGCACCATGTATAATTCATATGCTGCAGGAAGGAAATCAAGGCAGGTCACTTGTGATTGCTTTTTGATTTCCTACCTGCAGCATTTGGATTCTACATGCTGCGTGGCGGCATTGTTCATGCTCTGCCCATCAGCATTAATAAATGTTGTGTGTCCAGGAAAACATGGCCGACCTGACAGCCCTAGTCTGACCCCTTCTAAACCACAGATAAAAGCAAAACATACAACAAACACAAAACTAAATATAAACAAAAAATAAATAAACCCAGACGCATTTCGCCATAATCTTTGGGCTTCTTCTGATGGAAAATGATAACAGAAAGGGTTAATTAATGCCAGCAATATAAATAAATATATATATAGGATCAGTGATGCCTTTGCCACCATTGATGAGGGGAGGCGACAGCCAACATGGCAAGAAATCCAGTACCTTCTTGATGTGCTTCGGGCAACTAATGGTGCCCATATAGAGGTGTATTAAATGAGGCAAAAAGACCTTAACTATATATATACGTCTCATTTTGTAATGATTTTCACTTCTCTGTCTTTTCATTTGCTTTTGGAATAAATTGTTGAAATTGTAAAGAGACTTTATGGACACCCTGTGCATTTTATTATTATTATTCTTCTTTATTTATAAAGCGCCGGCCTATTCCGCAGCGCTGTACAATAGGCACAGTATAGACAGGGTTACAATACATTGAACAACATTTGACAAACAGTACAGGAGGAGATGAGGCCCTATTCCCGTAGGAACTCACAATCTGGGAGGGTTGGGGTTGGAAACAGGAGGAGAGGACTGTAAGGTGAGAGTGATGGTTGCGTCAGTGAGTTGGGTGGTCGGCTTCCCTAAATAGGAACGTTTTAAGGGAGCGTTTGAAGGAAGAGAAGTTAGGGGAAAGTCTGACTGTACGAGGGAGAGAGTTCCAGAGGATGGGGGCTGCGCGTGAGATATTATTATTCTTTATTATTTTATTTTATTATTGTTATTATTATTTTATTTTTTATTTTATTTTTATTTTAATTTTTTTATTTTATTTCACCGGACGGAATTCATTGCTCTCGATCAGGCTAAGTTTCAGATCCGCGGCAGAGTCTCTTGAATTGCGCTCGATTTCGGCTTTGTCATTTTGGTGCCATAATGGCCATTACGCCTGACGAACCGCGCTCCGCGTTCATCCTTCAGTGTTTGGAGTCAATTTATTTTCCCCACTTACTAAATTCATTATTTAATGACTCTTTTAAGCAGATCTGACTGTATTCGCCTCTTAACGCTGACTGACAGTCGTGTGAATTAAATGCTTTCTGGCTGGAATTGTTTAAAACCTCTATTAAGTGAACGCCATAAATTACCGCCGAGGCTTGGATTCCATTATTTAGGTTTATCCTTTTTTTTTTTTTTTCTCTGTCTGTGATCTTTCCTGCGAGGCCGACAGGTTTTCTGTAATAAGATCTAATTTTCAGGATTTTTTTACATTTTTTTTTAATAATGCGCTGCCCACTGTGACACTAAACAGTGTTTTAACAACGTAAATAAAAGTCATTAACTGTTGTTTTTTTATTATTATTTAAGATTTTTATTTTTTTATGACTGTTTGCCTGTTTAATGGAAAGTGTTTCGAACAGTATAAATACAAAGTTTGCAAATATTGCACTCTATAGGGCACAGGGCCGGATTTACATCTCAGGAGCCTGTAGGCACAGAAATCAGGAGCACCCCCCCCCCCAAAGAAAAATATCAAAGATGGGGGGTGGGTATTTTTTTTTCAAATTTTTGTTTTGATGTTTTGGGGGAAACAAACAAATAATTACACATTTAAAAAAAAAAAAAAAAACAAGCCCAAATAGTAACCTAACCCTAATTTCTAAGGTTAACCCTAATTGCTGACCCCAACTACGGAAATTGACGCTCAAAAATCCTGGGCATAAAAATTTGTACGCGGCTGAGGGACGTGTATTTTTTTACCGTGCCTGTTTTTTTTTTAATGCTACATTTTTCCCCTTAATTTCTCACAGCTTATCAAAGCTTTAAAAAAAAACATGTTAAAAAAAAAATATTGTATTTTTACAAATATTTATTTTATTTTTATAGAGAAAGTTTCGTGGTGAGGAGGGGGTTTCTCTTTAATAAAAGAAGAACCATAAGAAAAAAACTTCTATATTTTTCCTTTAGCTTTTATAGAAGGGGGGTACCCTTCTTTTCAAAAGTAAAAAAAAAATAGAAAAAAATTGAGGGGGGAGAGAAATTTTTTCATTTTCCTTTATTTTAACATTTTTTTATACCTTTTTTTTCTTTTATAGAGAAATGTGTCCACCACAGGAGGGCACCTTTCTGTGTAAAAATAATAATAATAAAAAAATATATATATTTATTATTATTATTTTTTTTTAACTTTACAAACCCTTTGGTAGGTGCCTGATTAGCGCACCTGATTTTTTATTTGTAATGCTACATTTTTCCCCTTAATTTCCCATACCTTATCAAAACTTTTAAAAAAAAACATGTAAAAAAAAAAATTATTTTATTTTTACAAATATTTTTTTATTTTTTTATAGAGATATAATTTGTGTGGTGGGGAGGGGTTTCTCTTTAAAAAGAGAAGAACCATAAGAAAAAAAACTTCTATATTTGTTCTTTTGCTTTTATAAAAGTGGGGTGCCCTTCTTTTCAAAATTAAAAAAAAAAAAAATTGGGGGGGGGGAGAGAAAATTTTATACCTTATTTCTTTTATAGAGAAATGTGTCCTCTACAGTAAGGCACCTTTCTATTAAAAATAAATAAATAAAAAAAAATTATATATATATACCGTATATATTTGTTATTATAATTATTATTATTTTTTAACTTTACAAAGCAAGGCGCCCCCTTTGGTAGGAGCCTGTTGACACATGCCTACTTTGCTTAAACATAAATCCAACCATGGTAGGGCACCAGACAGAGCGACTCTGCCATTCCTGGTAAAGTAAATTTGTCCCACCCCTTCAACAACACAAGGGGCCCGCACGCCAAGAGATGGGTGCACTGACAGGTGTCTCTGTTTTACACCCCACAGACTGATTTCCATCCATCTGAATTCTGTCATAAATCTCAGACATGTGACCACCAGGTATATCCTGATGCGAAGAGAGAGGCAGAAGCTGCGGCCTGCGCGGAAGATCTATGAGCATGTGACAGACATGGCCCATTGTCAAGGGGCTACAGCCAGTACAGTTGTATTGGGCCGGGCTCAGAACAACTTGTTGATAACCCCGGGAGGTTTTAGGCTTGCAGTGGGCACGGTTTGGACTTGGGAGAGATCTGGGTCTCCACCACCATCCATGGCCACTGGTGCCATCCACTGGGCAATTGCAACTAAAATATTTTAGCCAGATTTGTTTTCTTTTCCCTTTGAAAGTTACCATTACCAAATTTATTTTATTTACTTATTTATAATGTATTTTACCCGGATGGATACATTGAGATTTCTCTCGATTTCAAGTATGTGCAAATAAAACAAAAAAATACCCAAAATGAAGGAAAAACTGATAAACCTGTTATTTATGTCACTATCTGCTTTCTCCTGTGTTTATAATATGTATATATAATTATTATTATTTTATTTTAGGTTACGGTGGCGTTGATCAGTCTACTTGAAACCATTCTGCTCAGTTACCTCAGTTATAAGGTATGTGCATATTGTAAAATACACAACAAAACGGGAGGAAGCCCATGTTACTTGAATTTTGGACCTTGGTGCACCATTATTTTAGTTTTTCGTGGCCTACACATTGTATAGGACGCACACAACTAACAGGGGTCTATTCACAAAGCTCCGAAATAGAACTTAATGTCAGCGCTTTGCATTTCTGCCCATTACGCTCATTTCAGCAATTCCGTTTCGTCTAAATTTCGGTGAATGTTCACCGTATTTTACTGAAAATGGAGTCGATGAAGCAGTTATCGGATGTTGGCGAAAAGCACTAATAAGCCCTGAATTGGCCTCGGTGAATTCCATGAAAAAAAATCTCCTAATAGGAGTTTAAATCAATAAAAATGTAGTAAAAAATGTGTCTAAATAATTAAAAAGGTCCTTTAAAAAATAATAAAAAGGTCTGTTGAAAAATAATGAAAAGGTCTGTTAAAAAATAATGCTAAAAAGGTCTGATAATTAAATAAAATAAAAAATACAAAAATAAATGTCTTTTAAAAAATAAAAAAATAATAAAGGTTTTTGTAAAAAATAAAAATAATAAATGGTCTTTATAACTTAGCAATTTCATTAGATATGGGTGGAAGAGACTGGGGGGCAATTCTCACATCCTGATCACTTTAAAAGTGTAAAGGGATCAGAATGAGTACTTTGCTGGTGCCTCTTCACCACAAGTTCCTCTTTCAGTTGAGGCACCTCAAGGCTGTGTTCTAGGTCCCCTACTCTTCTCGATCTATACCACCTCTCTGGGCAACCTTATCTCTTCTCATGGTTTCAACTAGTATCATCTCTATGCCGACGACACCCAAATCTATCTTTCCTCTCCCGATCTCTCTCCTCCGGTGTTGGACCGTGTTACAGCCTGTCTCTCAGCTGTCTCCAACTTGATGACTTCCCGTTTCCTCAGCCTCTCTAAAACTGAACTTCTCGTCTTCCCTCCCTCTAAAACCTCCATTCCTGCTCCCATTTCCCTTCAGGAGAATGGAGCCGCTATTACTTCTACCTCTCAGGCTCGTTGCCTTGGTTTCCTCTTCTACTCCGATCTCTCGTTTACTCCTCACATTCAGTCTCTAACCAAATCTTGCTGCTTCCACCTAAAAAACATTGTGCGTGTCCATCCCTTTCTTAATCCAGACTCTACTAAAATGCACATCCAAGCTCTTATTATCTCCCATCTTGACTACTGTAACCTCCCTCTCTCTGGCTTTAAGAGATCCCAGATTCTCGCTCTGCAGTCTGTAATGAACGCCTGTGCCAGACTCATACACCTCACCTCCCGCACCTCTCACATCTCACCTCCCGCACCTCTCACACCTCTCACCTCCTGCACTTCACCTCCTGTACCTCACCTCCTGCACCTCTCACACCTCACCTCCCGCACTTCTCACACCTCACCTCCCGCACCTCTCACACCTCTTCTCCCGCACCTCTCACACCTCACCTCCTGCACCTCTCACACCTCACCTCCCGCACCTCTCACATCTCACCTCCCGCACCTCTCACACCTCACTACCTGCAACTCACCTCCTGCACCTCACCTCCTGCACCTCTCACACCTCACCTCCTGCACTTCTCACACCTCACCTCCTGTACCTCTCACACCTCACCTCCCGCACCTCTCACACCTCACCTCCTGCACCTCTCACACCTCACCTCCTGCACCTCTCACATCTCACCTCCCGCACCTCTCACACCTCACCTGCTGCAACTCACCTCCTGCACCTCACCTAATGCACCTCTCACACCTCACCTCCTGCACTTCTCACACCTCACCTCCTGTACCTCTCACACCTCACCTCCCGCACCTCTCACACCTCACCTCCTGCACCTCTCACACCTCACCTAATGCACCTCTCACATCTCACCTCCTGCACCTCTCACACCTCACCTCCTGCACTTCACCTCCTGTACCTCACCTCCTGCACCTCTCACACCTCACCTCCCGCACTTCTCACACCTCACCTCCCGCACCTCTCACACCTCTTCTCCGCACCTCTCACACCTCACCTCCTGCACCTCTCACACCTCACCTCCCGCACCTCTCACATCTCACCTCCCGCACCTCTCACACCTCACCACCTGCAACTCACCTCCTGCACCTCACCTCCTGCACCTCTCACACCTCACCTCCTGCACTTCTCACACCTCACCTCCTGTACCTCTCACACCTCACCTCCCGCACCTCTCACACCTCACCTCTTGCACCTCACACCTCACCTCCTGCACCTCTCGCATCTCACCTCCCGCATCTCTCACACCTCACCTCCTGCAACTCACCTCCTGCACCTCACCTAATGCACCTCTCACACCTCACCTCCTGCACTTCTCACACCTCACCTCCTGTACCTCTCACACCTCACCTCCCGCACCTCTCACATCTCACCTCTTGCACCTCACACCTCACCTCCTGCACCTCTCACACCTCACCTAATGCACCTCTCACACCTCACCTCCTGCACTTCTCACACCTCACCTCCTGTACCTCTCACACCTCACCTCTCGCACCTCTCACATCTCACCTCTTGCACCTCACACCTCACCTCCTGCACCTCTCGCATCTCACCTCCCGCGCCTCTCACACCTCACCTCCTGCAACTCACCTCCTGCACCTCTCACACCTCACCTTCCTGCACGTCTCACACCTCACCTCCTGCACCTCTCACACATCACTTCCCGCACCTCTCACAACTCACCTCCCGCACCTCACACCTCACCTCCTGCACCTCTTACACCTCATCTACCGCACCTCTCACACCTCACCTCCTGCACCTCTCACATCTCACCTCCCGTACCTCTCACACCTCACCTCCTGCACCTCTCACACCTCATCTCCCGCACCTCTCACACCTCACCTCCTGCACCTCTCACACCTCACCTCCTGCACCTCTCACACCTCGCCTCCTGCACCTCTCACATCTCACCTCTTGCACCTCTATCACCTTATCTCCCGCACCTCTCACACCTCACTTCCTGCACCTCTCTCACCTCCTGCACTTCTCACACCTCACCTCCCGCACATCTCACACCTCGCCCCTCTGTCAATCTCTACACTGGCTCCTGTTTCCTTTAGATTCAATTTCAAAATGCTGGTGCTCATATACAAAGCTCTCTATAACCTGCGCCGCTGCCTACATCTCCTCCCTTATTAGCAGGTACATGCCGCCCGACCACTTCGCTCGGCCAATGATCTGATGCTATTAGTTCCTCGTACCCGCACCCCCAACTCCCGCGTTCAGGACTTCTCCCGAGCTTCCAACTTTCTATGGAACTCTGTCCCCCACAACAACAGACTCTCCCCTTCCCTCCAGTCCTTCAAAAAGTCTCTGAAAACACATTACTTTAAAGAAGCCTATTGGCTCACTCCATGATCCTCCCCTGTCATTTCCTCCTCTTCCCATTCAGCCCTCCTGCAACCCGCCACTTCACCTACGCTATTCACCCTCACCTAATGGGTCACCCCCTCCTCTTAGATTGTAAGCTCTTGAGCAGGGTCCTCCCTCCTGTTCTCTGTGTGTATATATATTTGTTATTCTGTCTCTCCCATTGTACAGCGCTAAGGAATTTGTTGGCGCTTTATAAATACTTGTAACTGTAACGTCTCTTTAAAAGAACCCTAAATGTTCCAAACCAGTATCCTCTGTATAAGTAATAGGCTACATCATTGGCGTAATGTTTAATGCAGATGTTAAGCTCGATTATGTTACGCTCATGTTTTATGTCTTTCTGCCTTTTTACTCCTCAGGGGAACATATGGGAACAGATCTTGAGAATACCATTTATTTTGGAAATTATCAACACAGTGCCGTTCATCATAACTGTAAGTATCTGACTGTGCAGACATAATAAGCAATCTCGTTTTATTAGGCTGCCAGCGCCTTGTTGAGCAGGTGCCGAGCGGGTAGATTTATTGAGTGCAGAGAGCTTCAAAAACCGTAATAATTTATAAAGAAAGATCTGCCGGGCTAATTAAGCACATTCGGATCTCGGTGGCCGTTGTGCTACCGCGTGCGTTTGGTGGCTTTCACACAAAACGGTCCAAAAAATATAAAAAACGCAGTGTATAATGGTAAAGGGAAAATCCATTGACCGCCATCTTTTCATTAGTTAAATAGCCGATGTTTTACAAAAAATGCAAAGAAATTCAATAAAAGCTAAATAAGACATAAAACCTATAGAAATGCTAGTGTTTGCTGCAGATTCCCGGCAGGGCCAGATTAAGAGCTCAATGGGCCTGGAGCTGAAGATTTTGGTGGGGCTATTCATGGAACTGTTTGAAATGACACATGTTTTAAGGTATATGAAGGGGCAGATACATATATATGTAAATAAGCAGATATATGAATATATAACCAGGAAGATATGTGTGTATCAAACCATGTCATTGGCCCATCTAAACCCGTGGGATTGGAGCATCAGCTCTAGTAACCCCTATGTTAATCCAGCCCTGATTCCTGGAGATCACATGACGTGCATCTACATGGCCGGTCCCTGTAATAGTTCGATATTATTCTCACAAATGTTTTCTAAGTTATTTATTTCTGATGAATCTTTGTTTTTATTTGGTATCCACTCTCTTTATTTTTCGACTTGAGTAGGACATTTTTCATTCGTACATAACATTATAAATAAAGTTTCTAACGCCTCCTATTCTTTTGGGTATCTGAGCCTAAACATACATGAGGCACATTAGTAACATAAAGAGGACGATTCGTATAGACCCAAACCCCAAGGTTTTGTTATAGATCGTAAATGAATGACTGGAAATTAATGAGATTTCCAAGAATCTTACCTCCTCTTATGTTGAGCACATCTGATCACAGCATGTGCTGGAATTGGCCGCTGTTTTCTTCTAGGCACATATCGATGGGGCGCTGCATGCTGTTGGTAACACGTCTCGATATTGCATTGTCAGGTCGGGAGCTTGGGGTTGTCAAAGATTCTTGGAAATTATACAGTCCCTGAAAAGCCTCTGGATCATCACCATGGACTCACGTGATGTTTGGCATGTCACACCATCTTGCTGCAAGCAGTCAATTGGTCTTCTAAAAGAGTAAACCATTTTGCTCTGTGGGAGTGCTATTCTTGTGGCTCTGCTGCCACCTGGTGGTCACTTCTAGCATGTGCTTTGATGGAATGCGCTAAACATAAGAGGAGGTATATTTCCTGAAGCTCTCATTCATTTCCATTCATTTGTTTAAGATCCATTATGAAAACCTTGGGTTCGAATCTATATGGATCACCCTGTATATTAGAATATGCTCAAAGCATTTGCGTGTTTTGCTTGTAGTTCTGGTACTAAGCATTTCTTTCAGTTTTTATTGCTTTATAAAACCAAAATTGATTATAGTTATTTTGATTATGTACTTATAACTATACATGGAGAAACATTTCACTTTACATTAAAAAAATGGAGATATTTCTCTTTTATTGTATTGTTTTATTAATGGTTTATTTTCCGGGATTGTTTTTCTCATGTTACATTGATCACATTACACCCGGTGAAGAGTCTTGGTTAATATGAATCTTCATCACACTGATTAGATTTATTAATTTTAGTTGTTATAATGGAAGTTTATTAAAAATAAGAATTCCTCGCTTTCACTTATCATGTGATACACTAAACAAAGCATGTCAAGCTTGCATCCAATTACAAGATCATTAACATGGCAAGGAATATTATATGAAGAAAATTAAAAAGCAACAATGCATCCAATAAAACGATGAGGTCAATAGAACACAGTCTACATAGCAAATAAAATACAATATTATTTTAGCAACAAGCTGTATAGCAACTTTATTGGCCTTAATTCTTAAAAATGGAAGCAAGGAATTTAATTGGTTAGTGAAATTGTTCCAGCATGTCTGATTGGACTCGCATGGAGCTGGAGCAGGGAGTTTCCGTCACTAATCACAGGATATTGTAAAAGGCTTGTGAGTTCCTTTGGTCCACATTCATGCCTCAGTTCCTCAGAGTTTGCAATGTCTGAGCATTCAGTAATTTCAGTGTTTTTGTTATCTCAACTTTTAAGGGTCAACTTTGTGTATGTAAATGACCCATGTTTGATCGCATAAATATGTGTGTCTGTCCCAATTAAAGGAGTTCCATTCTGACCCTACATGCAGTCACAACTCATGGTGTGGGTAGCAGCTACATACTGTTTGCTGTTCCAACAAAAAGCTCCAGATCTACAGCCTCAGATTATTTCTGGGGGACGCTATCAAGGCTCTCTACATGTACCCGTCTTTAAATTGTGGCTAAGGACTGGAGAAAGGCACGAGAGTCAAAAGGGGAACACAGGGGTCCAGCAGGACATTGTAAAGGGCTTGTGAGACATCTTGGTCGACATTCGCGCCTCAGCTGTTCTGAGTTTGCAATATCGGAGAATTTGGTCATTTTGTGGGATTCAATATGTGTTTTTTATCTGTGATATCACCACCTTTGTCTTTGTTGTGTCTTTTTTCACTTTAAGTTTGGCCGAGCTTGGTATTTTTCACTTTCTTTATTCAGCCTTCGTGAACTTAACCTTGAACTCATCTTGAGTTTGAACCACTGGAGGATCCAGGGGGTAGGAGGTCATGTGCCCTCTATGAGATGCAATGCTGTAATAGGAAATACAGGGGTCATTTGAACTCCAGTATCTCCAGTTCCATACAACCCAGAAGGTCATCTACTGAGGTGTCATTGTAAAGGCCAGATTCTAGGCCTTTCCATCAATAACAAAAACAACCATGTAAAATGTAAAAACAAAAGAACTGTAATATAATTTCCTTTTCTTGTTTTATAGCAGTAACATTGTCTACTTCTCAATTATAAAGCAAACAATGCTGCTGCAATAACTCACTTTCTCATTTCTCACTGTGTGGGGCCTGTCAGGTGTCACTTGATCAACATGAGAAGAGACACTGTTTGGCAATGTCCTGGTGAGTGTAAACATAATGAGAGCAGCATGAGATCAGGTGCCCGCTTTGCCTGTCACTTCTAGGGATGTGCGTTTCGGGTTTCGGAATTTCGGAATTTTCACAAAATTTCCCGATTCGTGTTTTCGGATGCGGCCAAATTTCCGAAAATTTTTAGATCCGAAAATGTCAGATCCGAAACGTTTTCCGAGCCGAAACGAAATATTTTCGGATTTTTCGAATGGACTTGAAATGTGTCAAACGAGGAGAACAGACGTTCCGAAAAAACGAAAATTTTCCGAAAAAACGAAAATTTCCCGAAAAACGAAAAGTCGATACAAAAAACGAGCAAAGATACACGAAAAATACGAAAAATGGTCGATATTCATAAAAATGTACAATTCCGAAAAACGAAACTTTCCGAAATCACGAAAAGTCGATACAAAAACCGAGCAGTGACACGAAAATACGAAAAATGGTCGATATTCCGAAAAAAAAATGTACCCGAAAAACAAGCCGAACCGAATCGAATCGAAACCGAAATCGGTCGAAACGAGCCGAATCGAAAAGTTTAAAAATCCGAAAAATCGAACCGAATCGAACCGAAAAAAAAATCGGTGCACAAGCCTAGTCACTTCTACTGCAAAAACCGAACACAGATCAAAATTGGTAGAGTACCCCTCCTGAAACTTGTGTCTGGATCTGCCCCTGTTCTGAGCACCTACTCTTATAACGTTGAGAATATCTTGGCTTTTAGAGGTAGATCTGAGAGTAAGTGTTGATAAATTAATAGTTTATCTGAGTCACAAGGTCTCACATTGTCACATATTATCTAGAGACTCTACTGACCATGGTAACATTGTGATACAAGCAAACAATACAGGCATCTTTGGAAAATATGCTTCGATGACAAGGTGAGGTCAATGAATGTTGAACAACATCAATATTGTAGTCTTAAATCGTAAATTTACTTCTGTATGTAGTTATAATATAAATTATTTTTTGCCTAAAAGTAAATAAAAGCACAATTTTATTATCAGAGACACTTCGGCGACACTTCACACCAATTAGTGATGGAAACTCACTTTTAAAAACTACCGAACAAGCAGGAAAACGAGCAATAACATCTTTTCTGGAAAGGTCAAATTATTTGTTCATCGGTTTTCTATAAATGTTAATTAAAAAATTATCTTCCTTTATAAACTGTCACAAAAACACGTTGCTGCTAGTGCTGTAGGACACAGGCTAATGGGAAATCCAACATTGGATCTAGCGTGGAGAGACGTGAGCATTCTAATGAAATGCAAGACATTTGTTTTATAATTGGACGTCTTCAATATTAAAAAAATAACTCAGAAACTGTTGAAAAAGTGCTGATTGAAGATTTATTGCAAACAGGAAATGGCACAACATCTAATGTGGCTGATTATATCACTTATTGTGACCCAGTTAGCAGTCTTGGATGTCCACGATTACGGGAATGTGTACTTTCATGATTATTTTGGTTTTATTCAAAATATTTGCTGTAACCAAAAGTAAATTAAGACTCACATGTTGTGCTAAGGGAAAAAAGAATGTAAAATGATGCAGATAAATAGTATTTCATATTATAATATACACAGGATGTAAAATGATGCAGATAAAGAGTATTTTATAATATAAGATACACAGGATGTAAAATGATGCAGATAATGAGTATTTCATATTATAATATACACAGGATGTAAAATGATGCAGATAATGAGTATTTCATAATATAATATACACAGGATGTAAATTGATGCAGATAATGAGTATTTCATAATATAATATACACAGGATGTAAAATGATGCAGATAATGAGTATTTCATAATATAATATACACAGGATGTAAATTGATGCAGATAAAGAGTATTTTATATTATAATATACACAGGATGTAAAATGATGCAGATAATGAGTATTTTATATTATAATATACACAGGATGTAAATTGATGCAGATAAAGAGTATTTTATATTATAAGATACACAGGATGTAAATTGATGCAGATAAAGAGTATTTTATATTATAAGATACACAGGATGTAAAATGATGCAGATAATGAGTATTTCATATTATAATATACACAGGATGTAAAATGATGCAGATAATGAGTATTTCATAATATAATATACACAGGATGTAAATTGATGCAGATAATGAGTATTTCATAATATAATATACACAGGATGTAAAATGATGCAGATAATGAGTATTTCATAATATAATATACACAGGATGTAAAATGATGCAGATAATGAGTATTTCATATTATAATATACACAGGATGTAAAATGATGCAGATAATGAGTATTTCATAATATAATATACACAGGATGTAAAATGATGCAGATAAAGAGTATTTTATATTATAAGATACACAGGATGTAAATTGATGCAGATAAAGAGTATTTTATATTATAAGATACACAGGATGTAAAATGATGCAGATAAATAGTATTTTATAATATAAGATACACAGGATGTAAAATGATGCAGTGAGAAACAAGGGGGGTGTTTGTGAGGGTCCTGAGAACGCGCAACAGCACAATGGCCTGCTCTACGGTGGGTGCCCGCTCAGGTCTCACAAACAAGGTTTTAGCTTGCTTGTGCCATTACAGGGATGAATTTTCCATATGCAAATCAGCCTGCTCTCACCCAGAAAGGGTGGCCAGTGCTGACTGCCAAGGACGTCATCCCTGCACGAGAGGTGCAGCAACCCCCGACGATCGTTTCGGCCTTATTGTGAGACCTGAGCGGGCACCCACCATAGAGCAGGCCATTGTGCTGTTGCGCGTTCTCAGGACCCTCACAAACACCCCCCTTGTTTCTCACTGTAATTGTAAAGGGTCATCCAGACGTGGACCCCTTGCTTGATGTGCCTAGAGGGGTGTCAGCTATACCCTCCTGACGAGGCCTAATAAGGCCGAAACGATCGATGGGGGTTGCTGCACCTCTCGTGCAGGGATGACGTCCTTGGCAGTCAGCACTGGCCACCCTTTCTGGGTGAGAGCAGGCTGATTTGCATATGGAAAATTCATCCCTGTAATGGCACAATCAAGCTAAAACCCTGTTTGTGAGACCTGAGCGGGCACCCACCGTAGAGCAGGCCATTGTGCTGTTGCTCGTTCTCAGGACCCTCACAAACACCCCCCCCCCTTGTTTCTCACTGTAAAATGATGCAGATAAAGAGCATTTTATATTATAAAATACACAGGATGTAAAATGATGCAGATAAATAGTATTTTATATTATAAGATACACAGGAATATAAGTAATAAGTAACTTTATTCCAAATGATAGGAAATGAGATATTATTATAAATAAAAAATAATGAGATACAGTTATATCTCATTATTTATTACTTACAGTTTTATCTCATTTCTTATAATTTAGAATAATATCTCACTATTTATTACTTACAGTATATCTCATTATTTTTATTTATAATGATATCTCATTACTTATTATTTATAATAATGTCTCATTATGTATTACATATAGTTATATCTCATCATTTATTACTTGTAGTTATATGTCATTGCTTATTATTATAATTAATATCTCATATTTTATTAAATATAATAATATCTCATTATTTTAAATTACAAAAAATACAGCAAAATCTTTTACAAGCTGATGACGGCATAAATAGCCAATACAGTTTTTGGAAGCAGCTGAGCCTTGCAGAATTTGGTTCCTCTGTGGGCCAAATGAGAATAAAAAATATTTACAGCCTTCCATCTTTTGGGAATTTCACCTTAGACTTTCTGATTGGGTCTGGGTTAGAGATCAAGGTCTAACAATAGAAAAAATGTAATTCTTTACAGCGGAATGTCCGACTTTTTAAATGTATACCTTGAATGTTTAGAATCTCTACCAAATGCATAGCATTCCTTTTTTCCATGTTGTAATATTTGTTTTTGTTTGTTTCTTACAAATTCATCTCTCAGAGGAATACCTTTCCTGATGTGGACATTTCTTATAGTAAAGAATAAAAAAATACTCTACTTTTAGGTTCTGGATGTTAGCTTTCCATCAGTTTTGTAGAACATTCTCAGCCGTGAGGGAAAACCTAGGGAGATTGTAATCTGGATGCTAGCTTGTATCAATTGTTAAACGACTCAAGGGTCGGGAAGATGAAATCTTCAATTAGAACCCATGAAAGATTTAATCTAGGGGAAGCTGAATGTATCCCTTTGAATGCGCACAATTCTATTGCTAGAATTTAATTGGAACTTTCACAAGAAAGAAGAAAAAAATGCATTGTGTGCGTAGGAACTATTCCTGCCGTATAGAAGCTTTCAAAGACTCCTGGTATGAGGAGTTACAAAAGAACCGAAGGATTTACCTCATTTGCTATAATAAAAGCATTGTTTACATTGTATATTACATCCATTGTGCTATTTGCATGTCTTCCAGGAGCTATTTTTGACTTGTATTTTCTATTTTTACCCGTTAAGGTCTCCCTGTGAATAGTGGATTGTATACGAAGATATTTCAGTGACCTTGTACACAACAGCACAGGGTTACAGAAATTTCTGTTGATTATAATTTCTCGGAAAACCCATTAGTGTCACGAAATTTACTAATGGGGTATGAGAGGTCCTTCAAAACAAACAAGATAAAGCCCCTGTCAACCCTTTATGAACTGTATATATTCCAGACCAGTAAATCCATTAGGTCAACTAGGCAGTCGCCCAGGGCGCCATTAGGAGGAGGTCGTCACTCAGAGATACGATAACCACCAGTTCTATAGCAGAAGCTATGTTCTGTCTTTTTCGTGCTGCCGTGGAGTTTGAAGCAACCCCCTCCTGCCAGTAGCACACCTGATAGCCATGAGAGCTCTCTGGCTGTGAGCGCCCTCTGCCTGCGAGTTCGCTCCGGTGTCTCAGAGCATGCAGCAAATTGAGCAGACGCTACTGGGTTTAATAAGTGAATGGTGGAGAGGGGATTTGTTATATTCCCTCCTCCTTCACATGATGCCGGCAAGTGTCTAGGCCAGGGGGTCAACAACATTGCCCATCCAGATCTTTTGAAACTATATATCCCATGGTGCTCAGCCACTCATTAAACCGACTGAGCTTCATGGGGAAAGTAGTTACAAAATATTTAGAGGTCCAAGGTTCCTGGCCACTGGTCTTTAGACCCCAGAAGACTTCGAGACATGTTAAGAAAGCAGAGACAATATTTAGCTTGAAAACACTGGGGAGTTTGTGTTGGTGGGTGGGGGGGGGCAAACAAAAATTTGCCTGGGGTGTCAGAAATCCCTGTATACGATGCAAGATAAATACTTTTTATCATAGTATTTTTGTGGACATGGACATGTCTAATAATAATAAGTAAAAGAGGAAGAAGAAGAAGTGGAAGAGGAAGAAGAAGAAGAAGAAGAAGAAGAAGAGGAAGAGGAAGAGGAAGAAGAAGAAGAGGAAGGAGAAGAAGAGGAAGAAGAAGAAGAAGAGGAAGAGGAAGGAGAAGAAGAGGAAGAGGAAGGAGAGGAAGAGGAAGGAGAAGAAGAGGAAGAGGAAGAAGAAGAGGAAGGAGTAGAAGAGGAAGAAAAAGAAGAGGAAGAAGAAGAAGACGAAGAAGAAGAAGCCCTTTTGGCACTTTGGCTGCAAAACACATTGATTTTAACTTTACGTGTTCAAAATCAAATATCTGATCAAAAAAATAAAATCATTAGTAAGCGATGGCGCTGGTCATTAACTCCCATAAGAAATGTCCCCAAATCCCTTATGAGAAGCCATGAAGCGCTCGTAATGCAGCCTCGACTTCACAGGTTCTTTCAATCAAAGAAATCAATGGATAATGCTCGGGAACAGAAATAGAATCCACCTCGTGTTCCGCTCACACGCTACACTGTCCTTCATTCACTTTATTTTAACGAAGGGAAATGGCAGGTCGCGGCAGGTTAGCCGGTGCTGTCCATTTAACATCTTAAAATCGAAATAATGCTAATTAATATAGAAAAATCTCTCGTTTCTATCTCTTTCAGCTTTCTCCGTCTCTGCCGCTATACCTTGCAGTTCTCTATTTATTTAGGGAAGAAATGATTTGCTGGATTATTGTGCGTTTATGAACTTACGCGTTACCGGCTGCTGTAAAGCATAAATGTTTTAAAATAAAATTATGTAAAACAAACAAATAAACAAACAAAGACATCAACCACAGCACAGACCGGAACTTAAACTATCTCAAATTCAAACCGCGTGCTTCTACCTGCACTTTTTGATGGATGTTTAACCCTTTAATGTTAGGCAGGTGGCACCCATTGGGAGGGGTTAATGTCGATGGGGTGTACTAGTATGCCTTGCCGTCAGGTGCTGCCACGGTCCTCTTCTTCGGCCCGCCCACGTAGCTGACGCCCGAAGTGCGCCATTGGTTGCAGAGGGACAGACTGAGTTCAGGCCATCTCTGAGCAGCCAATGGCGTGCACCAGCTTCGGGGAGGGGCCGAGGCAGCCCATTGAAGACAGCGGGGCGTATCATACGCCCTGCGTCTTCAAGGCCCACCTGCCGCGTGGACGGCATGGTAAGCCACTCGTCAGGAAAGTGTTAAAAGTCTTTAGCTGCCGTCAGACCCAGAACAAACTGAAAATAAAAGCTTTGTGATTAGCGAATCAGACTGATCCAACCAATCACCATCCATTCCTGAGTGAGCTATGGCACAAGACAAGACTGGAGTCTCTCTCCAACATTTATCATATAGATCTACTTGATGCTCTTTGCGACATATAACCCAGGACATACTTGAAATCGAGAGAAATCTCAACGTATCCTATCCGGTAAAAAAACGTTATAAATAAATAAATAAATAAATATAATGGGGCGAAATCTTAAATAAATGTAGAGATCAGGTAATCTTGTAAAATCCCTTATATTCATAGTGCTACAATCTTTTGTTCTGAATTACCATTAAATTGGGGAATTTTATTTCCCATTTACCCACTTGACTACAAAGTGGTCTTCCATGAAACCACCGGCAAGGTCTAATGATTTATGAAAACTATTATTAAAAAAACACAGTGTGCCTTAACAATATCAACACCACACACACCTACACAAACCTACACACACATATACACACATACCCCTACACAAACGTATACACACATACCCCTACACAAACCTACACACACGTATACACACATATTAGGGATGTGCGTTTCGGGTTTCGGAATTTCGGAATTTTCACGAAATTTCCCGATTCGTGTTTTCGGATGCGGCCGAATTTCCGAATAATTTTAGATCCGAAAAGTTCAGATCCGAAATGTTTTCCGAGCCGAAACGAAATATTTTTGGATTTTTCGAATGGGCTTGAAATGTGGCAAACGAGGAGAACAGATGTTCCGAAAAACGAAAATTTTCCGAAAAACGAACATTTTCGGAAAAACGAAAAGTTTTCGAAAAAACGAAAAGTCGATACAAAAAACGGGCAAAATGACACGAAAAATACGAAAAATGGTCGATATGCCGAAAAATGTGCAATCCCGAAAAACGAAAATTTTCCGAAAAACGAAAATTTTGTAAAAACGAAAATTTTCTGAAAGACGAAAAGTTTTCGAAAAAACGAAAAGTCGATACAAAAACCGAGCACAGTGACACGAAAATACGAAAAATGGTCGAAATTCCGAAAAAAAAATGTACCCGAAAAACAGGTCGAACCGAATCGAATCGAAACCGAAATCGGTCGAAACGAGCCGAATCGAAAAGTTTAAAAATCCAAAAAATCGAACCGAAAATAAAATCGGTGCACAAGCCTAACACATACCCCTATACAAACCTACACTCATATAGACACACACACCTACACAAACCTACACACACGTTTACACACATACCCCTACACAAACCTACACAAATATAGCCATACACACACACTCCTACACTAACCAACACACACACAAACACACACACTCCAATGCAAATATACACCACATATACACATGCACACCTACACACATAGTTTAAATGCACTGTAATATTATTACAGGGATCTCAAACTCCACCCCCTAGATAATTCTGAACTACACCTCCCATGATTCTCTGGCCATTTATTGCATTCGAAGAATTCTGGGAATTGTAGGCCAGCAACATTTGGGGAGGAGAGTTTGAGATCCCTGCTCTATGCATTATTTAACACATACAGTGGACTCCCTCTACTGGTCAATTCAAGTACTGCCACGTGCCACCAGTCTTCAAGAGAGTCTGCAGAGACACGCAGTGGGATGTCATGGTGCGTATTCTGCGTTTGCAAACTAAATTCATTGGCAATAAACAGGATGGGGTTGCAATCCTCCAGAGTACGTCCAGGTCGAGATAACTCGATCTCAGGCACCTTATGGTGTTATGAAGATTGAGTTAAAGTGATTGTGGTAGTGAAGGGGTTAATAAACTAAGTGATACTCACAGATCTTTCTTTTCTCTCCAGATATTCTGGCCTCCCCTGAGGAATTTGTTTGTCCCTGTGTTCCTTAACTGCTGGCTGGCTAAGCATGCTTTGGAGAACATGATTGTGAGTATAGACTGGTATTGATTTTCGCTGTCGTCGGGGCGTTTTGCAACGATTTAATCTCTAAAACTGTTTCCAGGTGGATTTTTTTTTTCCTTATTGAAATACAAAGCATACTTAACCCCTTCAATATTAAGTGATTTTCCATAAAACTACTGTCTGGACCCGCTGGTTTTATGGAAAATGACTTTCCATTAACCGCACAGTAAATGTATACAGAGGCGTCCCATTGTGTATGTTCACTGTAGACTCCAGTCCTCAGGTCCCACTGACAGGCCAGGTTTGCAGGAATCCTGCAATCACTGAACAGCAAATAATATCACCTGTGCTGTGCTTCAGATAACTTGCAAACCTGGCCTGTTAGGGGGACCTGATGTTCAGGGTTGGGAACTATTGTGGTAGAGAATACAAAATTAATTCTAATACTGTGAAAGAGAAGAGGATAAACAATGTTGACCCGGGCAGCCTGGAGCCCCAGAACATGTAAGAGTTAATATGAAAAAGTAAATATGATATTCATGGAAAGTGCACGAGACAAAATAATAACCTGTATGTGCCCAGTGCATCAGTATCCATTAATAAAATGTAACGTCGCTGTGTTCTAGAATGATCTTCATAGAGCTATTCAACGTACGCAGTCTGCCATGTTCAATCAGGTGCTCATTCTGATATCCACCTTGCTGTGTCTTATCTTCACCTGGTAAGTCAAACACACCCATTTTTATGTAAATCTTCGGGTTTTTCTGTTATAATTACAGTCACAATTATTGATAAAGCGTTGACGCATTTCGCAACGCTGAAACAAACCCGTCGCGATAGGAAGGAAGAATCTTAACGGCGTTTTACTTATTGTTTTAAAGCAAAAACAACAGTAACCTGGTTCTCCAAGCGTGCGCATTATTATTATCATTATTATTATGTTAATTCCACATAATAATTGATGGAAAATGTTTTGGAAAATTAATTTGTCAAATGGGAAAAAAAAGAGGAAACAAACATGAACTGAATTATAATGATCAAATCAAGCCGCCGCGACAACAATGTATTAAAACCTTCACTTCCAAGTTTATATTGACTCCATCGATCTGCAAAAGCACATGTAAGGCACAGAAGGGGTTAAGTCGATCCGGTTATATTCTGGAGCAATTTGTTTGTGTATGGACTCCAGATTGAGCCCCTAACATTCTATCACAACGGACATTACAGCAGACTAATAGAACGGGATGAATAGTTGGGAGATGTCTTTCAGGGTGATTCAGAAGGAGACAAACTGGCCCCGGAATGCCACCGAACAGTGAATTTCCCTGTACCGTGCACTTTTTTGGCCATTCGGCTATTCGAAAAGCAGACAGTTCGCCAAATTGCCAGCAAGTACAGTGCCTGTTCGGCGGCAGTGAAATCCCCCATAGAGAAGCAATGGTTAATCTATTCACAGACACCGAACAGCAGAGAAATGTCAGTGAAATGCTCTGATGTTCGGTGATTGACAGGTTTAATCAGGCGATTCCCATAGGTTTCAATGTTAAAAATATTCCCATTTTAATCCAATATCTAATAAACCGTTTATTATTTTAATCTGCAGCAAAAAGTCTTTTTATTTATTTCTTTTTTAAGTATTTTTTGGGATTTTTTTGTTAAAATTTATTTTTTCCAATTTTTTTTAAATAGCCTTTTTTTTTTTTTCTGTAACAGACCTTTTTATTATTAATAGGACCTTATATGTTAATTCCGGACATTTGCGTCCAGTAGTTTTTTGAAAAGAACGTTTGAAATGTTTTGAGTTTCAATGTTTTTTTTTGTTTTTTTTACCCCGTTCATCAGCTTGTTGGCTTTTTCCCGCTGGTTGGCGTTGTGTTGGGCAGATCATCGACTTTTTTCGGACACATTCGGACACGTTCGGCAGGTTCGGATTTTATCGGCGGAATTTCGGTGGATTTTCGGATCCGTTCCCTGCACTTCGGGGACCCTGCAGTGAATGCTGAATTCACAGCAGGGTCGGGGAATTTGAGAGCTCTCTGAATAACAACTCTCCTATCAGAGACAAAGCAACCCCGGGCACAATGTGTCAGTCATAGCACTTGTTGGCCAGCAGATGGAGCCATCTGCCTGTCTAGTAGTGCATACAGTATGAAAATGTGCTGTAGGGATTCTACAGCTTGTTTATAGTGTATGACTCGTGTCCAGTGGTTTTCCATGGATTCACTGCTTCCTGACAGTGTTTTTATGGAATAGAATCTGGTACTGGTTGACATTTATGAATTGTAATGCTTGTCCTCATCCAGTTGGTACGTGCTAGCTTAATAGCATGGTGGATTGATTGAAAAATGACATTGATTGGGGCCATTACCTGTCCAGGGGTGGTCGAAAGGTCCAGTGTGTATCTGAATGTTGTCTCACTAAGTCAGGGAGAAAATAGAAGCTCACTTAAAACAAAACCAACAACATGCTGACATAAAACGCTGAATTAAAACATAATTTGGTGAATTACAGATGAGCATCAGTGAGAATAAAGTTATTTTGCACAGAGGTCATTATTCCGGGATAGGTAAAATAATAAAATAATGCAAATTTGCTCATTTTTAATTCTTCATGTATTCGTTAAACCGTTACAGAAATCTCACTAGGATGAAAGGTTCTAAACGCTAGATGGTGTCCCTTATCTGGCACAGTGTCGCACAGGGGTCTGCATTACCAGCATACAGGCAGAAATGGCCTTTGTGTCAGTAAATGTGCTGCAGACAGATAATAAAATGGTGAGATCTCCTGCTTACACGGGGTCTGCATTATCAGCATACAGGCAGATGCAGTAAATGTGCTGCAGACAGATAATAAAATGGTGAGATCTCCTGCTTACACAGGGTCTGCATTATCAGCATACAGGCAGATGCAGTAAATGTGCTGCAGACAGATAATAAAATGGTGAGATCTCCTGCTTACACGGGGTCTGCATTATCAACATACAAGCAGATTCAGTAAATGTGCTGTAGACAGATAATAAAATGGTGAGATCTCCTGCTTACACGGGGTCTGAATTATCAACATACAAGCAGATTCAGTAAATGTGCTGCAGACAGATAATAATATGGTGAGATCTCCTGCTTACACGGGGACTGCATTATCAGCATACAGGCAGATGCAGTAAATGTGCTGCAGACAGGTAATAAAATGGCGAGATCTTCTGCTTACACAGAGTCTGCATTATCAGCATACAGGCAGATGCAGTAAGTGTGCTGCAGACAGGTAATAAAATGGTGAGATCTCCTGCTTACAAGGGGTCTGCATTATCCGCGTACAGGCAGTTGCAGTAAATGTGCTGCAGACAGGTAATAAAATGGTGAGTTCTCCTGCTTACAAGGGGTCTGCATTATTCGCATACAGGCAGTTGTAGTAAATGTGCTGCAGACAGATAATAAAATGGTGAGATCTCCCGCTTATGGGGATTTGTATTGATCAGAATGAGATTATTAGCATTATTATTATGTATCTGTATATATATATACACACAGATTTGGTAGTGATAGGATTATATTTAACCCCAAAACTAACCCTGGCAGGATCACACTGAACGTGCATAATATGCCTGTTATGTTTCTGTATTCTTATGAATGACATCATATAGTGGAATCTGTTCATCTTAATGATTCCCCTGAAGATGTATAAGAATTACCTGACATTATTTGTGGTTCATATATATTTATACAGCATTCCGTTGAGTGTTTTTTTTTCAGGTTTGATAACCTTATCTGTGACTATGTAATGCATTCTGCATCTTAGCCTGGGTATTTAAGCTTTTATTTCATCGTGAAACGTGTGTGAAATTTAATTAATTCCACGTGAACGAATCAATTAATTAGACAGTCCATTGTATGTCTCCTAATTGTGTGAATCCCTTGAAAATCCTCCATACATTCCAAGCTGCCAATAAAGACTAATTAGTGAAATCTGTGAATTCAAGGCGATACATTAGGATTTTCATTATAAGAGGTAGCTTTGTCTATCGTTTTTTTTTCATTGGGGTTTTTAATAGTTGAACTCCGCCTTTATTATAAACAATGCGATGATATATTAATGAGAATGTGAAATTGTCGTTCATGGTTTAAAAAAAAAAAGAGCAATTTCCATGGCAACTATACACATATTAACATAAAAGGCAAGTGTAAAAAGAATCCTATAGCTTTATATCAGCACGGCCTTGCCGTAATTGGCTTTTTGAGGCTTCGTAATCGTAAGAAGCCTCTCCAGCTGAACTCGCTGGCGGAAGATTCAGACTAATTCTCCCCATACTCACAAAAACATTCAAAAAGTGGAAAACATTGGCGTGGAGTCAAGAAGAATTCTTTTTTTATCCATTTGATCACAATTGGAAAATGTACCAAATGTGGCTTTAGCTTCTCTTGGATCAACAGCAGCCAAAGGGATAAGAGGAAGTTCTATGTTGCTCTGATACTAAATGCACCAAAATTATTTCAAAATACCATCTATTTATACACATCTAGTAGACATGTGCACAGCACAAAATTTCGTTTTGAGCTAATGGATTATTCCTAAAATGTAATTTATTTAGTTGCTAAAGAAATTCGTTTTCAGTTCTTTAGTATGAAAACTAATTTATTTCATTCATCCGAAAACCAGTGGATACAATTACTATTGTAGTGGCTCCTCAGAGGGCTGAGATCGCTGCTTGTTACAGTATCTCTCACTCTCAGCACAATGTGGGCCATATTACATAGTTGGTGCTAAGGCTAGGGTCAGACTGAGGCAGTGCGAACGCGCGTTCTGGCGCACATAATCACGGCCGCACTAGCAGCAGATGCCGGGCAATGACAGCCAATATACGAAGTACGGTCGCACAAAAGTCCGGCCGCGCAACGCAAGTGGAAAATGAACGCATTTTTTCGAGAACGTTAAACCGCTGGTACTGACGTACAGAGTGCGCTGCGGCCGCATAGCAGCGTGTGTGCGTGATTAGGAGATGTCAGACGCTGCTAGTGTGCGGCCAACATAACGTTCAAACAGCCGGATTTCCCTAGACTTCTTTTCACCCCATCGTCATGAAATACGTCCAGAATTGCGCATCGTCTGACCACTTAAGCGTATTCCGTGAAAAAATGCGTGCGCACGCATCGACGTACATTTTGACGGTGGCCGCAGAAAATGCGCTCATCTGTCCCTAGCCTAACTTAACCAGAGCTGTTGTAAACTTCCCAGAGCCATTATAGTCTATGGAGGTTTTCAGTTTACAACAGCTCTGGTTAAGTTAGCACCAACATTGTAATACTGCCCCGTGTCAGGCAAAGCTGTTACAGTAACTGACTGCTGCTCATCACAGCGCTCAGAGTTTCAGTAAAACTAGTAAATAATATTTTTATATATAAGAGGTTAGAACAATATTATTTCCTTGTTTTACTGAAACGCTGAGCGCTGTTACAGTCAGTTACTGTAACAGCTGAGCCTGATACATTGTACTGAGAGATAATGTAACAAGCAGCCAATCTCAGCGCTCACAGCCACTGGATTTAAAGGGCTAAAAAAAAAAAGGATCCTCTCTGTATAATGTTTAGAACATCCTTCTGAATTAATTAATGTCCCTCTCTGTATAGAACATCCTCCTCAATTTATACCTTTCTCTGTATAATGTATATAACATCCACCTGCATTAATTAATACCCCTCTCGCTATAATATATAGAACATCCTCCTGAATTAATTAATGTCCCTCTCTGTATAGAACATCCTCCTCAATTTATACCTTTCTCTGTATAATGTATATAACATCCTCCTGCATTAATACCCCTCTCTGTATAATGTATAGAACATCCTCCTGCATTAATTAATGTCCCTCTCTGTATAGAACATCCTACTGCATTGGCATGTGGAGGGTGCAGAACTTCGAATGTTGCGCTCTTCATTGCTGGTCTCCTTCACTCATCAATGTAATATCACAAAAAGGACTGAAACTAAAATGTAATGCATTTTATTTTAGTTTCTTTCGTTTTTTGTACTGAGCAGTTTCGTTTCTCTTGAGTCATACGAAAACTAAATTATCCCAAAATTCTGACTAAATCATTTTAGTACTAAAACGAATGCACATGTCTAACATCTAGTATGTGAGAAAATACCAGGGAAGACCCAATATAAACCTATGATACAATGCAGTTGCCTTCTGTCTGAGTGTTATGGATTAGCAGATGGCCTCTACTAATATCTCCCACCTATAACACTACAAAACGTTCAGTGTTTATTACAAATCCCTCTGTAAAGATTCTTAAAACCCTTTTACTGCGAAGGGATTTTCCAAAAAAAAACACAAGAAGGAACCAGTGCTTTTTTTTTGAAAAATCATTTTTATTTAATTATACAGTAAGACTGGGGGAAGATTTGATGCATCTGGGAGGTTATTCCATATTTGCGGTGCTCTGTAGGAAAATGAGGATCGAGACACTTTCTTTTTGGATTGTGGTATTGTAAGTAGGGATGAGCCAAACACCCCCGTGTTCGGTTCGCATTCGAACTCGAACAATTTCAAAAGTTCGAGTTCGAACTCGAACTCGAACCGAACTCAATGCAAGTCAATGGGACTCAAAGTTTGATTTTTAGAATGCCCTGCAAGAGGGTATATATGCTAGATATTTGCCATAAAAGGTGTATGGGGGTCCGGGTAGTGCCCTGGGGGACAGGAAACAAGGACAAAAAGTTTTAAAAAATTATTTTTTAAAAAAACAGTGAGTTTTCCATGAAGTAAGGGTTAAAAATTAAAATGAAAAATTCCTTCAAATATCGTGCATAGGAGGACCCCATAACCTGCCCGTGAAGTGGCGGATTTCTAGGATGTATAGAAACATTGCCATCAGAGACCCACACACGACACCTAGCCACCCTTAACCCTTTTGCTGCGCTCAGCGCGTCCTCCCTTTGCGGCCAGCGATTGGCCAGATTCTGGCCGATCGCTGTGCCCCCCAGTGCGGACTGACATCCTCGATGTCAGCCCAGCACCCGGGACCGCCGCCGACGGTGCGATGACATCTAATTCAGGCGCCCCCCCGCGTGTGCGGAGGAGGTGCCTGAAAGGGAGGAGGTCCTTCGGACCTCTCTCCCTCCCGATCACCGGGATCCTGCGGCTGAAGGCAGGCATGGTTTGGAAGGGCACAGCCAGTGTGCTTGCCTTTAACCCCTCGGGTGCCCGATCATGACTCAGAGCTGAAAAGCGCTGAATCGTGATCCTCTCCTGGAGCTTGCCGACATCTTGGATGTCGGCCAAGCTTCTGGGAATGCCCCCTGATGACTGGCGTCATCGTGCATAGCACGATGACGCCAGTCCTGGAGTTAACCCCTAACTGCCACCAATGGTGGAGATAGGGAGTTCATTGGAACCCCCTATCTCCATATCGAACTCGAACCGAACACGCCAAAAAGTTCGAAGTTCGCAAATTTTCGAACTGCCGATGTTCGAGTCGAACTCCGAACGATCGAAACGAACAGCTCATCCCTAATTGTACAGGTCCTGGATCGGAGGTTCTAGGATGAGCTGCCGGGGGAAGCAGCCTATTCAGGTAGGGTGGCAGCTTCCCAGAAAAGCTCTTAAACACCAGGTTGGAAAGGTGAAGGGTGCGTTTAGTCTCCAGCGACGGCCAATTTAGCTCTTTTAACATGTCACAATGGTGGGTCATGTAGTTACATTGTAGCACAAAGCAGCAGCATGAGTTCTACAATGTAGTAAGTTTATGAAGGTGTGTTTGCGGGGCGGCTGCATACACTACATCTCCGTAATCAATAGCCGGCATAAGCATTTGTTGTACAATCTGCTTTCTTACCGCGGGGTTCAGGCAGGATTTGCTTCTGTACAGGGCACCTAGTTTGGGGTAAAGTTTAGATGAGAGTTTTTCGATGTGGGGCCAAAGGATAGATTAGGGTCCAACCACATACCTAGATATTTGAGAGCAGTGACTGTGGTCAGCATGCCATTTGATACATATATTTGTTATTTTGGATAAAAATCAGTTATCTTTTATGACGTCCTCCCTGTCCTCATCTAATACTCTAACAAACTTATTCATTTTTTTCAGATTTTATAGTAAATTGAGGCAAATATAGGAAAAAAAAGACCCTTACCTCTGGGACATAATATCTTTGATGTCACTGTACTTTTTTTCTACGCATATAGTTTAATTAAATTTTTTTTTAAAAAAAAAAATCTCAGTCCAATATGTTTATCTTCTATATAACCATTTAGTTTCCACCAATTCATTAAACCATAAATTCCACTGTGTATTTTGTTTTTTAATGCTCGGCGTAATCAGGCACCGGTGCATGTTCAGTCCATGCATGGAACGTTCAGCTGTTTTCTTCTTTTGTTTTACATGTTGCACAATTCACTTTTCAGAAGAATTTCATTTCCCTAATTACACTTTTTTTCCAGATCAGCAAATGTATTTTAATCTCTCGGCAGATAACACGTAGCAGAGTCAGACATGACTGTAACAAGGAGGACACTAACGGTTTTAAGTTTCAAAATGCTCTTCAAACTTCACTGGACAGACCTCTGCGTTATTTTTTTAAATATTTCCCGATAGCCAGAAGTTTAGCTGTTTACGTTCTTCTACAATCGTTTCGCTTTGTTTTGTTTTGTGTAATCAAACTTTAACGCAAAAATAAATAATTAAATTAAAATAAAAGCTCGGATTATTGAAGACATTTTAATGCCATCTGGAGGTTCGATTTATCTTTAATAATGCAATCAGATTTCTCAGAATATTCTTTGTGAGAAACGGTCCTGTAGTAGAACGATTTTATTTCTGGCTCTAGTGAACCGCGCATAATGGTTTGCGTCTATTCGCCACTGAGGGAAGTCATCTCAAAATCCTGCAGACACAGAGCATGATGGTAAAATACTTTATAAATAAACATGATAAACACCCCATTTTCCTTATCATAAATGTGAACATGAGGGTCTACAAAGTAACTAAATGCAAATACAGTCAGGGTAATTCAAAGAGATTCGAAAAGTCACCGCACGTTCGGTGACTTTTTGTTCTCTTCAATTCGGTTCGTGTTGCCGATCCCATTTCGGCGACCCTGCGGTGTATTCAGCAAGGGGTCCCCGAATTGCAGGGAAAAGCTGCCGCAAACCCGACGAAAACGAACCGCAAAACCCACCGAATGCACGCCGAAAACCCGCAAAAACATCTGGATTAACTTGCTGAAAGCCACGGAAAAACCCGAGCAAGAGCCGATCAAACGCAGCGAAGCCGCCGGAAAAAGCCGACACCGCAGAAGAGGCAGGGAATAAATTAGCAAAACAGTTTGTATGAATGATTGAAAAGTGAAACGCTGTTTGCAAAGAAACTACTGAGCGAAAATGTCTGAAATTTACATATAAAATCCAATGAATGAGAATAAAAAGGGCTGTTACAGAAAAAATAAGTAGACTTTAAAAAATAAAAAAATCAGACTTTTAAAAAAAAAAATTCCTGAAAAATGCTTAAAATATCCTAAAAAATCTATAAATAAAGAGACTCTTTGCTGCAGAATTTTATAATGAACGGTTTATTAGATATTTAATTAAAACGGGAATATTTTTAACATTGAAGTCTATGGGATTCGCCTGAATAAACTTGCCGAATTAAACCACAGAATGGCAGGGCATTAGGGGAACCTTTCACTGCTGGTTTGTGTTCTCTGAATAGCTGAAGCATTGCTTCTCTATGGGGATTCACTGCCCTCGAACAGGCACCGTATGTTCAGGCAATTCGCCGGGATTTGGCGGTTTGCCTGCTCTCTGAATAGCCAAGAAAGGTAACCGAACGCTGATTTTCAGCGTTCGGTTACCTTTCTCAAGCCATTTGGATCTCTTTGAATTACCCTGTATGAGGTCTCCCATCTTTCAGGTGGCCAAGAAGACTCCTGTTTAGCATCTGACAGGTGGAATAATGCTAATTGTGCACCATTTCTAGTTGGCACCAGTGGACGTCATCTCAAATCCTGTAGAAGTCGAGGATGATAAAGTCGGAAACACACTCCGTTTATCTTTCTTATCATAAAGGACGTCCATGTAAAAACAGAGAATTATAAAGGTGCAAATATAAGAGGTTACTCAGAGAGCGACATTTCGGTGCCCTCTCGTTCCTCACACTTCGGGGAATCAAATTCCCCGACCCTGCAGCGAATTCAGCGTTAACCGCAGGGTCCTCGAAGTGCAGGAAAAATCCGCCGACCGCATCCGAAAATCCGCCGCAAAACCGCCACATCGAACGGAAAAACCACCGCAAAGCCGTCAAAAAAACCCGAACGCATCTGAAAAAGCCAACGATACGCCAAACACAGCGCCGACCAGCCCCTTGAAAAAGCCGACAAGCCGACGAACGGTGTAAAAAAATAAAATAAACAAAATGAGTGAAAGTTTCAAATTTTAAACACTGTTTGCAAAAAAACTACTGAACGAAAATGTCTGGAATTAACATGTAAGGTCCTATGAATAAAACTAAAAAGGTCTGTTACAGAAAAAAAAGGGCTTTTTAAAAAAAAAATGGAAAAATTTTTTTGCCGAAAAATCATAGAATAAATAAATTAAGAGACTTTTTGCTGCAGATTAAAATAATAAACGGTTTATTAGATATTCAATAAAAACTGGAATATTATTATCATTGAAACCTATGGGATTCGCCTGATTAAACCTGTCGAATGAAACCAATGAACATCAGGGCATTTCACTGACATTTCTCTGCTGTTCAATGTCAATAGATTAACCATTGCTTTTCTATGTAGGATTTCTCTGCCGCCGAACAGGCACTGTATTTGGCTGGTGATTCACCAAAATTTGGCGAATTGCCTGCTTTGTGAATAGCCACAAAATGGCACCGTATGGGAAATTCACTGTTTGGAGCCAGTTCGGTTCTGTCTGAATAACCTAGTGGTGTCACGTCCTCAGCTGCTCTGCAAACGGTCAGGTCTCCCATCCCTCTGGTGGCCAAGGACATTCCTACTTAGCATGTCTAGATTAGATGTGCTTATGGCCGATCCAACAAATAACGGGCCGCCAACATGTCTCTTCTATGTTTTCTGGTTAAGGCAGGACCTTGAGTTTCCGCCCCTCTCATGTCCTCTGTTCTATGTTTTTATTTTTGTTGCTTTACATTTTCCATTATATTACTTGAATAAATAATTACCGGAAGCCTGAAAAGACATCAACTTAAAGACAAACCAGCGCTATCAAAAGCTGCAACTACAAGCAAAACCACATTATAAAGCACATTATAAACACAAACACATTATAAAGCACATTATAAACGCAAACACATTATAAAGCACATTATAAACACAAACACATTATAAAGCACATTATAAACACAAACACATTATAAAGCACATTATAAACACAAACACATTATAAAGCACATTATAAACACAAACACATTATAAAAGACATTATAAACACAAACACATTATAAAACACATCAAAAACTCAAACACATTAAAAACACAAACACATTACAAACACATTACACAACACATTCTATAACACATGCTGTTGTTTTTTTCCCCTTTGTTTTAAATAATTGCATGTAAAAAGGAAAAATAAAGTTACGTTTATTTCGTGGATTTTTCCCACGACGCAATATATACCAAAATCTCATGGCAAGTCTCGCTTTACAGCTGTGGTATAGGATAAAGTGGTAGTGAAGAGGCAATGGGGTGGGGGAGGGAATGTTTATATGAGGCTGCATGGGATCTGTTGTGCTGTCTGTGCTACCTGAAATAAAAGGTGGCAGCTGAATAATGGGTTTAACAGACTTTTAACCTACCCCCTGGAGTTGTCCTTTGCATACATTCCACACATACAATCTTTGAGTCGGATTTTGGAGAGCTGACCCATTCACTCCAGTCTATGGCCAAAACCACACAGTGAGGAGCAAGTGATGGAAAGATACTGGGGGGGGGGCAGTTTACAACACAAAATATCACACAATGGATGCACCCAGTGACACATATAGAGTAAAATATTTTCTTAACTAAACATACAAGAGAAAAATAAACACATGTAAGATATCAGCAACATCAAATAAACACAATAAGGACATGGCATTTTTGGTGGTACTGGCCCTTTAAATGCAAACATTAAATCTCAAGAAGTC